>JAPMOR010111708.1:462831-630552 GCA_026543865.1 Argiope aurantia
TATATATATATATGTTTTTTGAAACATGAAAAGTAATACAATTCTGAAAACAAAGATATACAGTTTGTGTCATGCAATTTATATTTGAATATATATAATGAGAAAACGCGCTTTTAAAGGCACATACATATTTATTTACAATTCTACACACGACTGGTTCTCCATATTATTTTTGAAAAAACATTATGCATAACAGAAAACCGATCAATTTCTTACTGTTTTAGAGTGCAGTTTAGAATCCAAAATTTCTTTCTTTTTTTTAAAGTATATTCTGTCTTTTGGGAAGTTTTTTCTGATGTCTTAATGTTTTTACCAGTTTTGAAGGGTATAATTTATTAAAAATTTTGTCTGCTCATTATATGTTATTTAATATAAACAATAATTTTTAATTTAATTAAATAATATTTAGAAATAAGATCTAATTTCCAATTAGGATACTAATTGTGATTATAACTGACTAAATATTTGACGTATTATTCATTCATTTTGTGAAATGCATATGAGATTTTTAAATGTTTTGTATTTAAATAGTTTTTTTATTTCTTTTTCTCAGCTCTTTGATGTTGATAATCCATTAAATAAAATGGCTAGCCATTACGTCTTTACAACTGAAGGACACATTTTCCCACTCCTCAAACAATCACAACTAAAACTTTGGGATTTTGGTGAAGATGCAAATGGGACAGAGCTTAAAATCTCTGTTTCCGATACCAGACATAATGTTTCTAATAAGACGCATTCAAATGTAAGTATAATTTGGGGAATTTTAACATTATTATCATATTATAATGCAGTTTGCTGAATTAAATTTGGAAATTGCATATGTGATTGGTGAGAAATATTGGCATAAAGGATCAGAATTTAGTGCATTTCACCAATGTGGTAGCAGTAATATCCATATACTGTAATAGTTATGCTTATTTACATTCAAAAGCTTTTTATTACAATTCATAGATTTTTTTTTTGTGGTGAAACTTTCAGTTTAATAAGTGTAGCAAATTCTTAAAACTTATTACAAAATTGATAAATTGTCTCTTTTTTTTCCCCCAGTATATATGTCTTTTTTTTATAAGCATATACAAAAAGAATGAATCTATTGTTCACAAATTAGGATTTAAGTAATGCAATTAGATGCTATTAGATAATTTGATGCTATTAAAAATTTATTAGATAATTTGATTAAGATATAAAATTTGTTTTTGAGCTATTAAATGTCAAATTTTTTATGTTTATACACTTTAACCACATTTTCCTAAATTTATTGAAATGTGTGTTCATGAAACAAAGCATAAAAATCTAATCAGTTGCTGTTTTTTTGGTTGGAATGGTAAAACATTATTTGAATGATTCAGAAATGTAAAAGAGGTTACAGATATTTGGTTAATCTTTTCAAAAATATAAATTTGCATTATTTTATAGAATTTAAAATTCAGGTGTTTTAATATCTGAGAATGTTTATTTTTAAGAATTTTCTGATGATGGAAATTTAATTAATTCTATTCAGAATTGATAGCTAACCATTTGTTTAATAACATTTAAAATACACAATTTTAAGAAAAGAGTTCTACAGTTTGATCAACTCTGCTACTTTTCTACTCATTTTTATTTTCTTATATATGCAGTATACTAACAGAAAGTATTGTAATCATAAAAAAATTCAACTTCCAGAAATGGTGAATCTCTGCAATTTTAACCCCTTTAAGTTTGAAAAAAAAAAAAAAAACTTTTATGTAATTATATTTGCCTGTGAATACAATAATTTAAAATTGCTTTGAGCTAGAGGAATGAAATTTTACATGCATCTTTTCTATTAAATTTAGTACATTCACAAGAAGTTTGTCTGAATACTAGTGAATGCAATATTCGTTCATGCAAAGAGATAGGTGAATAAAATTTAGCTCACAATTTAAGCTGTATCAAATCATCAAATTTTAAACCAAATCTATCAAGATGTTGACTGTCTGCCGGTCTGACATGTATATTGATGGAGCAATTACAATTAGATAAATGAAATTTTGTTTATGACTTTGTGATTAAATTTGTAGCTCTGTGTCAATTTGTACTTCCAGTTACTCGATAAAAAGGCATAAAAATGCCTGCTCAGTTTAACTCACTATACTAAGAAGCATAAAATGCTCATGTGCAGTTATTCTGATAACAAAAGTTTGAGCACATATTGCTTTCTGAGTCTTTTCCATGTTTACTAATTTTTATTCAGGGCTGAGGAGGGAGGATAACACTTTTATTAAAGAGTATACTTGAAAGGAGGAGACTATGCCTGCTGATTCAATATATATTTACAATATTTTATTTTATTAAGGAGTATACTTGAAAGAAGGAGACTATGCCTGCTAATTCAATTTGTATTTACAATATTTTATTTTATTAAGGAGTATACTTGAAAGAAGGAGACTATGCCTGCTGATTCAATTTATATTTACAATATTTTATTTGATTTTTAATTTATTATCAGTTTATTTTATTTTTAAAAATACAAATATCTTTTTCATCAGAAAGAGAGATTTGTATTTTTTATTTATTGAATTCAATCTGGTTGCATTATCTTATGATTTTTTAAAAAAAGATTAATTTTGGACTATTTATAAACTGAATATAATCTGATTTATAAATTATTCTATTTTTATTAAAAAAATATTGTTTTCACTTTTTAGTGTGAAAGAATACCTGATGAACGACAATACCTGTTACCTTTGAAACCAAAATACATGCTTCAAATCAGTCAAGCCTTGGGATTAGAGAGCTAAGAAATTATTTTTTAAAGAAATTTTATTCTTGTATAGATATAATTTAAAGCTGTTTATAGTTGATGTAAAGCAGAGATAACTATGTTTTTTGTACAGAATTCTATTTATATACCACTTGTTATTTTGCATAAATCAATCTATTTTGAAACGTATTTTTATTTTTGTAATTGTATAAAAGGTATTTTCTTAAGTTCATTTCAATAAAATAGTACTCAATTGCAGTAATGTCATTTTTAAAAAAAAATCTGATATACAAACTTGAAATAAATTCTTCTATATAACATAAGCATTTCATCACTTAAGCTCGATTATATTTGCTACTTATCCTACTGTGTGAATTTGTGAGAATAAAAGTGCATATCCGAATTCGACCTATTTTTTTATGAATTAGTTCAATAAATGTAGAGCATAAGAGCATGATTATATTACCCTTCTTTCATTAATTACAGGCATGTTTTAAATTTGAATAAGTATGGGGAAAAAACAAATTTTTCTAATGCAAATTTAAAATTTAATTATGTCATATAAGTGTGGTAAATTAACTCCACGAGAGAGCGCTCTGCATTCTTCCGGTGATAGCCAGCAGTCGGAGGGCAGAGTTCACTGAGAAGAGACCATAGAGCTGATATAAATGGAGGAAGCTAGTCGCTTGTTTCTAGTCTAAACAAGTGTATGCAACATGAGCCAAGTCACGTGTGAGAAATCTGCCCTTTTTTGGCGCCATATCGCAAATCTTGGCATACTCAAAAACTGCCGCGCAATGTTTTGTTTCCCTGCATTGGGTCCGGTCGGTTTTCATTTCCGGTTAACATTTCCTAAATAATTATATATATATATATATATATATATATATATATATATATATATATATTCATTCTTTGAAAACTAAGCAAACTGGTTTCGAAAATAATGTTTTCTTTTTTACATCAGTAGCCGAGTTTATTGATTTAAATTATGTTTACTTTTTTTGTGCATTAATTAAAAAAGAGTATTTTTCTTCTTTAAGTAAACATTTTATTTCTTTTCTTTACCCCAAAACATCTTTTAATTTTACATTACATGTTCAAATACTTTTATCACTATCTCATGCAGATAAAAAACAAACAAACTTTTTATAATAAAAGCCGATTATAAAAGTGACCCAGGTCTTTTTTTTCCTTGAATATTCTGAATAATATTTATTTTTGCATAAAAAATGAAAAAGATATTAATTAAAACTTAAATTATTTTGAAATTATTTAGAAAAAAAACAACAACAACGCTAGCTCAGAATCGAACCCAGGTTTCCTGAATAGTACGCCACTGCCCTAACCACTACACTACTCGAGCACTCGTTTGGGTGATCCATTACTAATATATAACCTAATTTGAAAGTTTTAAGGTTATTTCTTGTCTATTGAGTCTTAATATTTCCATTAATAAACATTCTAAATGTATTCTATCATTATACAAAATCTCATTCCGAACTCAATTTTAAACCTCGTGCCTTCTCCTTCTTAATATCAGTTTTAAATATTTCGCTTCTGGTTTATAGTGTTGGCGGTAAATTTGCTTCTAACTACCGCTGAAACAAAATTAAATCATTTTTGGAATCTTAAATGTGTTGATTTAATACAAAATAATAAGGAAATTCGAAATTTTTACGAAAACGGTGATTTTAGGGTATGTGCATATCGCAAGTTATTAATAAAGTTACATTCAGACAAAATTTTTATCTGTAAAGATAGTATTTCTTTCTTTAATAGTTTATCTTTAGAATATCCACTAGTTTCTTATTAGATCTTAATTAAAATTTATAAAAACATGCAATTACTGCTTGCACATTTATGAAATTTTACTATATAACATTTTCAATAAAACGTTTTAGTTTCACGATTTCTTTCACAATGATGATTTAATAGCTTTTACGATATAATACGATTCGAATATTTATGGTAAAAAGGAAACAACATATTGGAAATAATAAGGAACTTTATTTGCACTAAAATAAATACACAATTATTAATCGGTCAATAGTGTTTTTTTACCATTACCAATACCAATTACCAACAGTGTTTTTATGTAAACACTTGTATGGGCGAGAAAAAATTACGCCGAACTTGCAGCCAAGCACTTGCAACACATTCGAGATTAAAATAAAGCAAGTAACAAAATATAATGCAGTTACATCAGTTTGAATGAAGCTTAATAACAAATTAAATAAATTTAATACAATAACTAAACCAAACTATGAAATATTATTCAGTTTTCACACCAAAATCACTGAGTGATGGGGGTTACGAAATTTTAAATCGACTTAAAAGGGATATAAACAGAATATGTTTATTGTACATACCTGTGAGATGATACAGGACTATCCTTAGAAGCTTTTTCTTTGCATCTAATTGCACAGCAATAGTTAACCATGGCTTAAATAAGTTTTAAAATCCAACAGTTAAAAGCGAGAAAAAAATCTGCTATTGAAATATAATGGGGAACGGAGAATGCGGTTACAGTGAACACAAATTCTGTCCACAAGTCACGTGACTTTATCTTGTCCTACAACAAAGTAGGTTTGCATTCCCTCTATTAGTATCAGCGCTATGGAAGAGACGGACGTTTGTCTAGAAGGGTGCGACCGGAAATCGAGAAGACATGATACTCTGAAAAAAGGCCGAAACTGGAATTCTTGCGTAGAAGAATTCCACTGCAAATGCCCAGCGAAGCACGCATAGGTGGGAAAGATCCTTTGAACATCATCAACTGTCCATCTTCATGCAATATAAATTCCTTCTTCATCATTAAATTTTCACTTATAAAAATCATCATAATCATCCTTTGTTAATCAAGAATAAAAAGATTAAGCTAATCCTAGTGGATTGATGTATTAAAACCCATCACACCCACAACAATCTGTGCTCGGAGCCGGTGAACAGCAAAATTTAAAAGGTGCTGCGCCAATTCTGGTTTTTATTTATTGTGACATATTTCTGAAAATGTGTATTTTAAATAATTTAAAGAATAGTGATTTAAAAATACTTGCTGAAGAACTCGGTGAAACTGTGCCAGAAAATGCTAAAAGTTTTGAACTTAAGAAATTAATTGAGAATTCTGATGTGTTCAAAACGGATGAAGAATTTGTCCGTGGCGTCGTCAAATCAATCGTTGTGGATCGGACGGCTAAGGCAGTTAATAAACAATCCAAATTAGAGATTGAAAAAATGAAATTGGCCCGACTCGAGAAGGAACTAGAAAAATTGAAAAAACAATCATTGCCTGGTGAGCGAACAAACGTGCCTTTTAGTGTTGAAAGTTTAATAGAAAGTGTTAAAACACTAACAATTTCTGTTCCTGAGAAATCCGAGACATTGAATTTGTTTTTTACTTAATTAGAAAGAGCATTTATTACTGAAGACGTACCTAAAGGCTTACAAGTCGAATAATAATTAATTTGCTAGGGGTTAAAGCTAACAATGTTTTACGTATGCAACTGAGGAGGAATTGTTGGATTATGAAAAATTATAAGAGTTATTTTTAGTTGAATTTCAGCCGACATCTCGAGAATGTCTTAGTAATTTTAAAAATGTCCAACGTTTACCAAACGAATCGCATGTACAATTTGCATCGCGATTAACTGCGACATTTGAATATTACTGTCGGGTAAGAGAAGTAAAAAAGGATTTTAAAAAATTATGTGATCTAATTGTGGCGGATAAATTGTATGAAACATTGGATTTCAGAACGAAAGAACACATAGGTATCCGCGAAAGAAAAACATGGTTTCCGCCAACTCAATTAGGTCGCGAATGTTATTTATTTTTTTCATCTCGTGGTAAATTATTAACTGAAGTCAGTAATTCTAAAGTACATAGTAACGAAATGAAAGCATCAGGGTTTTAAAAACAGGTGATGAAAAGTGAGTTATTCCGTCGAAACAAAAATCAAAATATTAATAAATATATGATATAATATGATATTAACAAATATCATTTAGGTGAAGCAAAAGTTTTCTCAACCTTAAATTTAAAAAGTTTTTTTTTTTTTTTTTTTTCATGTCCCAGTTGAGGAAGAATGTACAAAATATTTGACATTCATTTGCCATGAAGGTTTATTCGAATTTTTAAGGACTCCATTTGGTTTGTCCACAAGTCCTAGTGTCTTCTTAAGATTCATATATCATGTTTTCAGGGATCAAATTAGGGTTAATACAATTATAATTTATATGGATGATTTCATTATACCTTCCCGTAATGAAACAGAGGGTTTGGAAAAACTTAACCGTGTTTTAAAAGTAGAATCTGAATTTGGATTAGAAATTAATTTTAAAAAGTGCCAATTTTTAAAACAAAAAATTGAATTTTTAGGCTATGTTATTGAAGAGGGCACGATTCGCCCTTCATCAAATAAAACGGTTGCCGTTCAAAATTTCCCTGAACCTAAGAATATTAAACAAATGCGAAGCTTCCTAGGTCTAACAAGATATTTCAGAAAATTTTTGCCAAATTATTCAAAAATTGCAAAACCATTAAGTGATTTACTTCGTAGCGGTGTAGAATTTGAATTTGGACCATTACAAAACAGGCATTTCAACGCCTAGAAGAACTTTTGTATCAAAGTCCCGTATTCCACATTTTCCAGCAAGGGAAACCTCTTGAATTACATACTGATGCTAGTAGCCATGGCTTCGGGGCAGTTTTATTACAACGCTCAGATGATGGACAACTACATCCAATTCATTATATGAGTAGAAAGACATCCCCACAGCAAGAAAAACTATCAAATTATGAGCTAGAGATGCTAGCGATTACAGAAGCATTGAAGAGATTTCGAGTTATCTCTTGGGAACAAAATTTAAGATAGTCACCGACTGTGATGCCTTCCAAAAGACGATGGAAAAGAAAGACCTGGCGCCTAAAATAGTCAGATGGGTATTATTTCTGGAGGAGTTCGAGTGCGAAGTAGTCCACAGAGCACGCCAACAAATGAAGCATGTAGATGCAATGAGCAGGATTGCAGTATGCATGGTCACCCGTTCCCAAAGCGAAATTACAGCTAAGATCACAACTGCACAAGAAGCTGACGAACGTATTCAATTGCTGAAAACTCTGGTCGAGAAAGGACTCAGAAATAATTACCATATAAAAGATGTCTTGTACGTACAAGTGGATGGACGTGAACTCATCGTTGTACCGGAAGCGATAGAACTAGAGATCATTCGCGGGATCCACAACAAAGGACACTTTGCTCTGCAGAAGACTGAAGATTTGCTGAAAAGAGACTTTCATATCTCGAAAGCAAAAATGAAAATAGAAAAATTCCTAATGAATTGTGTTGAGTGCATCCCCTGTAATAGAAAACGAGGCTAAGGAGAAGGTACTTTGAATCCAATTTCAAAGGACAATACTCCTTTGAGCACATACCATATAGATTTTATTGGTCCCTTACCATCTACAAGCAAGAGGTATCAACACATATTTACAGTAGTAGATGCCTTCAGCAAATTCGTTTGGTTCTACCCAGTCAAAACAACAGCATCAGCAGAAGCACTGCAAAAACTTAAGATCCAACAAGCTGTCTTCGGAAATCCTTCGAGAATTATTTCCGATAAAGGTTTTGCCTTTAGTTCTAAAGACTTTGAGGATTACTGCCAGGACGAAGATATTCAACATATACAAATAACAGGAGTGCCAAGAGCAAAAGGTCAGATAGAAAGAATACATGAAACACTTATTCCAGTGCTAGCAACACTGTCAATATACGATTCTCCCAAGTGGTTTAAGTTCATACCAGACGTTCATCGAATTATTAACAGCACTATTAACAGATCCGCCAAATTCACTCCCTTTGAGTTGAAGGTGTGAAGCTGCGAAATAAAACCGACCTAAGAATCAAAGAAATCCTAAATCAAGAATTCTTGCATGCCATGATTCAAGAAAAAGAAATAATTTGTGAGACGCTCAAAGCAAACATCTTCAAAGTGCAAGAGAACCGACTCCAATATAATAAACATCGTAGAATTGCCCCACTCTATAAAATAAACGACCTGGTAGCAATTAAAAGAACCCATTTAGGAGGAGGTCTGGATCTAAGACTTAAGTTCCTTGGACCTTACAAAGTGGTCAAAATAAAGCCACATGATCGTTACGACGTAGCAAAAGTAGGATCCCATGAAGGGCCTGAGGCAACTTCCACTTCAGCTGATCACATAAAGCCCTGGACTGATGCAGTTGCAACTTGAGATCAACGCATTTCTTTTTTTCATCATCCCCCTTTTTTTTATTTCTATCCTTTATCTTCAATATCCTCTCTCTCCCCCCCCCCCTTCATTTGTGTGTTTCAGGGTTCGGAGGACCTCACATGTCGATGGCCGAGCGATGTGGTAAATTAATTCCATGAGAGGGCGCTCTGCATTCTTCCGGTGATAGCCAGCAGTCTGAGGGCAAAATTCTGAGTTCACTGAGGAGAGACAGACGTCCACCGAGAAGGGTGCAACCGGAAATCGAGAAGACATGATACTCTGAAAAAAGGCCGAAACTGGAATTCTTGCGTAGAAGAATTCCTCTGCAAATGCCCAGTGAAGCACGCATAGGTGGGAAAGATCCTTTGAACAACATCAACTATCCATCTTCATGTAATATAAATTCCTTCTTCATCATTGAATTCTCTCTTATTAAAATCATCATAATTATCCTTTGTTAATCTATATCTATACTTATAATAAAGCTCAATGTGTGTGTGTGTGTGTGTTGGCGCTCTACAGGCCCGACCATTCAACCTACAGCTACCACATTTGGCACGTATATACCTTGGAGGCCGGAAATGTGCACCTGGGGGTTATTTTTTCAAATTTTTAATTAGAATTTTATTTATTTAAAAATTAAGCGAAATTTTGGCATGTTTCTGCTATAACTTCCGAAAATATTACCGTACAAAAAAGATTTTTACATGAAGTTAAAGATCAAAAATTTATCTTTTAAATGATACCAATGTTTTAACCTTAAAATTAAATTTATATTTTTAATGAATTTTTAAATAAATATTTTAACTATATTTTTCAACAATTTTTTCGTACAAAATAAAAATAAAATTTAAGCTGCACGAGCACGTTTAGCATTCATGGGAAAAAAATTAGTTTTTTTTTCAAAGTGTTGCCATCACATTGATTAAATCTCCAACTAAAAATAAATTAAATCTTTTTGGAAATGAAATCTGCAAAAATATAATTATCAGCACGTGTCTGTAGGAAATGAAACAAATATGAAATATTATTTTTTCTAAAAAATAAATTCAAGAAAAATTATTTTATGATTTTTACACTCTCTATATTAATAATCCAATTAATCAGTTTTTTTTAAGGTAAGTTTTGTTTAATATGAATAGGATATCCATTCAAATCAGGGCCACACAGATAATTTGTAAACCTTTAGTAAGACACAGATCTGCTAAAATGGTCTAAATGGAAAATGATTATATTTTATGTAACTTGATTCAATAAATGCTCTAATAAATAATGAATTTTTGATTTTACATGAAGCTTCTGCTGTGGAAATCACGATGAACAAAATGTTCTTGAAACACTAATATTTTAAATAAAAAGAATTAATTTCCAAGCAACTAAATCAATCACTTAAACTGACTGATTCATGAAAATTTGATGGTTGGTTGGTTGGTTTATTCGGGTTTAATGGCGCAAGAGCCAAAGGCAGGCTATACTGCGCCAATCGTATGGTTTGAGATAATATCACGGGGGAAATTTAAATTACATTCAAGATCAGATCAGTAAAACAGCAACAATGATAACATGAGAGATAAGTAAAACAAGTTTTAATCTATATAAAATGATAAAATCCAATAGCTTTTAAAAAGTTAAAAATATATAGATGGGGACATGGAAATTTGAATATCACTATTCAATAAAAAAAAGGATAATTTTAGATTTTCCATCGATCGTTTCAAAGAAAATACGCCAATCAGCGCGCAGGTCAGGTTTCTCAAGATTAATTGGCCTAAGATTATGAAAATGTTGAGTTTTTCTAAATTTTTAACATTCAAAACTTCATAAATAAGTCTTAGTTGATCGTGGAAAATAGAAACATTCATTCATTTATTTAAAATTTGGTGTGTCCAGAATATTTCCCAGAATATGATACCTTACTGTATTAAATATAGACTTCATAATTTTTGAAATATATTTATAGGCCAGAATAAAATATTATCATTGATTTCATTTCAATCCCTTTGAAAGCAAAACTAAAAACTGAATTTTATGCTGAATCTGAGAAATTTTTGTTGAATTATTGTTTGAGATATTACATAAATTATCAAAAATATTGTGTAGTTCACATAAGACTTAAATACCGAGCGATTTTGTTTGCAATACTCATATTCAATAATAATAATAATAATAAATAACAATAAAGATGATAAATAAAATAAAACGCTTGGTTTTATTAAAAAATATCTTTATATTAATTGCAATTTCATCATTGCCACTTTAAATTAAAGTTGAAGTTTTACCGAAAATGACAACAAATTAGCGAAATATATATAGTAAATTGAACGAAACGATCTAAACAACAGTATAAGTTTGGTATGACTATCAAAATTTGAAGATTAAAAATCATTTGTTTGAGAATCTATTAAGAGACCAGTAACTTAAAATGTTTAATTGAAAATTGTAGCGAGGGGTAATACTGGCCAACCGGCTGGTCGCCAAAGGCGGCTAGTCAAGAATAAAAGGATTAAGCTAATCCAAGTGGACTGATGCATTAAAACCCATCACACCCACATTAGTGCTGTTCTTTTCATTGTTTCTTGGCAAGGAAGAGAGTTATAGATAGCTCTAATGGATGCCTGGTCAATGACCCTCAGCGACTTTGGTGACCAAAACCTTGAAAGGGCTGGAATTTCTGCAATATATTCAACTAGGAGTGGCATTAATCTTTTAGAACATTTAATGTTCCTTTACTAGAGTTATGTAAAATGAAGAGTATAGGCGAGTAGTGTGTTAATCATTGAATTAAGTTCAAGCAAGTCGTTGATTGAAACCTTTCTTTGGAGTGTTGATTTCTTTGAGCGCTTTGTAGTGTCATTTGTAAGTGGCTGCTTATTGCAATTTTTGTTATTGTGTAAGTTTTGGATGTGTATCCACGTTTTCGTGTAGAATAAAGCGTTTTTATCCGTTATTGTATCTGTTGGACTTTGTCACCGTACTTTAGATCATTGTACACTCACCGGATTTTTTTCCATTCCAAAGAATGATTTCATTCAACTGCTCGATTGAGCTCAACTCAGCTGACCGATTCGCTATTCATCAGTGCACTTCTCTTTTTATAGTTCTCATGACAGGCCATCGAATGTTCCAAAACGCCATTCTATCTACGCATCTAATTTATATATTGCAAAATTTCAGCAATTTAAGGAATTTTGATTTATGTCACCTGATTTGCTGTCAAGTCCAAGGGTCATTGACTCAATATTCATTCAGCATCCATTAGTTACCTGTAAAAAATATTTTCCTTAAAAGGCAATAAACTCTACAGAGAAGTAATAATCAATTCATAACAATATTTTTAAACTGCAAATTGTGACAGACATCAATTTTAATAATCCTATATCGATTTCATTCATTGTTTATATAAATCCTCCTAATAGAATCAAGTCCCATGTCATCATAGTGTTATTAAAAACATATTTTCTGAATGATCGATTATCTAACTTTGACAGTACTGTAATTGCACGTTCCATTTTTTCATATGAATTATGCAGATATTAAATAGAATCCCTCTTCCTTAGTTTTAAATAACATAAGGGAACGAAGCGATTAAATATTTGACAGTTTGAATTTCAGTTTAGCAATGAAATAAATTGTTGAACATCATGAAGAAAAGTATTTTAAAAATTTGCAAAATATCTGAATAGATATCATAGAAATGTATTTTTTTTAATTTTAAAATAGTGTCAAGATTAATTTTTTGCGGTTATATATTTGGGAGCTATCACAGAAAAAAAAATCTATATTTCCCTTAATTTTTAATTAATTGGAGTTTTTAAAAAGTAATGTGTCAAATTTTGTACTCGCACATCTTTATTATTAGTAGAGATGAAAAAAATTGACGGAAAAATCTAGATTGTATATTCTGTAAGTAAATACTCGGTAATAATTGTGCTAACTTTGCTTGAATTCTACATTCAAAAGTTTCAGAGTAAATCATCTGTGATTTATTTCATTATATTAAAAAAAATCAAATGTTTTTATTTTAAAATTTCTTATTAACAGGTGATTTAAGAAGGACTTTTTCATTTTTTCAAACAGTACTCAAATCATTTGTTGTGAGAAATTAATTGAAATTGCTATTGAAACGTACAGTAATTTCCATTGATAAAATGTAGTATAATATTTTTTAAAAATAAATGACTGAATTTCATCAAACTGAATTGTATCTTTAAAAGTGAATTATTTTTATTAAGGTCGTTTGGCCGTAAAATGCATTAAAAGTACTCTATATTAAGGAAAACGAATGTTTTACGAAGTGATTTTTTTATGCTATGTCAGAAAATTACTAATACAAGTGTTGAATGTTATTGACATAAAGGTATGATTCTGACATAAAGGTCTTTGGCTATTTCAGCTACAACTCTTATACCAAGAATGCAATTGATAAAAGAATCCTACTCAACCTATCCAATTCAGTTAACATCGGAAATAGGAATCTATCGACTCTTAAGAGAATCCCAAGTGAGTTGTCCCTGCCTTACTAAATGTGTACTGGGTAATCGGAATGTACGAATGGAAATAACTCCACCCAACACCATTTTTATAGCCATTATGGAAGTAAGAACCTGTTTCCTTATACAACAATTTCATCCCCATGTTTGGGATGCCCACGGTGGAATCATTTCTTATTGAGTCATTGCTGACTTATTTTCCAAGCAAAAACCTCCTAAACAATCCCAACACTATCAAATTGCCAAACTCAAAAAAGTCTCTCCCCATCTGTAGTGATAAAAAGGTAACAGATGCTTTTTCAAGCACTACCAGAAAAAGAAGTGGTCATACTATAATGCAAGTCCCACGAGGGGGCACCTCGTAATTGAGGATGAGAAGTTTTCAGCATGATGGTTGGTTCTTCCCATGTTTGTGGGTACACGAAAAGGTGTGGGTCTGGTTCCTCCCATCGATAATAGGATGTACTTCCTTAGGGAAGGGTTGTACCGTGACCGGTGATGGCTCTTGGGGATCAACTACAGTTCCCGTGAGTGTTGCTGTTGCGGTGGCCCAGTCATTCAAGTTTTTTCATGTGCTTTCGGGCGGGTCGGAGTAGTTAGTTTGTGATTACTATAAGTCAATAAATTGTTTACCACTAGAAAAAAATATAATGCACTCAGCATGCTGTTAGAAAGGATAACTTTTCACGAAAGGAAACGATGAATTTCATAAATAGGAGAAAAATGAAGAGCGCCAGATATTCACTTTTCGTTTCGAATTGCAGAATCATTGTAATTCGAAATGTCACAACGCTGCAAGTAGTTCTTTATTGGAAAATGCTCAATACTTCTATGACAAACAGAATTGCTGCTTGGTTTATCGGTTGCTTTGTGTTTGGGTATTTAGTTCGTGGTTTCTTATACTGCATCCAAAAGTAATGTTTGTAGCAGAACTATCTATTGACAATATATAGAATTAAAACAAAATGCAAACTTTGAAGAAAGTTTAATTAAAAGTAATTGCTTTTTCTTAAATTTTAATTTTTCTTTCAAAATACTTTATATACTCTTAAAAATTTACCAAGACATTCTTTAAATTCTTAATGAAACTTTAATTTGAAGTAGAATTTGGTACAGATATTTAGGAAGAACAATAATAAAAATATTTTTTATTAATAAAACAATCATGGATTATTCATTTTTACTCTGCATTTGTTGAAAACATGACTACAGCCCCCGTTGAAACACCTAGTCAGGCACCATATGACATTATAAGTCAGCGTTTCTCAACCTTTCAATATTCGTGGCCCAGTTTTCAATCATAATTTTCATCGCGCCTCCCACTTACAATAAAATGTATACAACAATAATATATATTACAATAATGTATATATAATATATATTTTGGATTCTGTTTTTAAATTGCTTTTAACTAACTGCCAAAACAAGAGAAAAAGTGAGCCAAAGTTGGTGAGAAACCACATCGTGCATTTTGGACAAGCAGGGTTGAACAGATGAAGCGAATGAAAGCGGAGAAAATTTAAATATTATATTTGAAATAAAAGCCAAACATAGAGATAACGTTAAAAGAATATGAAAGTAGGAAATTCGTTAATGAAAGTTAACCTAGACGGGGTGAGCTAAATTTAGAAACTTGGAATATATTCTTTCGAATAATAAAAGAAATAAGACAGAAGCATGACAAAACAAGAGTGAAAAAAATAGCAGTCTTTGTGGAAGGGAATCCACACGACCGATGCCGTCTCGAGCATGCGCCGAGCAAATGTTTTCTCACAGAAAGAAGGAAAATGTTCGATAACGCAAGTTTCAATTCCAGCCAGTCTCATTGGAGTCGATCCTTTTATCGCTATCGAATCTATCGTGAATTTGTATGTTATATATGTTTTCGTGTTAATTGCAATTCACCATATTAAATATTCACCGCAGCAGATTTATGCAGATTCATGAATAAATTTTCAAGCGGAAGTAAGCATTAGACGATAGTCAAGCATCAACAAGTACACAGACGAGCGTGGTTCCGAAAGTAAAATCAAGGAACTATTCTCAAGAATACTTAAATTTTGGGTTTACCAGTACTGAAGTAAATGAAGAAGTAAGGCCCCTGTGTATCATTTGCTCAAAAATGTTGGCTGCAGGCAGCAACTTAAACGACAATTGGAAACGCTTCATAGTGAGTACGTCAACAGACCCAGAGAATTCTTCGAATTAAAATTAAAATCATATAAAAAGTAAAAGTCATTTTTAAAGAAACTTTGTGAATAAAAACACTTTAAGTGCAAAGTTCATATAAAATAGCCAGATGTAAAAAACCCTACACCATTGGTGAAGCGCTTATTTTGCCAGCAGCAATTGAGATTGTAGAAACTATGTTTGGAGATAATTTTTCAAAGCAACTGCAGTCCATACCTCTTTCAAATGATGCTGTTGCCCATCGAATAGGCGATATAACTCAAGATGTACATTATCAGCTTTTGTCGAGGTTGCTTGAGAAATTGTTTTCAATACAGCTTGAAAAAGCAACAGATAGTAATAAAGATGCTCATTTAATTGTCTATGTTTAAATTTGTGATAATATGTCAGTAGTAGAACTACTTTTCTACAAACCAATAGAACTCATAACATCAGCGCTCGCATTATTTGCTATTTTAAATGATTTTATGAACGAGGCAAACATAGAATGGAAAAGTTGCATCGGAATATGCACCGATGGTGCTCGTTCAATGTCCGGAAGATTCCAAGGTTTACAAGCACTTGTAAAACAAAATTCGCCTCAGTGCGCACATTGCATGATCCACAGAGAAGCTTTGGCTTCGAAAGAAATGAGTCCGGGTTTGAATATTGTGTGAACTACAGTTGTAACTGCAGTGAATTATATAAAAATGAGACCCCTGAAATCGAAAATCTGTTCCGAACTTTGTAAAGACATGAATTCAGTACATTCAGCGTTACTATTTTATGGCGAGGCAAGATAGTTATTATGAGGGAAATTTTTGCAACGTGTTTATGAATTAAGAGAAGAAATCGCCATTTTTCTAGAAGAAGAAAACAGACAGGAGGCCGAGAATTTTCGCGATGGTTTATTTGTGATGAAATTGAAGTACTTGGTCGACATATTCTAGAAATTAAATAACTTGAATCTTCAACTCCAAGGAGCAAATATACATATGTTAGATACGAGTGATAAAGTTAATGCTTTTTATAGAAAATTGGAATTGTGGAGCAGAAATTTAAAGCAAAAAACTTAACAATGTTTGCAAATGTGGATGATTGCATTGAAACTTATAAGGCTGAAGAAGAACCTGTAAAAGTTGTTTTTGTAACAATTGAAAATCATTTATCCATGCTGGCAAAGAATTCTAAAAAGTATTTTCTTGTTGACGACAAACTGATAGCAAGTTACGAGTGGGTTAGGGATCCATTTCATAAGACTCCTGAAGGACTCTCAATTGATGAGGAAGAAAAATTCATAGACTTCACGACAAGTGACGAAACTAAAAGACAATTTAGTAATAAATCACTATTTGAATTTTGGGCAGGAGTAGAGGATGATTTTTCTGCAGTAAAAACAAGGGCAGTTCGCATTCTATTACCATTCAACATCCTGCCTTTGTGAAACTGGATTTTCTGCTGGGGCTTCTTTGAAGACAAAATATAGAAACATAACTGAGAGTGGTTATTTCTAATATTAAGCCTTCCTTCGAAAAACTTTGCTCTGCAAGACAGGCCCAAGGAAGTCACTAATAATTATTAAATTTGTTTTAATTTAGTAGGTTTTGATTAAGTAAGTTTTGATTTTTAAGTTGTTTTACTTTAATAAGCTATTAAATATGTCGAGATTTATTTTGTTGTCTTTGTGTATGTATGCTTTTCTTTCAGTCAGTGAATCAATTTTTTAAAATATTTTCACTTGGATATAGCCACGCCCCCAAGGGGGGGGGGGCGCCCCACAGGTTGAGAATCGCTGTTATAAGTACATTCGCGGTTTCTCGTATTGTTATTATGCTTAATTACCTATACAAAATTCACGAGTTGTTTTCATTGGGGATGCAAAGGTTCGAGAGATATTTGCTTAGTTGCTTGGTTGCTGCAAAGGCAAAGAATATTTTATGAATTAATAGTTTTTATCGGGAGGTCTAGTAAATACACTCAATTACCTTATTTGGATAACAGAAACAAATCTACATGCCGTTGTTTCATTATTGAGTCTTATTTTTTTACTTTCTCGTATAAATAGTATAAAGAAAGTAAGTAATCGTCAAAAAATTTCGAACTCGATATTCTGACGATCTCCAAGTTTTAAACCTCCCTGAATTCGAAAAACACACTTTTTGAAAATGGAAGACATAACATCATTTTGTTCAATTTGTGATAGTCCTATGTCTCTTTTACACATTCTTGTAGAATGTCCACGGTTTTCTTTGCAGCGTCTTACAATTTTTCAGAAATCGTACCCTGATTTGGGACAATTGCTTTCCAAAATTTCACATGTTAACCTTTTTAGTTTTCTAAAAAATATTGATTTTTCTAATCCTTTATAAAAATTAGCCGCGCCTTTTAGTACAGTACCATTTCTTACATCATTTTTACGCTTTTTCATGACTCACATTTTTACGCTTTTAGACATTTGAATTTTGTAGAGATTCCATTTTTTGAATTTATTATAAATTGATACAAATATTTTAATTTCATGAATGCATCGCAGCTTAGGCAAAGGTGGCTTTTGTGCCATAAAAAAATACCCAACTCAAAGCTACCATCAGGCAAGAAAAAGGCTAATTCTCATAGATGTTCTACTAGTTGAAAACCCATCTAGTACTGACTGCTTAACGCTGATGGTACCTTACTAGACAACAGATAATCCCTGACCCAAACCGTTCCCATTTGTACTACTGTTCATTCGGTTCCATACCCTTCAGGAAGGATCGTGGCAACACATTGACCATAAGGTCTTTAATCTATTTTGTCATAACCGGCTATAAATATATGACGACGAATTATGTTATGAATTTGTACATTTTTGTCAGTATAATTTTTCAAATTCAAGTCATTATAAGATTCCACCATCAGATTTATGATTGTCAACACTATTGATTTTCTGTATGTGTGAGTTCTACAACAATTCTTTGTCAAATACATATTTTAAATTCTTTTTTTAATTTTTTTTGCAATAAAAATATATAATTCTAACATATATCTAAAAAAACATTGCAGTCGTTGTACCATAAATACACGTTCTGCATGTTCTAAATTTGATGCTGGTAATGAAATTTGGTGGCATTAAAACGCAAAATCAAAAATTAGGTGTGCAGTTTTGTCAAACTAAAAAATAAGCTCCTTATTTATTGGTTTTCGCTCTTAAGTCGCCTCTTAGCCGATGCAATTCCAGAGAACTGCACCGTTGCCCAGGGAACACCAAGTGGAGGTGGGCTACTTTCGGTCCCCGCCCACCCACTCTCCATAGCTGCATCCGAAGAACAGTTCTGATCTGAAAACTGCATCTGGCAGCCAACGACAGTTTTGATGTTAAACTGCGTCGTTCTTCGACTGGTATCTCACTGGAATATCCAAGGCTAAGCAGAACTGGTAGATCTCAAAAGAATCTACTACTGGCACTCCGACAGGAGCCATCCGTGCAGGCAAACCCAGAGCAGAATACAGCTTGTAGACCATATAGGATTCTACAACTGGGATATCAGACTTATGGATAGCAGATGGAGCCAGTTTTGCTGGAAGTTCTAAAGCCTGGCAAATTTTAAATACCTTGTAGGAGCGAACCACTGGAACGGATTCCACTCTATTCGCAGGTGGATCAGATGGTGTATAAACATCTTGATCCAAATCAGGATCGAAAAACAGATTTCCGATTGACGGTAAGTGAGGGAACATGTAATATTTCAACAGTTCCCAGATCGTCCAAAAGACGATCCATCCAACGATGACCGTAGCATCATTGAAATGTTCAAAAAACGCACTAAGCATAGCTCAGCAAAAAAAGTCACACAACGATCAGTTGCAAAAAGAGAAATGATTCTTAACAGAGAAGCAGAAGGTGGATTCATTGTTTCATCTATTATATTGTTTATATTTTATGCGTTTGTTTAACATTAAAAAGTAATATTTTTGCTAACAACAATAATAAGAGTGATTCTTGAAACCTTCTACATCCAATAACAATTGAAGTTTAACCACTGATTATTACTAAGTTAACAATGGAATAAATCTAAAAATCAAGCACAGAATACTAGAGGGGAGGCAAAGAGGGGAGTTAATATTTAATTAAATTATGTGGGTTTTAATTTATATATTTTTTCGAATATTAACTAGATTTTTCATGAGGGATTTAAAACGAATACTATTGATCGAAATTGAAATTGAATCAAATTTGTAAAAAATGTATTGAGTAAAATTTGAGAACAATATTTCCTTTTTACTTAATAAGTTAAGAAATATTTCTCTGCTCTATGCTGTTTTTCAGACAAATTAGCATCTCATATTAGAAGTATAGTAATTAGTTAAGCAAAAGAAATAGAAGGTAAAAGAAAAGTGAAAGTAAAAAGACGAAACGCACAAAAAATATACCAAAAAATAAAATTCATGTGAAACTAATGCATAAACAGCTGCAAATCTTTAAAGCCTCGTATATGAACGTTTAGTGCTTCGTTGTATAATGGAGAAAAGCGAGCATGCATTTTGGACGTCTACTTGTCAACCAAATGAAACTCAAAATTCCATACCAAACTATATTAATAATCAATTAACGGATTTAATTTATTTAAATGGCTGTTACCATGTTTAGACACTTGTGAACGTGCAGACCGACAGAGGCCAACCCTTTAGCGGATTTGGATCCAAATTTGAAACATATCTATACTTTAGATGTTAAATCTGCGCATCAAATATTACTCATTTAGCATTCTTCGTTTTGTTGTAATCGTGTTAAATTATATTCGGATCACCGGATTGAACAGATTTCCTTTTAATGTATTTCATTCAAAATTTGATAGAAATTTTTTAAAATCTGAAGTAGAGACCATATACAAAATTTCAGCCATCAAGCTGAAAACGCTTTTGAATAATTGTGTTCACTCATAGACGTAATTGTTTTAGAAAAATATGTTTCTTCGAGATCTAAAACGTAGTAAAATATGGAGTTCGATTTTTAAAAAAGCTATTATAAGTGCAAACTATAAAATTATATTTAAAATATTATATATAAACTATATTTTTTAACTATTCTAAGTCAGGGCTAGGCACCCCGTCAACCCATTCTTATTTGATTGACTATTGACTTTTCAATAAGTTGGAACGATTTTGTCATGTTTCACAAGCAATTGTACATTAATCTTAAATCTTACCGAATCTTTAACTACTGTGTCTTATTATAAACAGCATGAGGCCGGGATAACCTGATTGGTCTGGCGTTAGATTCGCATCCGCTCGGTTGCAAGTTCGAAACCTGCCGGCCGAAGACCCTCCGTGTGACTGGTGTAACTATGTAATCCATGTGTATAGTATTAATTGTAACCCATGTAATTCCGTGTACATGGCATAAATTTTTCGTAGCCACCAAGTTCTCCAAATCGATACAATACCACTATAGGTACTGGATCAGAGGTGATTGTTCTCTGATTCAGGTCTAAATTACTATCTGTGAATGAAATGTATGAATGAAGTCCGCCTCTTGAAAAGGGCTGTGACGCATGAGTAGCTAAGACGTATCCTTGGCCCTAGATTGCGCTACTGAAACAAGAGAGGCTAAAATTCGGCTTAAAATCGTTGACTTCGTCAGCTGGCTTCCCTATGACAAGTGCCATACCAAACAACACCGTAAAAAGTATCCAGAAGCTGAATTGAATTTTCAAGTATCACAAATAATGCTCAAAACCTAGGAAATAAAATGTAATCATCCATTAAATTTAATAATATAGAGTGTATTAATTTAATATAATTAGTATTTTGTAGCTTTTTTCATGTTCTGTTAAACTAATTAATTAGGAATCTGTTTTATACATTAAAAATTAATACTTGAAAAATGCTGATATAAATAATTTATATACCTTCTTCCTACAGTTATCCTTTAAGCTTTATACATGAATTCAGTATTATACCCTTAGAAACCATAAAGACGCCAGAAAAATTGAAATTTCTTCTAAATAAGAGATTGAGAGCTATTAAAGATGTTTGTATAGCTATCGTTAGGCTTTGTCACAAGACTTTTAATCACTGACTTTCTGAAATGTTCCTTGAAATTCTTTACCTACGAAATATAATTTTCATGATCCATGTTTACAAGACTTCGTATTTGGCGATTTTTCTCCATGTGTAAAGACATGTGCAAGCACATTCTTTGGCGTCATATAGACGATTTTCCACGTGATGTCGATGGAGAGGCAAACTTCGTGTTTGGAGATTTTTCTCCTTGTTTAACACTTTCATCGCGAGGGACGAGATAACTCGTCTGCCAGGAATATTCGCTATGCGCGAGGGATAAGATAACTCGTTCTCTGAAGGTTTTTATGTATTTTTGCAGCGTCTTATATATATTATATATAAGAGAGAGCGGCGCAGACTCTTAGCGCAGAGGGTGTGACAAAGGCGAGCCATTGCCGCGACAAAAGTGTTAAGGATATGTGCATGCAATTTTTTTTTTTTTTGACATCAGTGTTTCAATTAGTTACATGATACACGATGGTGTAACAAAATTTGTATTTAACCAATTATTTTCCACCATTGTAAAAGCATATGCATGAACATTTCTTGGCTTCATATTGTCAACTGGCCATGCGATAACGATAGGGTTACATAGTAAATGCTTGAAAGTTATTCCAATATGGCCGCATAAAGAAATAAAACTTCCTATCTGATGATTTTTCTCCTTATATAAGAATATATGCAAGCACATTTTTTTGGCGTCAGTATTTCGGTTGGTCACATGATACACGATGATGTAACAGAATTTTGTATTTAGCCAATTATTCCCCAGCATGTGTAAAAGCATGTGCATGCACATTTTTTTTTGCGTCAGATTGCCAACTGAATATACAATAACTATAGGGTTGAATGACAATTGCATGATAATTTGATTATTATTTCAATGTGACAATATAAAGAAATGGATACTGAATATCGTCCACATATAAGCAAACAGAATGCACTCGAAGCTTAATGATTAACAGCAATGTAACATGATATAGTTTTTTTCTTTAGTGTTCTTTAATGTAATAATTACTTTGTAAATGCATATATTTGTAAAGGATTATTGTGAAGGTATTTGTAAAGGATTTCTTTTTCATTTTAGCTAATTGACTGCAGGGACCTAAATATTTTTTCCCGTGTAAGAATTTCGTCTTATTAGCAAGAAATGACAAACAAATATAGTTAATCTCAAAAAGAAGTTTTGATTTTCAAGATTTAGCAAATAATAAATACCAGAGAAGTATTATTTGCTAAATATTGAAACGTTTCAATTCGGAGTTTCAAAATACTGTTTAAAAAGAAGAGGCCTTTTTCGACTCATTCAATGAAAATTATTTTGAACTTCAAATAAATCAAGAAGTACAGAGTTATAAAGGCTGACGAAAAATAAATGATTGCCGAAATGGCAAATCTTTGCTTGTAAAATTTGATCTTTCATGTGTGATTTTCACAAGAATTGTGTTTATTTATTTCAGAAAATAATATGATCTCATTAGCTAACGTAGGCAGGGCCGGCCATCTGGGGTTTACGGTGGATACAATGCATCGGGGCACGCGATTGTGTGTGTGTGTGGGGGGCACTACATGATCAAGAACCAAAATAATGTTCTGAACAGTAATAACAGGATGAAAAGAATAGAGGAAGTAATTTAACTGGAATAATCGATGGGATTGTAAATATACGAATTTTACAGATATATTACAGTTTAGTGCAAGTGTGCAACATATTATAAACATAAAATACTGTCATTTTCCTCACCTGCTAGATTAAATATATTACTTTGATAATTGATACTATAAAATTTTTAATTTTGTTAGATCTAATCATGTTCATGCCAAGGAAATATCCCTTTGGGTGTCAAGACTAGAATAATTGCTCTAAACCCTCATGCAATTTATGTGCCTTGTCTGTGACACTTTTTTAATTTACTGAAACACCGCTTTCAGCAGTATGTATTGTAATTTTGTTTGGATATTTCAACGTTTATATTATTTATTTTCTGTATCTACAAAAAGGTTGAGAAATTCTACAAAAGCGTTTAAACATTACTCTTAAATCATTATTCGACACTCGTTGGGAAGCCAAAATAGATACGGTTAAAGCAGTGTATATATAGTTTAAACAAACTTGTTACCTTAGAAGAATTTATTGATGCAAATAATGGCGGTATCTGAAGTAAAAGTCTATTGGATTCAATAGACGAAATGACATTTTATGTTTAACGGTATACAACCATACTGTTAAACATACAATACTGTCAGAAATTAATACTATCAATAACTGTTTTAAGTAAAGACAATTGTTCTCAACTGGGCTTTTAATTTAGCTAATAAAATTAAAGCTAAAATCCAAGATTTAAGAACAAAATTTAACTCATTTTTAGATGAAGCAAAAACGATAGCACGTAATTTGAATCTTTCAGAACATTTTTCTGGAAAACAAATTTGAAAAAGTGAAAAATTATATTTCGAAACAACAAAAAATGAAATTATAGAAAACCCGGTTGAGGAATTTAGATGTTTTTTTTAACTCTGTAAATGATATTGTTATCCTACAGATAGACGATAAATTTAAAAGTATTTCAAATTCATCAGTGATATAAAAACTTTAGAAAAACACGAATTAGAAAAATATACCAAAATCTTGACAACATTTATAATAACGATGGAGATGAAATCTAATCCAAATAATTGTTTTACGACGGGATTTGATTTGGAATAAAATGGATGTAAATAACGCTGAACACATATTGCAATATATATTAATTAATAATTATAAATGTATTAACTGTGTTAAAACTTTTTCTTATATTGTCAGTTAAAAGATACAAAGATAGAAAGTTAAGCACTGATATAAACACTCTAGAGAAACATGAATTAGAAAAATGTCCCAAAGACTTTATAACGTTTTATGATAAAAATGTAGATGGAAACCTAATCCAAATAATTGTTTTGCTACTGGATTTGATTTTGAATGAAAGTTATTTAAAAACGCTCAACACATATTGCAATATAGACTAATTAATAATTATAATGATTTATTTCTAAATATGTTAACTGTGTTAAAACTGTTTTTTTTACATTGTTAATTTCTATGATAAATGCTGAGCACTTTTTCAGCAAATTAAAATTAATAAAGATGTGCCTTCTATCAAGCAAGTGCGCATAACGCTTAAATGTACTTGCCACATTAAGCATCGAAAAAAGAAATGGCAAAAAATTGTAATTTTCCGGAAATAATAGCAAAAACAAAATCACATTATTGATTCCCAAACTACTGCAATGTCACTGTAACTAAGGCCCAAATTTTATGCAGGATGACACCGTATTCATCTTAGTGTCCCACTTCTTCATTTGAACTTATTATCATCACTAAATTATTTTTATAATTAATTTCCTTTTTGCCTTGAGGAAAACTGAAATGCAATTTCGTTTGGAAATGGAAAACATTATCAATTTGTAGTTACTAATTTTTCTCAAACAACTACTGGTTGATGAAGATTTTATTGTTGTTTTTTTCTCTTATAAGTTGATTTATGTTTATATTTTGTACTTAAGTGATGTTCTAATATTAAAAAAAATAATAGAAAAACTGGATTAATCCATTTACTTTTTAGATAATATTGCAACATTATTTTAATTGAGGAATCATAAGAAATAGATAATTTTATTTCATCTATGAGATGAAAAAAAAATCATTTAAACACATAACTTTTTATTGATGTAATGTATCTTTCTAACGGCCTTATCTCTTCATTCATTCTCATTTTAATCTCGTCTGATTTCTGATTATGGGATTTTTAAAGAATCAGAATTGTCGAACAGGAGTTACAAACCTCACATATCTAACATATCTTAATCGGCATATTCATAAAATTAATGCAGATTTATTATATTCGATGAAAGAATACATTGTTTTCAAATCGAAAAAATTGTGGGACATTTTGTGAATATATAGAACTCTTTGATCGCGTTCCACTGATGTTACAGCACAATTTATAGGCAAATTAAAAAAAAATGTATGATTTGAGTGCATACTTAAGTGCATGATTTGAAGTATCTATTATCTAATTCTCGTGCTATTTTGAATCATATTACGCCCCACAGAAATTTTAAAATTGGGCTTTAATTTCGACTACTCTGACTCGGAATTAATCTCGACTATCGTAGATATATTTCGTAGATTCATTTCAAGATAGAGCTATGTAATAAAATTGCTCTCTAATTCGAAAATCATTTCCAAATTTCATTAAAATAACGTGGTATTAAAACTAGGAAAATCTTTAGAAAATAGGAAATTTTCAGACTTTTCAAAGAAGTATAAATGCCTTGCGACTGTAATAAATTCATTAATTTAATCAAAGTTATCAAAGTAGTTTTAGAAGATGAAGCTTTCACAGATTTGGAATCAAAAGATGATATAAATATTACTCTAGAAGAAATAAAATCCAACCTGCGTTACGTAAAAAAGAAGATATACCCAATAGCCTGAAATAGCACTCGATTTTATGTTTTTTGTTCAATCAAAGATAAAATAAGCCCACTAGATATTTGAGAAACATTTGCTCTTTCTCACTAAATAAAAAAGAGGTTTGGACGACAGGCAATGAAATCAAAGTTACTGATTCTATGAGAACCTTACACCACCACTTTGTAGCCTGGTGGCTTCCAGCACATGGGTCCGAGATTCAATCCTCAGGCTGGGCAAGGTCGATTTAGCCTTTCATTCCTTCAGTGGGGTGATAAAACTGAGGACCAAGCGTGCTTGGGAGCTAAACACTGAGAGGCTCCGCATTAGGCTGACAACTTAACCGGACAAATGCCGTGCACCCCAGGGCTCTCGATCAAGAAAGCAAATATGGACACTGTAGGTCTTGGCTCACATGGGCTGTCGTGTTACTGAGTTTAGTTTACATCACCACTTCAGAATCAAATAAATTAAATGTAACATTTAATT
This sequence comes from Argiope aurantia, assembly GCA_026543865.1. Taxonomy (NCBI): domain Eukaryota; kingdom Metazoa; phylum Arthropoda; class Arachnida; order Araneae; family Araneidae; genus Argiope; species Argiope aurantia. The sequence continues at coordinate 489,457 of JAPMOR010111708.1, forward strand.
TTAAGTAAAAAGAGAACAAAAACTTTTTTATGAGGGAAAATTCCCTATAAAAAGAGATTTTATTTAAAAAAGATATCTTTTTCTTAGAAGATAAAAAAAAAGGTTCTAAATCAATGAAAGAAAAGGAACCGTGCTCAATGTTCAAAAGAAAATATTGTCTTTTTTTAAAAGCTATCGGACAATTTATTTATACTAATTAGGAGGACTCCGACTAATATAGCAGCGCGTTTTGAATATGTTGGAACTAATTTAGAATAATAATAATAATAATAATAAAGATCACTTAGTTTTGCAACTCAGTTAAGCCTTCTCTAAATTGTTGATAATTAAGAGTTAAAACACGCACGACGTGGCACGTTTTGGGCATGGAAATAATTTAAAAGGATAAAAAAAAGTTTTCTCAGATTTTCAAATCAGTTAGGAAATGACACGTCTTTTAACTGAAGGAAAATTATTGAATAAATGCTCTAAAATAGAACGAGGCTGTTTTGAAAAGCTCGAAATATGGGGTTATAAGTAAGGAGTTTTTGAAAAAGTTTGTAACGAATCTGAGTCAGTTGTTGGAAAAATTCTCTTAAAGAATCTTTTGGAATTTTTTTTTTTCAAAATTCAGTTTCAAGATCGCCATGCAAGACGTTACCTATGATATACTATTGAACATTTACGATTTGCATTATACTGTTGATTTTGAAATGCAATTTTCTTAACTTCTTGCGCTATATTATGACGTGTTATGCGCGTACACGCTTCTGTCAATTAATTTACAACGCTAGAGTTTAATTTCGTGATGGTTATTGATCCACAAACAGGAGAATCACAGAGTAAGACTGATCTGATGATAGATTTATAAAACAAAAGCTTGTTCTTGGTCGCTAGTTTGCTCTTTCGAGCAATGAATTGACTAAGATGAATACTGGTCTTTTGAGCTTTATAGAAATTTTGATATATAAAAAAATTAAACTGAAAATCACATATTAGCACAATGTAACAAAATAACTGAACAAACAATGCCACGTATTTCAGTTTTCAAAATGCAGAAAGAAGAAATGATTTTTTCGCAAATATAACATCTGAGCATATGGTCTAGTTCCTATTGATGTAAGTTATTAAACGTTATCTTCACAATATTGTTCGATATTCTGAATACCAATCATTATCGTGAAAGAATTGTAAAAGTATTATTGGACATTTTGTGCTAATAGGAATGCTCATACAGATATGAAAGATTATTCGTTATTATTTATTGGAATGGATAAATTGAGATTTTTAGCAGCAAAGTCTGTCTTCCTCTAATGCCAGAGAATCAGTAAATAAATATAAAAAAACACCAATAAAAGTTGAAAAATTTGTAGATAACGCTCATGAAAAATAGTTTTTTGGATCAAAATTTTAAAAGACGAAATTTCTTGGTGATTGAATGTGTACTTGAAAATTCAGTTTGTTCTTACCACTGAAAAAATGCATCGCTTTTTAGTGACGATATAAAAAATACCTGTACCTTAAAAAGAGAAAAAAATTCTTAAGAAAAATCTAGATATCAACATAAAAATCACAAATGCATGCAACCAATATAGAAATGTTCTATAATTATAATCAAATTTATGAGGCATTTCAATCTTTATATAGTGAATATTCAGAATTTTTTTCTTCTTATGATATTTACATTGGATGTACATCTTTTTTTACTGTTTTTAGTTTTTTCACTTGCAATTTGAAGATTTTTGCGTTTCGAGCTGCAATGTTAATTTACCGACAAAATTTTAATATTGCTTTATAAAGGCCATAAATTGTTTTAGGCTATTTCCACACTCGGAGGGCTTTGTTTTGAATGCCGCATTAGTTATTGAGAGCTCAGTTTGTAATGTTCTGGTGTACTTTCTTTGAGAATAGTCAGCATCAAAACAATCTGATCAAATAAATGGATGTCATCCATTTTGCAGCAAATGGCAGGTTATAGGCAGATAGTAATCTAGCAGAGACAAGAGATCTCTCTTGAAAACAAAGGCATGGTAGAAGGAAACGGAGTAAAGTGTTTTCTTTGCCACTGGTGGTCTTTTGTGCACCTCGTGTTTCGAGAACTTGAAGTTTCGATATTCATTCTTGTGTAAAACCGACTGCTAAGTTACTATATTGGGTAAGATTAGAGATCTCATATAAATCTTGCTCATGTGTGGTATGATACTGTCAAAATCCTCCAAAGCTTGCCATATGGCTGTTTCAATGAACAGAATTTCATTAAAAAGTAGATCTTTGATTCATAGCTTTAGAGACGATCATTTTTTCTGGCGATTTGAGTAATGTTTTGCTATATGTGTAATGAATATTTTTGGAGCTATATCTTATGCTGTAATGTTTGCCTTTCCTTTCATTGATTCAAGTGTTATCTTCCAGTAGTATTACTCATTTATTTTGCTTACATTTTGTTTGCCAACAGCAGTTTTTATAAATCTTCGAACCTCAATTCTTGTAAAGCATATAAAAAGTTTTCTGTTTCCTCATATTTGTTGGAGTAACTAAGAAAATCATTGGAAGCAGCTCTATTAGCACAAGATACTGTACGATATCGCCATGATATTTTAAATACCGGCCAACATCGTGTGGATATCATAACAATGTTGTTGGATATTTTGTACAAATAGGGATACTTCAGATAAATCCCGAGATGAGAGCTCATGAATGTTTCTATCTTGGCTAGAATAATCAGACGTGTTGTATTTTTGTTGCTCATTAATTATTTCGTATATTTAACAAAGTGATGATAGTTTAATCGGTTGATTAGAAAAATTAGTAAATATTGGACAATAATATTTAATCGGATCCTAAAGAAGAGCACGGGGACAGAGTATCATTAACATCTGCATTGTTTTCGAATTCTTGAAATCCTTAGATTCAAAATGTAAATGTTTCGGTAAGATACAAATATATGCCGTATTTCAAACAACTGAATCGTAATAAACAAGACCGTTTTCGTTGGGCTTGTGTACTTCTTTAAAATACAAGGATGCGTTTTGGATTCGGTTAAAAAAAGTTGAGCTAATGTTTTTAAAGCGCCTTTTTACTAATAAAGTTTTTTTTTTAATTAAAAAGTTCTTGTGCTATCAGGAGCAGATGACAAGCAACCCCATTTATAGAACTTATCTTATTGGCAGAAAAATCGCCAAGACACAATCGGAAAGAACCAAACAAATAGATTTGCGAATGAAAAATCATACAAGAAAAGGGGAAAAGAATTGTGCTACATCTGTACTGTACGCACAGCTCTAAATTAATTTGTTTCAGTGGTTAAAATACGACATAACAAATTGTTACAAATAAACCTAAGTTTAAGTTGAGACCTAGAATATTTTTTCGGAATACAAAATAAAGTTATTACAGGATTTGTTTATACAGGTATGAACATTTATTTCCTTATAATTTAATAAAAGTTTAAACTTTTTCATTTTAATTATTCTATTTCTAATAAAAAATAATGAAGAGTATTCTTCAAACTTTTTTTAAAATAAGAAAGGCAATAGGCATTTTCCTCACCATTTTTGTCAATTTATTTTTTTAAAAGGTTTCTGATGTGAAACAATTGTTTTCTGAAGTCAACTTTATTACAAATTCATTGAATTCTTTTAATCATTTTACTCGTGCACACATACTGGAATAGATGTAATTTTAGAGTAGTAGAAATGTAATTACAATTGACACTATTCCGCTGCTTACAAACTTCACATTTGTTGACAGTTTGGAGATAAAATTGTTTGATAGATTCGAATGTTTTAAGTTCAAATATTGCTCATTTTATTACTCTTTAGATTTAATATAATCTGTAAGTAATAAATAAATATAAATTGTATTGTGCATAAATAATTTCAGTGAATCGAATTTATTTCTTTATAATTTCATTTAAAAAGTAGTAGTAAGTAAAACTACCGTGCTGATTTGCCTCATTTACGCATACATTTTTCAAAAATTTCATAATTTGGTGAATTTTGTTCGTATTAACAACAGACACACACACACAAAATAACATGATGCTAATCAAATTTAAATTTAGTTTATAAAAATTGTGCATTTTCCATACAGATATTCTTGATAGATGGATTCTAATGGAACTGACAGTTCTATTACTCTGGATATGATACGAAAAACTGCAATAAGTCGGAGAGGTGGAGTTCGAGTTCGAGGTGGAAGGTAAGCTATATTTTTTGAAAGAAAGTATGTAAATATTTAAAATGCATTTTTCCTTAGATTCCAACTGAACGTTGTTCCTTAGATTCCAACTGAAATTTGTTCCGTTGGTATACAAATTTTAAACCAAATTTGCAGATTTCTGTCAAATTTTAAGTAAACTCCGTTCAAAGGAAGTTAGCCTGTTCGAATATAAGTTAACACGATATAAGTCAGCTAAAAAACGAAAAGAGCTAGATAGTTAAAATTCAGTACACAGATTTAACATCTGCAGTGTAGACACAACTTTTGAGCTAAAACCTACCACGGGTTAGCTACCTGTCGGTCTGTACTTTAAGTAAACGCGATGATTCAAAAACCCCTATGACTTAAATATAGCTAATTGGGTATGAGATTTTGTGACTAGAAGTGCAGTTTTGTATCAAATGTTTATTCCAATTGATTGAAAAACACGTATTTCAAATACAAATTCGATTTTCGAATACTATTAACCGAATGCCAGGAATTAATCGCCCAGGACGAAACGATAAATTTAATAAAAACTCAAAATTCAAGCAAAAAATTAATATTTCGTAACTATTGTATACTAATGTCATACAAGGCGTTCTTTGACATGTGAAGTATATTAGAGAATATACGAGAAAGTTCTGGGGAGACCACTCCCGCTGTTTGGAAAGTTTCTTAAAAGATTTTGATCGATAGTTTTATTGTATAATGGGAAAACAGTTAAGCCTCAAAGCAATCATTTAGAGGAGGAGGAAAGTAGGTATTTTCGACAATTTAATTGCACGATATCGCCATTGCATAAATTTATTTTTATGTATGATTAAGTCTTAATAATAAATTTATTTTTATGTATAGAAAAATGTATTTACTATTTGCGTTAAGCGATCAATGAGTGGCCTATAATATTGATTGTCTTTAATTTAAATTAGCCTTTTCACTTACGAATTCATTAATCTCTTAATTAGATGGTGCATTCCATTTGAGGCATTTAATATTATTCCAGTCCCTTTGATAACTTAACTCTTTGATAACACACACACATACATATATTACTTATATTTTTACTTAATTTCATAAATGCTTAATTAAACAAATTTAAATACAAAAAATTCAATAATTCGATGCACTTAGCAGACACATTATTATAACGCAAGAAGTTAAATCTCCTATGTATAATTTGATGTCGATGATTCTCTCAACAAAGGAAAGTTTCCCCAAAGGCCTCATAATCACATTACGAATGTGATGCTCATGGCACCTGACATCCTAATAAAAATATTGAAAAAAAAGTTGCGTGTATATTTCAGATTGCATGCTGTCCAATGTGATAATGTTCACTTATTGATTCCTTATGGAAACTACTCAGAAAATAAGCAGAATCCTCCTTCCTTTTCTTTCAACAATGATAGAAAATTACACGATTAAATATTTGATAAGATAGTTTGAATCTCATTGCAACAATACAATCTATTATTAAAATTAAGCAAAAGAAGTGCTTTGAAAAAGTGATAGAATTAAAGAAGTTTGCACGACAATTAAATTAATCCATTAAATGAGTTAATTTTAAAATGTTAAAAAGTTGGAATTAAATTAAAAATGTTGTAAAAATCAAATTTGTGCAATGAATCTTTTAGAACTTATGTCAAAATCTTGTTTATTTTTAATTAGCAAAAATTCTAATTAAAATATTAAAAATTCACTTTAAGGCGCACATTTTTATTCCAGAAATTATATCTGTGTCGAATTGAGTAGTTCTAGGTCAGTGGTCGGGAAATCGTGGTTCATGAGCCACGTTAGTTAAGCCTTCGTTCTTAGTAAAAGCCAGCATAAGAGTATCCTAATTAGGTGAATAACAATAGACATACCTATATAATATAAGTTAAAAAAAATGTGGCTCTCAGAAGAGATTTCAGTCGTTGAAACGTTGATAATTAGCTTTGTTGACTAATAAGTTTGTCAACCACTATTCTTGGTCTAATATTCTATCCTGTAGAATGATACATATATATATGTTGAATCTCTTTTTATGACTAAAAATGGAAACTAATCTGAAAATATTTTTTCTTCATTAAGGTTACCTCCTATCCGCATCAGAGATGTTGTACCGGCATCTTCTACCAAAAAAGTGATAGCTCCAAAAATACCTCAAAGGCGTATAGCAATCAAGAAAGAAATTCCGTAAGTATTTTGCGAAATTTTTATTATTCTTTTGTTAATTTTATGAAAAGAAAGTACTTTTTAGATAAAAGATAGCAGAGAATTTCCTAACTAGATTACAATTACATGATATACATGGCGTTGTTTGGAGTAAAAATATTTTTAACCCTTAATATCTATAACTAAATAAGTATTAATAAGTTTTCATCTTCAGCTTCTTTTATTGAGATTCATTTTGTTCACCAAACCCTTGGCAACAGCTAAACTGCTTTCTATTTTTCTGTTAAGTAGATTCTTATAGGAAAACTACCTATTATAATGGTTCTCATGTCAAGACTTCGGGAAAATTTCTACAGTACTTCATCGATCATGGTACCTATAACCCAAAACCACTCTTACTTGAAATTTATTAACTTGTTTGGAATGTGTTGTTAGAAATGTAATAATCTCGGAAGAGTTCGCAAATGGACCACCTAGCTCAAAGGAGGTGGAAATGGCGGAGAGTTGAAATTTTCATGTCACTATTATTTTCTTGTTATTGAAGATGGAAAACTAAATCCAATTAGCCAAATTAGCGCCTCATTAAGACGAACAACTTTTGTACTAAAAGTTTTTCGATATCTGCAATATTTTAGAATTTGGAGGCTTAAAAGTGATTTTCAAACCTCTAAGTTTGACTGTTTGTAACATCAACAATTTATGTCGCCAGATAGTAATTTAGATGTAAAGGAATCTACCTTTGCCATCCAGCTTGCCGGGATGATTTTATTATTATTATCTCTGTGCTTTGGACCATTGGCAACATTAAATTCCATTTTGTTTGTTCTCGTCCTTGCTATTATGTCCTCATATGAATGTTGTATGTAAGGTTGTTGACACATCATTCGTTTTTTCTGGTGCTTGTAGCCTAAAACCATTACCTAATGTTTTCTTTATTTTCTAAGTGCTTTCTCGTCAGTAAATCCTAGACTTTTTAAATTAGACTGATAAATTTCACAAACTGATTAGAATAATATAAAAAAATTATGAAAATGTGTGAAACGTATGGCGATGGTAGAACAAATGCTTACAAACATGAGATTCTTAAAATATTTTAATATAATGATCATAAAATGAAATGTATAATTATTTAATGAATTAGAAAAATTATTATGCATTTTACTTTTCAATTTTTCTAATAATAGTATGCCTACTTTTGGAATTTCACGTAAAATTTACGGAAAAGTAGTACATCAAAATGTTTAATTTTCTTCTATATGTGGTATTAACTATGAATTTATGAAATATTCTGTTTGTAGAGAGCCATCTGAAGTAGCAGCAACATTCTCTAAAGATGATCGAAGAGATTTTCGAAAATTTTCAGGTCGTGGAAGAGGTCAAAGAGTATATATTCAGACCGAAGGCTCTTTTTTAGAACAAGGACCAGCCTTTAGGCTTAAAAAAGGTTGGTATGAATAAAATTCATTTTGATATTGTGAAAGAAATTAATTATTTACCAACCATGTTCAGGGCCGGGCTATTAAATAGACAAAATTGGAAATTATCTTGTCCTAGAGCTTTGGGAGAGAGAGGGAGGGGGGTGAGATTTCGAGTTTTTAGCAACATTTTGAAAGTAACTGAATTTTTCCCTTTCATTTTCCTATAAAGGCAGTGCAATTGAACGTATTCAAATTCAAGTGTAGTTTAAATCTAATTTATTCTAGTAACACTTCTAATTAATAACCATTTTCATGTTTTATGCGATTTTTGAATTCTAAAAAAAAGTAATGCTTCCTAATTTTAATAAATATCCATTCCTATTATCAAATATTATTTAGATTGTGGTAAGAAGCGTTTTTATTGTTTACATTTTGATTATAAACAATAAGAATTTTTTATGCGCGATATACTGAAACCAACTTCTTTGGAACGTAATTTGACTTGTTATTGAAAACTAATTATACAAAGATTAAATTAAAATCAATAAAAATATTTGATTTTGTAAAATTGGAGGTAAAAAAATGCAACGAGTTTTGAAATGCGTAAGTGCCCGTAGAAGGTTTAATTTGAACCTGACCGCCTTCCTCGACTAGCTAGTTTATCCACCATAATTTTAACATTAATTTAGCTGTGTAGACCAATTTTATTTTGCAACACATCTAATTTTTAATAAGCTAAAAATATTTATTTTTTCAAAAAAAAAGTAAGATTAATTACGAAAGAGGGGGGGGGCATCATACCGAACACGTAGTAGTCAATTCCTTAAATTTCATTTTAAGGAATTAATAGTATGAAATTGCTCTGAATGCTTCACTACCAGTTAAGTTAGTGAGTTAATTCTTAAATTCAACTATTAAAAAGTGTTAGGCAAAATGATTCAGCAAAAAATGAGATTTAATAAAGATACTTCACTATTTCTGTCATTCATAATTAAAATTATTATATATTATTTAGATAATTATTAAGTGCATATTTATGTTAATTATGATACATAATGAATTACAAATTAATACTACAGACCTATATAGAGAACCAACAAAGAGGCACACATTCACTTTTATTATAAGTAAAAATTGCATTGCATATCTTTTTGAAATTCATTCTATTCTACAGCACTTCTATTCTACAGCACACTCTATTCTATTGCAATGCACTCCCTGTAAAACGGAGAAATCTTTATACATAATTATTAATATAATTATTTGAGATACATTTGAAGTGTGCCTATTATAAATGTCTGTCATGTGTTCTGATGGTGTACGAATAAGCATGATTTAAACAAATTATTAATTTTGAAAAGAATAATAAAATTGTATTAAACGGTTAAAAGAAAGCATTTGAGTTAAACATGACTGATCATTTTACACTGAAGGCAATATTTGTTTTTTGCATTCATTTCTGTTTGTATAGGTTTTATAATTTTTCCAGTAGTTTCAAAAAAGTGCAGGACTCAAATCAGAGGTGCTGAGTTTGAACCCTCTCGATTTTGGTGATTCTATACCGAGAGTGAGTTTCTATATTCGGCATTCAGAGTCATGTAGGGTTTATACTCAACCAGTTACAATCTATCCAGCAAGACCCCGTATGCGTAGAAACTGTACAGTAGTAAATATTTCTCCTATCTAGACAAGAACTTGCTATTGTCCGCTCTCTTTTCGCATGCGCAATCTTGTTTCTACGCACTCGGACTTACTAGAATCTTGTAACTGATTGAGTGTAAAATTTTCTTCAGATCCAGAAAATAAAATATCAGTTGCCTGAAAGAGTATCTGCAACGACTACCCTCTAAACATATCTTTTTTTTAAGTCGGAAAAAAGAAAGAAAGAAAGAAAGAGATACATTATAATAATAACAATAGCAAAATTACTCTATCTCGCATGAACAGTTTTTTTTTATTTAAAGATCAAACTTTTTTGGAATAATTTTCTAATACTCATGACTTTCAAATGATGCAAAATTGTAATGGCTGTTTGATAATTTCATATTCACTATCCGTGGGTCTCGTCTCGAGTTTTTATTTAATTGTTAATCTATTGTGCTGGTATCTTTAACCATTATACATTGTGCTCTAATGCGTATAAAATTAGTTGGTGGTGCAAACATTTCCCCCTTAATTTGAGGATTATCATTTTTTCAAAAATATTGGGGATTTTTCAAGTAATGAAGATTATAGATTACAAAGTAAATTTACAATCATCACATATCATTGAGGCACTATTTTAATAAAATATTATGATTGATACTTGTATTATATGTAATGCAGAATTACATACTAAATTTTAGCAAATCCTTGCAAACCTTTTAGAAATTTTCTGTGCACAACTTTTTTTTAAAACACATTTAGAAATATCCATTTTTTTCTTTACTTTCCTGCAATATACTAATTTGAGTGTAGACATAGTTGCATTCAAATCTTCTTTAAAATGCCTTTATTTTCAAATTATAATTTGTGATTTGGAAATAAAATTTCGTTACATAATAATTAATTTGGTTTCACTCATTACATCTCAATGCTTGATGAGCACTTTCGGAACTAAAAAATTTGAGTTAAAGCAACAGCACTCTTTTGTAATCAACATAAAGGCAATATAATGAAAGAAAAGAACAATAAGATCAGTTCTCTTCAGCAATCAGTATTGTAAATAAGCTTCGGACATTATAAATACAGGCAAGAATGATTTAAAGCTTATTTATTTTGACACAAAACCCCGTAATTTACATAGGAATCGTTGGAATTTTTCTTTCACTTAATTTAAGGACCTTGAAAAAGAGGACCGTCACTTGTAAAAGTGTTTATATAAAATTGCAATGTCGTAGCTATTAAATTTAAATAGACATTAGTATTCTTCTGTTAATGCATGCATCTCATAAAGCAACTTATTTACAAATGTTATGCTCAATTCACTGTTTTGTGATTGAAATGAAATATTTCAGATACAGTGGAACCGCATTATGAAAGAATTCCTAGATCATCTTCCAGGATGAAGATGGGTATGGAGACAAAAATCAATGCGAGCCAGATTAACTTGCTGCTGGAAGAATATGACGAAAAGGACGTAAGTGCATAAGGAAATATTTAAGAATATTTGCATTGCAACCTCCAATAATTTAATGCTTTTAAAAGAATAAAATGTCCTCTTTTTTTTTTTTTGAAAAATTTAACGTAGATACATTTTGCTCTATAATTTTTGTAACAACAGAACACTTCAACACTATGCAACCATCTGGGGGTTGTCTTCCTCTTCAGTGCTTTTACTCTATTCATAAAAAAATATTTTATTAACTGAAAATGCAACATCATATATAAATAGGACTCAGCCATCTAATACCAAAATGCTTTTACTATTTTAACAATTTTGGATTCACCATATTTTTAAAAAATAAATTTCAGGATTATATGCAATTCTCTATACATTTTTTTATTTTATTGGCCCAAAGATCTTTTTTACAATTTTTCTTTCAAAAATCAATAACATGACCTTTTCTTCTTTGTTAAGCTTTCAAATTCCCTTCCATAAAGAACAAAATATCTTATCAAAGCCTTATATAGACTAGCTTTTATTTTCATGTTGATTTATTTTGATTTTAGTTTGCTTCGAAGAATATAAAAACATCTATTAACAATGGGTACCCTATTTTTTATGCCATTGTAACTTGGTTATTATTCCCAGATATTTAAACTGTTTTATTGTTTTGACAGTGTAATTGTTGATCATCAAAGGTATCATATATCCATAACTGGCATTTATTTTCATTAATGATTAGGTCTATCTTCTTCCCCGCCAATGATAAATTCTAATGAAACTAATATCCTATTAAATTAATCTATCACATGCGTTGAAAAACTGCAGACAAACAATAACTAAAGTAAATATCTAATAAAATGCACTTTTTTCGCTGTATATTACTAAAGCAGATAAACATTCGAAAGTAACTTTGGCATATTATAAATTATTTATACTAAACTGAATACACAAACATGCTTGCAGTATTTTTTTTTGTATCAATTTATATTATTTTTTGAAGATTCATTCTGAAGTCAGATTACTAAAGCCCATTATTCTTAGATCAAGAATAATGGGACTTTTACTCCAATAAGCTTCTTTACTCCAATAAGACAAAGAATGAATTCCAAAATGAAATCAAAGGGAAGCATTTGGCATGTATCAAATGAGTATGAATTGATTTCTTTAGAAGGTGAAGTCATCGTTCTAGCAATCACACAATTAGTTTGTTAAGAGAAATTTTATTTGAATATTCCTTGCCAAATCTTCCTTTTTTAAAAAGTAAAATCTCATTCGCAAAACAGAATAGATTACATGAAATAACATGAAATCTATTTAAAATATTTTGTGATAAATTATGGCTCATTTATATGTTTTGTTTTTCTTTAGGCATGTTTAGATTGCGAAAATAACATGCAACCGGTACGATTTCCGTATATAAAAACGGAATTAAAACTAAAAGTTAAAGAAGAAATCTTGGATAAAGAAAACGAGGAACCAAAAATCAAAGAGGAAATCGTAGATAATAAAGATGTCGAACTAAAAATTAAAGAGGAAATTGTTGATAATGAAGATGTCGAACCAGAAATTAAAGAAGAAATCGTAGACAGTGAAGATTCTAAACCAAAAATTAAAGAGGAAATCGTAGATAATAAAGATGTTGAATCAAAAATTAAAAGTAAGCTGATTATCATTTTTCTCATTTCTAATTATTCTCATATGAAATTAATACATTTACATTAGATTATCGATGCTTTTTTAGCTTTTAAAATTATTTTAAAAAGTAATTACTTCAAAAGTTTATTTATTTTATTTTTTCATATGCAAAGTATAAAGAAAAATAGTACCATCAAAAACTTCAATTTAGAATTATTTCATATTCTTAAGTTTATTATATTCTCGAGTTAAAAAAAAACCCTTATTGTAATTACATTTGTCTCTGAACACGATGTCAAAAATGTAACAAGCTAAGCGTATGAATTTAAGCATATAATCGTAAAATCTTGTAAATTCTTACCAAATTTGGACGAAATTGAAACATGGGAAATCTGTTTCCCGCTCCATAGGTACACGAACAAGATAAATTAAAAAGCGCTTCAAGCTAAACGGATAAACTTGGCTTGCGTATTTATCATAAGAATTTTAGATATATGTCCAGTTTGGAAAAATCTGTTAAAGAAATGGATGGTCTTTTTTTGTGTGTGTGTGTGTGAAAACGATAACTAAAAGCAGCGGCAGTTATAATGATCTCAGTGAAATTTTCTTGTATGAGCTCTAAGAAATATACTTGTATGATATTAATTTTGTGCCATTGACAAACAATAGTTACTAAAGAGCCTATTAAATTTATCTTGGCGATTAATCACTGGAATGCAATTATCACACAAGCACCAGAACAGTGAATATGTATTTTGTTTTTTCCCCGCCAGACTGAAACCAAAATTTGGCTCAAATGTGCATGTGAAAGTACGAATCAATAAATCGTTAACACGTCGACGGATTTGATTCTAAATTTGATAGATATCTCCATTTCAGATGTCAAATTCTAATGCCAAGTTTTATCTAATGCAAGTCAATTCTAATGCCAAGACATAGTAGATGAGGATTCAATTATAAAAATCAGATGGAAAATAATTTTGTTTATAGTAACAAAGGAGAACTCTGATCGATATTTATGAATGCAAATGTATGTGAAGAAACTTTGGTGCTCCCCCCCCCCCCACACACACACTTAGTTTTTGTGAGTAAGGCACTTGATGTTGAGAGCTAGGGAGGCAAGAAAAGATCTCTATTTTCAATGATAAAATTTAATTATCTTATGGATTTTTTTGCTTGGAGATGAAGTTGCTGGCAACTTTTTCAGCCATTCTTATTCATGGTTTGTTGTTGGTTTTTTCATATGCTAAGAGATTGTGAGGATGCATTCCATAGCATAATGAAGTACCGTGCCAATCCCTCCACAACTACACTGATCACTCTCCGACAGATTGAGCATTTTGAGGTAGGCAGGGAAAGGGCCGTGTTCTGAGAAAAAAATAACATCCTCTCTGATTCAGTTAGTGGGATGAAAGTTAACTGAGGAAAAGATTTAAAATACTTTTATGCCTGTATCACTATTGCTTCAATATCTTTGTCATTCCTCTAGCATGTTTTTCCGGAGTAGGTCTTTTATATGTAGTTTAGGAAGCTTTGTTGATATATAAAATTGCCTATTTCAAGTTGCGTTCTTTGCCAAATGGTCTACGTTTTCATTACCTATGTTGCCTGCATGCACTTTTACCCATGAGACTTTTACTGTTGGATTTGAAAAGAGGAGGCTAACAATTTCTCTTGCTATTTGGTTTGTATCTTTGGATTAGAGAACGCCATGATACTTGCTCTGTTGTCGACGTGTATTTTAAAAGTACTGATGTTTGGAAATTGAGATGCATATTTAACTACTTCATGAAGTGGGGTGAGTTCAACTTGAAAAACAGTATTATTGTCATCCAATTTGGTAGACCAGTGATAGGATCAGGTATCATTGGTTCAACGCAGCTCCAACTCCATGTTCTCTTTTCGAGTCATCTGTGAAGATATTAATGCTGTTCATTTGAAATATATTTACTCCTTCATCTTCCAATGAGTTTTGATTGGGATTGAGAAGAAGTAGTGAAGGGTAAGTAGATCAGCCAGTTGCTTTCTTCTCTACCTCTTCTGGTTGGATCTCTGTTATGTTATGCGCAAGAGGGATTCTTAGACGATATATTGTAGTTAGTCTGACTTCAAACTGTAATTGCATGTGCAGGGGTGGAATGCCGAGAATGGTTCGTAGCACTGCCGTTGGAGTTGTACGATATGCATAAGAAATTTAGAGAAGAAAAGGTCTCTAAATGGAAGAGTTTCGTCTTTATTCTGTATGTTAGGTTTAGACACCACGATGAGGAATCATAGGAGAGCATTCTCTCAACTACTCTCTTAGAAAGAACTCTTTTGTATTTCTGAGAGATTCCCTATGTGCTGCCAGCGATTCTTTTGAGGCTTTGATGCATTTTAATAGCCTTTTCTCCGTGTTTTTCTTTATGTTCCAGACAGTTGAATTGGTCATTAATATGGATTCCTAGATATTTAAAAGATTTGGTTCTCTTGGCCATGTCTTCGTTATATATGATTCTGAGGCCTCTCGCCATTTTCTAAACGAAATATAGGTTGGTTTTTCTGTAGAAATGGAAAGTTGATTATCTGAACACCAGGAGTTGAATTTAGCTATTGCAAGTTGTGTTTCTCTTTGAAGGTTATTTTTTGTGTCTACTTCGATGACCAGTACAAAATCATGTGCTAAGGCATGTATATGTACGTTTTCTGGCCAGACCTACTTTTTCTTTTTTTAGTTATCATGTCAACTTATATTGAATACAAACAGATTTTCTCTGAATGGATTTAGATGATTAATGAATCAAATTATTGAGGATGAAATTATTTCTATTCTCAACAAACGAGAAAAAAGGAATCATAATTTCATTAACTGAAAGTATTTCATCATTTTACTTATGATGCTATATCGGATTATTAATGCTTTTCCTTTTTATTTACTTGTAATCTATGTAGAAGAACTAGAAGACGAGACTGATTGGCGAAAGGGAAATTGGATTAAAACACCTAAGCAAGAAATATCTGATCCCCCATTCTGTAGTTTAATGGAAGCTATGAAGCTATCACAAGGTATGATTTCCAACATTAATGTTTATATTAGAGTCAAACGGATGTTTTAACATTATTATTTTATAGTATATTAATTATGAATTATCTTGATGTTGCGGAGGAAGTAACCCTGTTAAACTCTTCCTAAATATAGAAAATCATGGTGCTGATATTCGACATTACCGCTAGTTGAAATTTCTTGGAATATATTCGGCTTACCATATTGAAATATCGGTTATTTCCAGGCAATGCATCGACATCTGACGCAACAAACCAATCCCACGGCAAAAAAAAAAAAAAAAAAAAAATCCAACTAGTGGCGAATGTCAAAAATCAGTACCGAGGCCTTATGTACAGGGTGATTATAATTAAAGTTACCCTGTTTATACCTACGTAGTGTCCTCTCTAGTGGAAGGATGTCGAAGAAACTGATACTTAGGTTGTATGGATCATGGAAAAAAGAAATCTGCAATAAAAAAAATTAGTTCAAATTTCTATCGCCAGGTGAAAAGGCGGCACATGAAAAACAAAAAAACACAATTTGGAACTTAAAAACTTTATTTAATTGCAATATATGTTCAATGTGAATTCCATTTTCGTCAAGCACATGTTCAAAGCGTGTTATGGCGTGTTCAACAGTGGCACGAAGGGTTTCTCGATCAATTTCAGTAACATGACGTGTTATTCATGCAGAGTCCGTATGCTTCCTCCATAGACACGATCTTTCAAGAACCCCCACAACCAGAAATCACAGGGATTCAAGTCCTTAAAACGCGGAGGCCAGGCAGTTGTAAAACTTCTTGAAATTACCCGTTAATCTTCAAAATGGGCACGAAACAATGCTGTCACTGGTCGAGCAATGTGAGATGGTGCACCATCTTGCATGAAGACAGTAGTCCCTAAACATTCTCGTTCTTGTATCGCAAGAATGACTTGCTGCTAAAGAAGGTCGCGGTAATGGGCACCCGTAACGGAACACCTTTGAGAGCCATGAAGCATGTTCCCCTCAAAAAAAAAAAAACACCCAAGAATGAAATCAGGAGTGAAACCACACCATACAGTAATGTAATCAGGATGTAGAGACTGTTCATGCACATCATTAGGACTTGCGACAGTTCTGAGTATTAAATGCTCCGTCTAGGGTAAACTGGGCCTCGTCCGACCACAAAATATTCCAAGGCAATGAATTGTCATCGGCTACTCTGGCTAAAGAATTCTAGCAAATTGATTTCGTTTCTCCTGGTCTGCAGGATTCAGTGTTTGCACATGATGGATGTGTATGGATACCACTTTACGATGGGTCGAAGAACTTTTCGTATTGTAGCCCAAGGGAGGGACAAATCACGTGTCACTGCTTGAGCACTTGACAAAGAATATTATACGAATCAGATACTCTTTCGATACGGCAAGAGAAACATCTTCCGCAGTTTCATTTGAAATCCGTTTCCGTTCTCTTCCTTGTACCACACCCAACTCTAATCAAATTTATTAATTCTATTCAAATTTAATACCATCAGTCTATTCAAATTTAATAATCATCTTTTTCAAAGCCTGCCTGGACATAGGCGCTTTCCGTAAGTCTTTCAAGCTCCGATATTTTCGCAGTGCAGCTGACAAATTATGCTGTTCCGATAAAACAATTTTAACAGTAAAGCTCTTCCTTTCTTCTCTAACGACATGGCGAAGAATGATTTCGCGGCAGTGAGTACTGGCTTTTTATATTACTCTGAATTTGCATAATGGCCTTTATCGTACATGAAAACCGCCATCTATCGGCCGAAATTTCAACTAATTTTTTTATTGCAGTTTTTTTTTCCACCATGATCTATACAACCTAAATATCAAGTTTCTTCGATATCCTTCCATTAGAGCGGACACTACGTAGGTCTAAACAGGGTAACTTTAATTATAACCACCCTGTATTTAGGAGGTGTTATCTAATCCCATTTGGTCTGGCATATCTAACCACATATATGTATCAAAGACTTAATGATAAAAGGAAAGTGTAGCATCCTCTTTTGAACAAAGCGACCTTCGAGCACCTAGATAGCTTCTTAGTTAGAAGCCTGACATAGCTCGAATACATGGGGATCACCATTAATATCATTAAACCACCAGCATGAAATTATATGATAACGGCGCTCTTTCGGCGTAAAAAAGTATCTTGTATATAAGAGGATTAAAAATATTTTTTTTTCTTTAATGAGTTTAACATATAAAATGTATTAGAAAAAGTCCATAATATATGTTTTGGTGATTAATGAAGACATTTAACCCTTAAATGTCCGATTTTTAAAAATTAAGGCTTAAATATTTGACATTTATTTTCTGAATAAATAATAGTAAAAATTTTTCAAAATTCATGTTTTGTTTCAAGAATTTTACATGTCATATTTTAATATATATAAATAATCATATATATTTTTAAAGTATGCAACAGCTTGCTTCAAATCTTCAGTGTTGGGCTTTAATTGAGAAAAAAAAGTGAACCTTGATAAATATTAACTTGTATATCTTACTTCTCAGGTAGGAACGTGTTTAATTCAACGTTACTCGTACAAACAAAACATGCAATCATAAGTGGATAACAAAAATTCATTTTTTTCATCGGCACTTGTGCTGTCATGTGCACGCTGTAAATTTATTTAATCGCATTTTCTGTATATCTCCTATTGGTAAAAACAAGCATTAGAACTTCAAACTTATTCTCATTATACTTTAGAAAACAAAATTGGGCATATTGCTGAAAGGCAACATCTTAATTTAAGTATTAAAATCATTCTTACTTAAAGATGATATCATACCTTCGATTTTATAAAAGCCCCATGGTCCTCTGATCTTTTGTTTTAAGCTGTGATTTGGCGCCAAGTCGAGAAATTTCCTTCTTCGAGCTTGAAGAAATGAAAGATTTTTGTTATAAGGTAGCAGTTGCATAGTATTTTGGATCACCTTTGATCTCACAGATGCAGTGATCACGAATCCAAACTTGTGCTGACAGGGAACAAAAGGTTAGTATCTCGTGATGAAGTGATTACATTTTTGAATTGAAAGGAACTTTGTTAATATTAATTTGGAGGTACAAATAGAAAAGTTCGAGGTGCAGTCTTCGAAAGATTCAACCTAACTTGCCAAATTTCCAAGGAATATTTTTTGAAGTTTCTCTTATGACATGCTTTGGAGAGATTGATCTTGCTGTTCACTTTATGGGGGAATAAATAGTTTTTGTAAGTATTTCAAGGGAAAGCTGTCCACAATTGTGCTTCATTTGGAGGAAAATCTATAAATACTCCATCAGGTCAATTAGCCAACAGCACTTTAACAGTCAGTCATTCACTGCTAAAGTGCTTATTAGACACGTAGTGAAATATGGTTAAAATTGTGAAAAATACTTCTCCAAGCGCAATCTGAGTGAGAGTGACGGGGGGGGGGATACAAGCACCACATATTTTGATTTTGAAGTTAAATGTCTTAGAATGAAAATAGGTGAACTGAAAAGTATATACTATTCCCTACTATACTATACTAAAAGTATATACTGATCTTGACATTTTGATGAAAATACAACAGCAATGCTGTTGAACAGTTTGTGAGAATAAGGTCAAATAATTAGCCAGCTTTTTGATAGTAAATTTCGTCCAAAATTTGATTTAAAAAATACAATTTCAATAAAGGCTTATATGTGGGTATATTATCTATATTCTCCTCTGCAACTCTAATTGTTAGGGTTCACATATAGACAAACAGAGACACAGGAACGGAAATACAAAAATGGTTTCATTGAACTCTAAAACAACGTTCATTTGAAGACTCGAATTAAACATTTTTAATTGTTACTGTCCTTCTTCTATTTACGTTTTCAATAAGAGACCGTTAACACCTATTATATTTAATATAATTTTTTGCCTTTATTATGTATTTTTTGTTTAATGCATGTCTAAAATCGGAATTCTTAAAATTATAATTGTTTTTGCTTATTTATATTTATTTATTATGAACTTAGTTTCTATTGGTACATTTTAAAAATTAATGACAGACCACCAGAATGTGGTGAAATTTCAATAATTTCTCTCTAAGGATGAAAGAAGTAATAACTTGTTAACTCTGAGATTTATTTTAATTCTAAACCACGATTTTATTTTTTTACTTTCTCATGCACAAAGTGTTGTAACTGGTAAAATTTAACCAATCTCGATATTTCAGTGCCCTCCGAGTTCGGAAAGCACGCAATATGAACGCAATAAATCAAAAATATTTTGAGCTGATTGAAATTTGGAATATGTGAATAATACCAAATTTATTAATTTCTGTCGAATTTCGAACAAAATCTACCCAAAGAAAGTGTGTCTTTCTATCTTTCAAAAGCAAATGAATTTGGCTACAAAATTTAAATAGCAAAATAAAGGCGCATATTTTTAATATTGAAATTAAAGATCCATGTCGAATTTCGAACCAACTCCGTAACGCTATGAGTTAGATAAATGAAATTTGTTATTTAAGATTATTACTAAAATTGTAGCCAAACTTTGGTTTATCTCGACATTTATTATTATGATGCTCAAAGTGCTCAAGTCTGAAAATAAAAATCTACCGTTCATGGCCTTGCACAAAATCTTAACTGTTTATTATGAGAATAGGAGAAGGGAATAAACATATAGTTTGAATATATGGTTAATAGAAACCATACGAGAAAGTTCCAGGGAGGCCACATCCGTTTATTTAAAACTGCACTTTAAACTTCATCAAAATACTAAAAATGAGTGAAAATTCATTTTCAGTAAAATCGAATTAATCTTATCCTTGAATAATCTTGTACGTATTCGTTTTCTTTGAAAATTGCATCTGAAATTGTCTCTGAAAACGAACCATATAGAATTCGGTAAATTGAATTTTATCTCTTATCATCAACAATCGTTTTAAATTTATTCACTGTCTCTCCATATCCCATTATAGTTTTAATCTTTTCATATCTATGAACAGTTATTGTTATCTTCTTTGGTGTTTTAAAAATAAAACATTGTTTATTAGGGGATATACAAAACAAATTAATAGGTTCTTAGAAAGCATTTTAATGAGAGGCAGGTATACACTAACATATTACATAAGAACATAGAATTACAACTTGAATGAACGACCATAAAAGAATCGCCAGAAAAGGGAGCAAATGGCTATAACCACAGGCAGAATTTCCGGTCTAGTTTTTTCCCTTTCTTTTCCTCCGCGGATGAAACTACGTTTTAAGCGGACGATGTTCTGCCGTCAGAAAGACCTCAGTGACAATCGATGTTGTCATTCTGTGGGCGTCAGGAAACCCTCAAGTAATATCCCAATATGATGCACAACAATTTCGGTACCAGCATTTGAATTGACATTGTAGGCTTAACTCATACCTGTTATCAACCAGGGATGGATTAATAGATTAGCGAAGAAGGCATCTGCCTAGCCTCCCCGCTCCCAGCTCTGGCGACCACCAAAATATCTAGATTTTTTTCCCATTTTTTTCGGAGAAATTTATTTTTTAAGGTCATACACTCGCACTTGTTCAAATGAAATCAAGTATCATAAATAGAAAATGTTTGATCCCGTAATTAAATAGCATTTAGATAGTGTTAAAGGGTTTTGCTTTGTTTTAACAATTTTGTTCATTTTTTTTTTAAATTTGAGTTTTTTTTATAGGTGAAATACTGGATCTAGTCTTTTAATTACTTAAAACTGCTTGTATACAAATTTCAAATAAATATTATAAATTACCTAATTTAGTTTGAGAATAAGCAATCAAGAGACTTGCAATGCCTAAGAGCCCAGAGAGTGCTTAGTCCTGCTCTGTTGCCAACCTTGAAAACTCGGCGGATGAACCTTTCGGATATTCTTGGAAGTATGAATGGCTCAGTTCAGTTAAATAAACGTCTCGTTTTAAAGCAACACTAGGGATATTTTACGACGGACCTCGTGATTTTGAATCGCTGTCAGATGACGAGGACCACACCTGAGCTGGTATACCACCTATCCAAACTTCCGCACTACACCAGCGGGAGAACTTTTGATCCCAACGGATTGAACGCGCACTACACCCGCTTTCATGACGGATCTTCGGTGCAATCGGTTCTCGAACCTGCAACCCTACGATTCCAAAGCCGAGACCTTACCACCAGGCCACTGCGGCTAGATGAACCATTGGCATTGCGACAATAGGACAAGAGGATATATATGGCAAGAATACTATGGTGTATTTAACTGTAACCTAATCAAAAGCTTATAACTCTGATTACAACTGAACTATTCGGTGGAATGAATTAGGATGCATGTCGTGCATATTTAATATGATATAAAATTAATTAGTAAGTTGTAAGTATTACTGTTTCTGTGATGTTCAGTAAAATTATATATTTGAAATATGTGGTTATTAATTAAAAATCCGACAAGTGCAACAGATGCTGTCTTAGGGACTGAAAAATTAACATTGGAAGCAAAACCTTTAGGCGTTTATGACATTTTTAAAGCTAAATTTGAGGGCACGAAAAAAATATTTTTTGGGCACTATTTACAACTTGTTAAACTCTGATGACGATTGGTCGCGAAACTACTATCATTGTCCATGTGCCATTTACCCTTGTTAAGCCACTGATATGAATTATTCATAGATTAGCATGCCAAGCACATTTCGTCTTAATTTTATGCCCTTTTCTTTTCATTATTGCATTATTGCCCACTTAACACTCATACGCTGCGCTTATGACCACATCTCCAAGTGCACAAATAATCTTTTGGGACATACCTGACCTTCCTTTAAAGTTAGTCTATTACCTTTGAACTTACTCTATATCTTATTTGAAGGCAATCTTTACGTTATATCTTAATTCTTGTATCTAATGACAAGCATGATTATTTTATTCAAATGCTTACAGATTTCACAAATTTATTGGACTACTTTGTAAATTTTAAAGTTCTTTTGTGACTTTCTTTTTTTTATATTGAATATTTTTGATACAGAGGAAGATATGTTCCTTCTCTTCCAACTTCCTTCTTGCCTTCCTTTCAAAATATGCGACGAAAGTTCGGATCAATTGGCGAAAAAGAATAAAAGTTCATCTGGGCAAGGCATAAAGGTTGAAAATAGACAAGTGAGTGTATAAAATTGTTGCAACTTTTGTTTGCTTTTTGTTTATTTTAAAAGTAATTATACATTCTAATATGATGGAAGACAGGGCCATAGGATTAATCTTGGTACCTCTTTTCATGCATTTTGAATAAATTTATTTTGTATAAGCAAATTATTTATGAATATGTGAATTCTAATACAGCGGAATTTGACATGTCTAAAACTGACAGAATCATAATAAAAATCCTCAACTTAAACAAATTAAATAAAACTTCCCAAGAAAAACTAAATATATCTGATAATGAGCACAACAAGAGGAAGTGGCATTTTTAAAACTAAAAAAGATTTATTTTTAAAGCATAAAAGTTTTAATAAAAAATAAATTAGTGGATAACATTAAGTGAATTTAATATACAGACTAAAAATTTAAGAACTTTGGAAACAATTTGAAACTGTATGTCATTTTAATAAACATTATAGAACATTTTGAATCCAAAATTTTTATTAAATAAACAGTACAATTCGAACGACATATTAAAAGTAAGTTTTTAAAGTGAGAAGTTCAATTTGGATTGCCGTAGATTTTAAAATAATAGCATATAAATGTGTTATTTATTGCAAAATATAACTTTTAGAAATGTAGCCACAGCTTTATCCAGCTCATTAGTATAAAAAAAATTTTGAGTCCATATTGTGCTATATTAAAACTATGATGGCCTCCCAGCTTTTGAAGGGCTGCGTGCTACTAACAAATTTTAATCATCCACTTATTTTACGAGGTATAAACTTGTATATAAACAGCTATCGATGTCGATAAAATATTTAGATATATTAACAGCAGTTATATCTAAATAAGGATTAAAAATAGCCTGATTCTGATGATTATTTTACACTTTACTATTTATTTTACCTTCAGGATGAATCGAAAGAAACCAGCTTGAAAGATATGCCCGAAGGTTCATTAGGAAAGTTGCAGATAAGGAAATCAGGCCGGATGCGCTTGGCGCTAGGGTCGGTCGACATAGCAATAGAAAACGGAATGAACGAAGGAAGTACGGCGGAAGTCATATCAGTTCCACTGGCAAATGAAGATGAAGGCGATTTCATAGTTCTTGGTAAAATTTGGCAAAAAATGATCATGAGTCCTATTTTAATTGACTCTGAAAAAGAAATAAAGAATGAAAAAAATATTTGAATAAATTTATATTATCAAGATCTTATTCCTTCATTATAATGTTTTAATTTTTTTTTATATTAAAAAGAACGTAGCTAAGCTAAACAACTTGTTTTGCTGATTGTTGTGACTAATTGTTCAAAGAAAAACTATTTATTTCCCTTCCTCAAATTTTATTTATTGATTTGATTAAGAATTATTTCTTAAGATCTGTACTCAAAAAAATAAATGAATTTTTTTGTTGGTTATAAATATGTTGAATTTATCAAGGAAAAAAAAAGCTTTTCGTATAATTTGTTTTATTTCTTATTATTTATTATGGCCAGATCAAGGTTGGTAGGGCTTTCACAACTTCCGTTTGAAATACTTCTCGCGAAAAATTGAGAATTTATTCTGTATGTCGTGAACATAAGATTACATACAATACTTTTGAAATTGAACAAAATTATATAAAGGCTACAACTCGCACCTTGTAAATAAGTCAATTTTTAAATTAATATTTCCCAGAAATTTTTGAATTTTTCATAGTTTATGAATGAAGTAAAGGTTTTTATAAGTATATACTATTTAATTATTTATAAGATGAATTATATCACAATCGCACATTCTATTGACAGAAGACTCTTAAAAGTTTTAGTTTTTAATTCCAATATGGAAGAAATCTGCCCTATAAATTCTTAGAACTAAAATGATTTTTTTTTAATTCAAGGGTAGAAATGATTGAAACTTAGCCTAATAGATAATATTTAATTTGTTATGAACTGCATGACGACATTTTCCTACTTCCTCGGTGATGGCAAGGCAACACTTAACTCAGTTTATGCGGTTAATTACATACTTCGTAAGGTGAGTGGTGGGGTGTGTAACTATTATTTCAATAAAAAAATTATATTGATGTATGAATTATTTGAATTGTTAAAATTCATGGAACAACTGCTTATTAATTTCCTCAGTAATTAAGGTACTTCGAATTTTTTCTTTAATTTGCTTTCCGCTTTGAAACTGCAGGTACAAGCTATATAGATATATTCTTGTAATTTTGAAACACTATTAAATGAGTGAATGACAAATAAACAATCTACTATCAAAGCTTCTATTGCATACGGATAAGAGAAAGTTGGATCCATAAAGGTACATTCAAATGGGAAAAAATTGATTTTTAGAATCAAAAATTTTTCTGTTTCTCAACTGAGAATCTGTCAGAAGTACATAGGTACCTAATAAAATTCAAATATAAAAAGGAGGAAACGACAATTGTTTGAATAAAAAAATAATTTAATAAGAAAAAAAGCAAAGCTGTTGAAACAGGAACCTAGAGGTAAAAAATGATGATTTTTACTTTCTCATATACGTAATATTGCGTAAGTAATGTAATCGTCAAAAAATTCGAGCTCTAGGTTTTGACAAATCTCCACCTTTCAGACACCCTGAGTTTCAAAAACACATTTTTGAAAAATGTCTGTATGGGACAAAAATAACTCAAAAAACGCTT
Source organism: Argiope aurantia (assembly GCA_026543865.1). Lineage (NCBI taxonomy): Eukaryota > Metazoa > Arthropoda > Arachnida > Araneae > Araneidae > Argiope > Argiope aurantia. The sequence continues at coordinate 514,723 of JAPMOR010111708.1, forward strand.
CGAGTTAGACGAATGAAATTTGGTAAAATACCGAATTTATAGATTTCTATCTCTATTTTGTTTAAAACTCTTCAGGAGAGGTTTGCTTGTCCAACTCTTCGAATATAAGTTAATACGATAACAACAAAACCAATAGATCTAAATAAAATTCGGAAAGCAGAATTAGCATCTATAATCTAGACACCTATGGAATTTTGAGCCAAATGTAACAAAGGGTTGATTGTCTGTCGATCTGTACTTTCAGAAATATGTAAACCCGATAATTCGAAAACGGAATTATTTAAATGAATCAAATTTTGTATGTGACTTTGCGACTACAAATGTAACTTTGGATCAAATTTTTGTTACAATCGGATGATAAAATGAATCTAAAATATAGATACGATTTTTGGATACTATTAACCTCACGCCAGGGATTAATTGTCGAATAACTCACCAAGGACAAGACGATATATGCAATGAAAATTATAAATTCATGCAAAGTTTAATATGGTATATGAAGGTTCGTAATTATTGTACGCTAAAGTTACGCAAGGCATTCTAGGGTTATTATCTTTGTTGCGAGAAAATTTTGGGGGCCACTCCCGCTGGTTTAAATACCAAATTAATAATAAATACATCTCAATAAATTTTGTTTTTCAGAAAAAGAAGAATTTTAGCATTCATTAATGTGAGGAAAAAGGAATGAAAGATAAGTTTCAGTGAATACAAAATACTGTGCAGAAGAAGTAATAAAACTTTGAAAAATTCCAGAGAGTGATTTTTTTGAAATGCTTCTTCAGAATTTTATTGTTGAAATTCAGAATACGATTTAGCATATTTTCATAACAGTATAAATAGGCCTTCGAACATATTACTATTTCTGTTTGAGTATCTTTTCTGCTTTTATTATTCATTTGATTTTTGAAGTAAAAAAAAAAAAACTGAATACACACCGCGTCATATTCTTAAATTATAAATCATCGTAATTTTTTCTATTTTCTACAAAAAATATCGTTCTACATAATGAATATTTTAAACTTGAAAACAGATCGCGAATATTTTGTAACTTTTGTGACTATCATTGACAGAAAAGTGGATTTTATTGGTTTAATCAATATTGGGCATAAAAGAGAATAACTCTTAATACAGGCATAAAACAATTCAGTTATTTTATTTTATTAAAAATACAAGTTATACATACAATTGACATGATTAAATTATTTTTCCTTTTTGAAAAATGACATTTGCAACAGACGACATTGATACTAATGTTTTAATACTTCAGTTGCATTTTTATACTTTCAGCTTTTTATCAAACTTTTTTTATAATAATATTTAAAAAAAAAAAACAGAAATCTGTACAAAAAAAAAATCCTATTATAAGCATTTCATTAACTTCATAGGCTTCGAATTTTTAAAATTTTAAATATCGATTGGTTTTCGAATCTCATTAAGCTAAATGATTAGAATGTTGAATATTTTGATGAAGATTAAATCCAATAAGATGCACACTTTGAAGTACACTTTTTTTTTTTATGAATATAAAAGAGAAATGTACATTTCAAGTTTTGATTCCTTATCATTAAGATAGAATGTTTCTGCCTTTCAGAATAACTACAATAAAGATGGGAAATGCAATAAAAATTCTATAAATTCCCGAGTTGATAAAAATTATGAATTCCGAATGATAAAAATTATAAGTGAATGAGCCCCTCTTCCCACTAATTTTTTAGGCTGCATCAACGAGAGTGCATTTGATAACGATAAATTTAGCGTGCAACAGAATCTCTTACACGGCGATTTTTTGAAGGAAATATATTGGGCACTCTGGTCCCGAAATTGAAATTTTACCATCAGGCTATCCCGGATTTTTTTGTATGAGGAAAATTAAATTTCTATTTTAATTTCATTAATATTTTTGCATTTCCTTATTATTATTAAAAATCTTTCATTTTTTTCTCTACTATTTAATTAGACATATCCTTTTCCTTTCATCCTTTTGAGGGAAAGTTCTGCCGTTGTGATTCACCTAAGAATTCACAGAACTTTTGACATTTAGCTATTCTTTATTTTTATAATTAATCGTCATTTTTTGCATCCTACGAAAAATTAAATTATAATTTAAAATTTTATGAATACAATATAATTTGATGCAGCATATTTATGTATGATGAAAGAAATTATCTCTATTTGCCGAAGATGTTGGACTATATTTCCACAGTGTTTTTCAATTCTGAATAATGGCAGGTGAAGATATTAACAACGGTGGTAGGTGTTTTGTGCTAACATGAATGATATATGTTAAAAACGATACTTACAGAAGATTTTATGCTGCATGAAGTTACTATTTTGAGTTATCTTGTAGTATTAATATAATCTAAGATCATATTAAGAAGCATTGAAAACAAAACTGCAAGTGTGCATCAACATCCATGATATTTTATCAAAGAACCATTAAATTCATCCTTCCATTATTTGGAATTTGAACTTATGTCCTTCCTGTAATTACATAAAATATCGTTAATATTTTATGTAATTACGCAGTTTTATGGTATTTTAAATATTTGACATTATAAGTTTTAATATCTAATAGGCCAATCACAAAGGTGCAATTCTATCAGAAAACTATTCAAATAACTGAATTTGTTGGAAGGGGATAGTGAAAGGTGCAAAGACAAATTCGAATTGGTGTAGACCTGATTAGTCCAAACCTGAACAAACTTTTGCATTAGAGCTCGGGTAATTTCTATCACATGAATAGATAAAAGTGTCAGAAATAGCTGCATGCTTTTTGAAACGAAGCCCTCTTTCGAAAAAAAGAGAAAAAGAAAATAGAAAATGTATTTTCTACTTATTACTAAAGGTGAAACATATTTAATGCGAGCTGACCACAGTCTATATTCAAGTATGTTTAAAATTCGTGAATAAGTTTACAGCTGTTTTATTTTAGATAATTTTTGATAACAATGCTGCACTTTGAATGACATATTTTATGTATTATTGATTTTTATAAGAATATTTTCAACATATATTTTGACTTGACGTCACTTATGCAAAAGTGTTTCGGCGAAATTCCTTACTTCCGGCCTCGATTTCCTGCCAATGCACGCCTTCTGAGAACGACCACGCAGTTTTTGTTTACTTCGCCAAGTAGTAAGAGTCTGGTGAAGAATAATATACAATGGCTCTTCCAAGACCAAAATCACCGAGGCCTGTTACCCCACAAGCTAAGAAGGATGAATCATTTTTAGAATATTTAGGCACTCTTGGTCGAAGGAAGAAGATCAAAGAAGGTAAGATAAATTTACATTTAGAAATATATTCTTATAAAATTTTAAGAACTGTTATGTAGGAGTGGCCTTAGTTTCGGTCTCTTACCTTATATGGATATGTCAATTCGGTAGTCATCCAAATGTCATTTTAAAGCATTATATGTTATTCTTATTTTGAATATTTAGCTATTACATTATTTAATAGCTGCCTTTTTCAGTAAAAATTATACATTGTGAAAATGAATTATTTGTGAATGAAAATTGTATTTTGAATTTTATGGTGTTTTTATTTGGATTGTATTCAATTGCATAACATTCAATATAATTTATAATATTACATGATTGCAATAATTTGTTTATAACATTATTAAATAACTTTTTGCAATAAAATGGAATGTAATGAGTGAAAATGTTTGATTTACGCATTGGTTTTGTTTATAAAAACATTCAATTTAATTTGTATGTTAATATTATTTTAATAATTCGTTTATTTCATTATTAGATAATTTATATTTTTATTGGAATTAAATATTTTGAAAATGAAATGAACATATAATGTTTGAGGTTTTCTTGTTTGTATACTTAATATATACAATATTGTTTGTATATGTAATATATACGAAGTTTAAACACCAATCTTTATTTTCCACATAGTCAATGAACTCACAGCCGAAGGCAAAAATGCAATTGATTCCCCAGGAAGTCCTGCTCCTCCTGATTTATTACCACAAGATTATATTCTGGGTAAGCTAGAGAATCAATTTCTGAAGCCTGTATTATGAATCAGAAATCAGACCTTCAATATTCAACTCATGTTATCTTCATTGTAGATGAGTTTGAAGAAAGATCTATGATTGAACCAGCTTCATTAGATGATCCAAAATTAAAAGAACTTATAAATATTCTAATTGAATGGATTAATGATGAATTGGCTGATTATCGAATCATTGTAAAAGATATTGAGGAAGATTTGTATGATGGGCAGGTATTACAAAAATTATTGGGTAAGCAGCCTTTGTCTTCGATAACATTATTTTTTAAACATTATTTGCTAGTTTTATTTTGCCTTTCTGAAAATATTGAAATCTTCTGCTAAAGGTTTACATTGTTATTTTTACTTAGCTTTTAGTTATACTCCTCAGAAAATCCTATATTAAAATAGATATTCTAGTTATATAAAAATTTGATTTAGATAGCTTTTTTAAAAAAAATTATCATTAAAGTTGAAATTTTGCTAAAACTCTTAAGCTTTTTTAAAAAAACCATCATATTTATTTTCTGAAATCTAACATTTAATTTGACATTCTTTATAAAATGTCTATATATTTACAAACTATAACTGTTTAGTATAATTAGGAAGCACATATTGCCTGCAACTTGAGGATAACCTAAAATTTGTTTACATAATAATTTTGTTTGGAGATTCATTGATTTCATTTACATTTATCAAATTAGTAATCACAGGAAGATTGTTCTAAAATTAGAGTTTTAGTTAAAAAAATTGCTAGTAAATTAGAAAATTTATAAAGAGCTTTTACAGTGAGAGATACTTATCTAATATAAATATAAAAAATAGCATGGAAGAAACAAAAATTAATATATATTTGTTGGATAAAAAAATATCTTTTTACCATTTTTATTCCCAATTTTTTATTTCAAGAACACCTTAATAGTCTGAACTGTTCTGTCAGAGTGGGATAAAAATTTGTATTTTATTATTTCATTCTAATCCATGTTTTTTAAATTTTAGAAACTTTTATTTTTATTTTCAGAAAAATTAATGGATGTAAAAATAGATGTTGTTGAAGTTACTCAGTCAGAAGAAGGACAAAAGATAAAATTGAAGCGTGTTCTTGAAGCTGCAAATAATGTCTTGGGTATTTCAAACTTCAATCAGCAAGCGAAATGGAATGTTGAAAGTAAGTAGATAAAGGAAACCTTTCTTAATGATAAGTGACCACCATTTTAATTGCTTTTTAATTATTCATTGAATTTTTAGATTTGTTTCGGTATTTTAATTTTCAATATTCATGTCGGAATAGTCTGTTTGATAATAACTTTAAATATTGAATGAAATAGTGTATGCGTGTGTCTGTCTTTCAGGCAATGTTTTGCATATTAGTAATTATGCAAGTTAATTAGAAATTCATTTTTTAAAAATTTTTTTTCCCATTTTTAAAGTTTAGATTAAAAAGATATAATTTCTTAATTTTACGAATTATTTTTTTGTCATGATTTTGAATTATTATATATCATACACAAAATATTGTTATTATAAAATAAATTCGTTAAAATTATTTTTAATTTTATTTGCCTTGTGTCTAAAATTTAGAGAAAAAAAATGTTTTTGAAAATTTTTTTTTTATGTTTATAAAGGAATATAAATATTGTAAAGTTTTATTTATTTTGAGATTCCAACTTCCCATTTTTTTAAAAAATTAACATGTAAGAAGTTATGACTTATAGACAAAATTTGATTTCAAGTTAATGGAGTTTGTTCCACCAAAATTCTTTCAACTTTCATTAATGTTTCAAATTTTTGAACAAAAGAATGATGATATTATTTGAGAGAGTAGCTGCCTTTAGCAACCATCTGGTTCCTAAAATTTTCAATTAAATAGTTTATGTAACTTGGTCTTAGCTTATTCAGCAAAATACTTTTAAGTATCAAATTTAAATAATATACTGTTAGATACATACTGTTTTGGAAGACTTGACATCATTCTGTCAACTCCCTTGAAATTTGTAAAAAAACTGGATTATTTCTTGTATTTTTAGCCTTTTAACAATATAACCTTAGTCTAAAATAATGTAAAATTTGCTTTTTTTTCTCCCTTTATGTTAATAGTATATTTCAACTATGAATTTAAATCTTTTACCGATTCTTTTCAGATTTAACTAAATATACACTTGCTTGCCCAAAATGTATTTTTACATTAATGATTTGTATTAAGGACAAAATAATAATTCAGATTGTAAAACAAAAACGAAAGAATATTTGCAACTTTAATAGACTTTTAGCAGTAACTTTGGTATTCTTCGTGAATTCTTATGTTTATGTATTATTGTTTCTGATAAGTTTAATATTTATCTAGAATTCTATTGATTCTTATGGAAAAATATGCATAGAATATTAAAAAAAATGTGAATGACAAAGATGTTGGTATCGTGTAAAAAATATTTTTTATGAATGTTAAGATGATATAAAAATTATTTCTGGTCTGTTATATTTCTGAAAGTTATTGCCAAGAACTGCAAATATTTTCTTTAATTTTTTTAATTAAAATTTTAATTAAAATGAAAAGAATATTTCCCATTCTCTAAAGTATACATGTGTGATGTTTAGTAGCTCTTGGTCAAATGTTCTAGCTTGTCAAGTGGCCAACACAAACAAATGCACATTTATCTTTCTTATAAGTAAAAATGCAAACTCTCTCTTTGGCTGCATTATCTCAAATTATCTTTGATTTTGTAATTGGGAATTTGAAAATAAAGATAAAATAAGATTTTGAAATCAGTTATCATGAATGGATTATAAAAATTTTATGTCCAAAAGTTTTTTAAAACTTTAAAAAGATTTTTAAAAATCAATAAGGTAATAAAATAAGTAGTTTTTTCAAAAAAAAAATGATATTTAAGTTGATGTTTAAAATGGTCCTCTATTGCAAAAATTCCATAAATAGGCTGTTTATAATTGGAATCTAAGTAACTTAACTTTAGTTGGATATGATTTAGTTGAAAAACCAGATTTGAAGATACCAAACAGAAACATATTGATAATATTTTTATATTGTTTCAAATTGTGTTATTGATAGGCACTAGTTGCTGTAACTTTTTAATTTAATGAAATAAAATTATTTTTGCATTTTAATTTCATATGCCATTTTTGATTTATAGGCATTCATTCTAAAAATGTTATTGCTATTCTGCATTTACTGGTTGCTTTAGCTCGACATTTCAGAGCTCCGATCCGTCTTCCAGAAAATGTTGTCGTCAATGTTGTAGTTGTTCAGGTGAGGTTATTAATTAAAAACATTTTTTTTCTAGTGCACCTGACAATCCTTTCTCATTGATTTTGTGTATTTTTATTTATAAGCAAAATTTCATTTTCTTGCCTTAAATATCTTACAGATACATTATTACAGCATCATTTATTTGCTTAATAATGGTTATTTCTATAATAATGTTAAGAATCAATTTAAAAGTATATTCTATTAAGGAATTTAATTAATACTATTCAATTTTTAAATTTTTTTTAATAGATGTGTTAACAGGTTTGAATTTATTTTAAATGATTCTATTGATCTGAAGTTAAAAATATGGAAATACTTTTCAAATTTATTTTAAACTTTGTTTTCAAAAACAATATCAGTCTATTCCATTCTAAAGGTTTTTATATTTTATAGTCTTGCGAAAAATTTCATGAAATAAATGTTGCCCTTTTTTATGTTTTAAGCTTTAAAAAGTTTTTGGTACAGATATTTTGATAAAAAAAAAAGTGTATGATACAATTTTAAAAGTAATGAAAAAGTTAGAAACATAGAGTAAATGCTGTAGCTATTATCAATAATGAGTAATTGTAATCAATCGGATAACATTATTATTTAAGTATAATTTGATTTCTTTTATATTACCAAAATATAATTTTGAATTTATCTTTACATTTACAAAATTTGAAAATAAATTGTTTCCAGTTATCTTTTTTATTGATAATTAGCATTGTTTTTTTTTGTGTGTGTTAAAATTGAACTAAATATCAACTTTAAGCATATTTTCTATACAGTGGTTTATGGCTTAAATTTGTGCCAATGATAAATCAGTTGATATTTTTTAATGGTACTAATTTTAGAAAAGAGATGGAATGCTACATACTAGAACAGTTGCTGAAGAACTTACTTCTACTTATGAGTGAGTAACCATTACATTATATGGAATTTCATCTCATTTAATCATAGGCTTATATGTGTGAGAGAGAAAGATAGTGAAATCTTATCTAAAAGTTTCTCTGAATGTTTATTAATCAGTGCCTTCTGCTATTAATATTATATTTAATTAGAATATAATAATGTTATATTCTACATAATAAAATATCTAGATGTGTCCTAATATATTCTGTATAAAAAAAAACAAAAAAAAAAAAAAAACCCACCTCACAAGTGATTTTAACTTAATTTAGTTTTAAAAAGAGACATTTTATTAGAAAATATACATTTAAAGTATTTATAAAATATTCAGTTTTGAAGTTATAAAAAATATATATATCAAAATGATTTTATTAATTAAAGCCCTTATGAAGAATATAATATGATGTGAAAAACAATAATTTAAGCTTTGAATAATATATTAATAAGTATTTTTAAGAATGCCTTGCTTTTTTATTTTAATATATTCTTTTCTTCTTTATATATATTGAATGGGGAGGGAAAATAAAGCCTTTAAAATGATTCACATTTGGATGAATTACTTGATTTTATTTTACTTCTCTATATAAAAACCAGTTTTAAAAAGATTTTGTTTGCCATAAAAATAGTGAAAATATTAGGCTGATTTTCAAAATTTGGTAAAGAAATTGCGATATGGATTTCAAATCAAGATCAGTTATGCCAGCTGTCTTTTTTTAAAGTAACATTTTAAAATCACTTGAATGTTCCTATTTATAAACATGTTAACTTTTTTTGCAGTATTACATTGATACTGTCTGATACTTGGTGAAATGCATGTATTTTCTAAAGGCTTTAATTAATGCAGCTTTACAAAAATTTTAATTTGAGAATTAATTTTAAGGAAAATAAATGATACATTTAAAATTGTATTAACAACTTTAGCATTCAATTCCATTAAAGTTTAAAAATACTATTTAAACTATAAAAATAGATTATGTGCATCAAATCCAGAACAATAATTTAATTTTTGACTGTGAATGCTTTATTTTTATTCAAAACTCTACCCTTCAAATAATACTATGCCTTGAAATTGATAAAAGCAACAAAGCATGTATAAACTTTTTGAAGTGTTTAATATGTCATTAAAGCTCTGTGATGCATATAAGATAATTTATAAATGAAATTAATGTATTTTTATTATTTATTTTTTAGTGATCTTGGAATGAGAGTAGGTGAGTATTATTTTTTTTACATTTATTTAATAATAAAATTTTTTAAATATTACCAACTGTATTGTCATTGTAATTGATTGTAAAATGATGTGTACATATCTTTTCTTTTAGAGAGAGATGCATTTGATACATTGTTTGACCATGCTCCACAACAACTACAGTTAGTGAAAAAGGTTTGTTTTTTATTTTCCTTTTCAAATATGGTTTTAAGAATATTATTTTAAGCAAATGTTCTTTTTTCATAATTTAAATACATATATCTGATTTGAAGTTTTTTTTGTCATAGATTTTCATTAGCAAGATAAATTAAATAAATAAAAGTTTAACAATTGATTGGTCGAAGAGAGAATTAACAAAGATATAGCTTGAAATGTTGTAATACACAATAACATTTTAATATTGAATAAAGAATGTGTCAAACTCTGAACTGAATTATTTTTTGTTTAAGAAATTGCTTTCAGGAAGTCTTTGTTCTAGAATTATTAGGTAAAAGGAACCATTATAATAATTTTGTTTATCATTGGTACTGTTATTTAAGTTGATTTCATTAAAATACTAAAATTATTGCTATTATTTTTTGCATATAAAATTGAAAATGTTTATAATAAATGCAGTTTCATTACAATAGCACTTTTCCTTACAAAATTCACTGAGAATTTCAGACTTTCATTTTTTTCAAAATCGTAGAAGCTAATTTTATTATTATTGTAAATATTGAAATAATATGATAAATAATGCCAACCTTATTCTTATCTGAATTGTATATTTTCAGTCTCTGGTGAGCTTTGTTAATAAACACTTGAACAAAATAAATCTTGAAGTTACAGATCTGGAAACACAGGTGAGAGTTTTGATTATATAATATTTTAGATTTTATTAATTAAAAAACTACATTTGAAACAATTGTGTTGAAAAAATACATTGTTCCTTGTTCAAATCGATACCTTTTGTTTAAAAAGATATTAATGAAGTGTATATGAATTAAAATAATATACCATATTTCCTTGTGAAAATTTAATGATACTAACTACCAGTTGTGAATGATTGTTAATGCTACGTATCGTGAGGAACAAAAAAATAATTTCGGTGGCTGATTTGATTTAGTGGTGCAAAAACCATTCTTGATTATGCTGTGCCCAATGTATGGTATGAAATTTAAATTTTGTTTTATAAACTCCTAAATAAAAGCTTATCATTTTACATGACTTGTCAATATTAATGGTAGAAAGTAAAAAATAGTAAGAAAAATTTAAAATTGAACTATTTTTAATTAAATGGTAAAAACCAATCACTTAAGAAAGTAAAAAGATGTTGGGGATTTAATTTGTGAAGAATGTTTTTTAAAATGATATAGGAAAACTTAAAACACCGGATGCATTGCAAAATAAATTGTGGACAATCAGTTAGAATGTGTTGAACTGATAACGGGTATTGGCATTTTGAACATTGAGGGGTGGGATCTCCCAACAAATGTCTGTTTAGTGGCTGAAGCATTAAGATTCTAATAGAGCTGAGATGCATAAAAATGTAAAACCACAATAAGAGAATGTCTTTTATTTTCCTTGTATGTATAAATACATAATGTAACTCCAATAATTTTTTTTTAATTTTGTAATTTTTTTACTCTTGAGATATATCAGCTTATATAATAGTTAATTAGTTTTATTGTTTAGTTTCATGATGGCTTATATCTAACACTTCTCATGGGCCTATTGGAAGGATATTTTGTGCCATTGTTTTCATTCAATTTGACTCCTACAACTTTTGATCAAAAAGTTCACAATGTTGCCTTTTCATTTGAGCTTATGATGGATGCAGGTTTAAGCAAACCTAAAGCAAGGCCAGAAGGTAATAAATTTCTTGAAAATTTAAAGAAGTTTGTATCAGTTTTTTTTTTTAAATGGTGAATAATACTGATTGTATTTCCTTTTTCTTTATAGATATAGTGAATTTAGATCTGAAGTCAACACTACGAGTTTTGTACAACTTATTTGCAAAATATAAACATTTGAATTGAATTTAAGGTACAAGACTGTGAGAGTTGCATTTCCCATTTAATATTCGTCATATGTGCTTCAGATATTTTATTTACAATATTAACTTTTTATTAGCTTACTGTGACCTTTTTCTATAATGTATGAATATTTTTAGGCAGTGCTTTTAAATGTAAATAAACTATATATTTGTTATCTTTTAGAGTTATTCCTTTAACATTCTATAACAAATATGTTTGTAAATTAACATTCTAATAAAATTATTTTCCTCTGTGTGTTATTAAATTTTGATGGTGTACAATAAATTATTTATCTATTTAAAATGTTTAATTTTTATTTCAAGAGAAAATGAGTTAAGTGCCAATTTGGCTGTTTTAAATAAATTCATTCATTCTGAGATTTTGATTTTTTCCCCCTTTCAATTACATGTACTTGAATAGTAAATACTTTTATTAAAAAAAGTGATTTAATTAAATCATTGGAACTTTATGTAGTTGGATTAATTATTTTTGTTGTTTTAGAAAATTCTTCAAAATTAATACTAGAGCTTTATTCTAGTTTCATGTATTTAGATATTTAGAAAAAACTGATATGCTTTTTGCTAAATCAGTTATAGATTTAGTTTAATCTTCTTAATCACTTTCTAAAAAATAATTACAGTTAACTAAGAAAGATTTCAACAAACAAATTTATAGTTTTGTAAATTTAAAGTTATTTTTGATCAAATATTCATAACTTAAATCTTCATTATCTATCAAGTTTAAAGAATAATATGGTTCTTATATGTGAATTTTTTTTACAAGTTTCAAATAAGGCATCCTATTGTTTTGATCCATTTTATAAAAATGAATTGTCTTAGATTTAAGGACTCTCAGATAATTGAGGGGAATTTAAAATTAATTCAGTTAAAACTTAGATTGTAATGAAATGTTTAATAAATAAAGGCTTCGTATTTGTTACACATTTGAACTAGCCAATGAATCTATATATTTACTTTAAGACATTAGAAACAAATATCTGGACTCTAAAATTTCTAAACTGCTTGGTTTCATTTATGGTTTATTTATTTAACCTTTGTGTAGAGTTCTTGCATCGTAACCACTCTTAAGGACCTAATTATTGCTTAACATTTTTTTTCATTTTTCTTTTTAGTTCTGTTATGCTTTTTACAAAAAATCTGATATATCCATGATTTTGAAAGGTTATTGCCTTAGTTGATCCAGATGTAGTCTTTAGAAAGGTTTGGATGACTTTGTATCAAGTTCTGGCCATTTCTAGAATTTATCATTTTCAAAGCATCTTTTTCATTTCTTGAGAAATACAGGCGTCACAAAATTCACTGTTCATTGCCTGCATGGGAATTTTACGATTGATACATTTATACTCTTATGTTTACTGAGAGCTGCAAATAGTTTCTTGGACCAAAACATTCCGATTTTTTTTTTGAAACCATCTGTTGGCATAACATTTTACAGCATTTTTCTTTAAAATTGTCTTGCATCTGAATCTTCTTAGTTGATTTTTGGCAAACTCAATATTTGAGGCATTGTTAATCATGCTTTTTCATGAACTGAAGCATCAAATAGGACTGCATGAAAATCACTTTAATTAACTGAGCTTCAAGAATTCTAAAAACCTTTATTAACATTAAGTAACTGCTTGAAGCAATTTCGTTGACATAATGGTGATCTAGATCATTTCATCCATTATTTTTCTCTCAGTTTGCTACTTTCTTAAAACGCTGCGTTAATTAAAGTTATATAAAAACTCAAACATTTTATTTGATCAGTAATTGCTCCTCCTGAACATGATGGAAAGTTTGGTTTTGAAAGTAATTGGTAAATGCCTACAACTCAACAATTTTACTTCTATGATGTCTTCTAAAAATTTGCATTCCAGTGTCCTGTTAAAGGAAGTCAGTTAAAAATTCATTTTTTAAAAACTTTTCACAGATGCTGAATTGGTGATTTGATTACATCCTACTCATTTAAAGGCTGTTGTCTATACAATTTCCTTTCTGTCCCTTATCCCTGCAGCTACATTACTGTCCAGAATATTCTATTACTCTTCTCGGCTGGTTGATTACAATATGAACTTTTCTTTCTGTTCTTAACTGGAATAACTTACTTATACATGAACTACTTTTCTCTACTAATTTACAGAAAGAAATTTATATTTGTTCAAATAGTAATCTTACATTTTCATGTTCCTACATTTTTTCAATCAACTAAGGTAAATTTTTGGGAGGAGGATTTTTTTTCCCTTTGAAAAAGTAATTTTCTTATATTTTGATCATATCAAAGGCATTAGTGTGAGAAATATGAAACAAGCTATGCAAAATCATTCTTTCCTCTTTTTCAAGCCACCAGAACATTTGATTTTGAACTTTCTTTTCAGTTATTTAATTTTATTTGTACTGTGTTTTTTTTTAAAAATCTAGTAAGAATAATAATCATTTCCCAAACAAATAGAACATAAATGTGTCAGGTCACTGCATTGCTAGTGAAATGTAATTTCTCAGCATTTCCCCCATTATAAAGATAATGCCTCTTTTTTATTTCAGTTTTGTTTGACACAGTGACATGGAATACTGGACAGATATCAAATATCTGTAGATTTTCTTGTTAAAATGAGCGATTAACTGTTTGATTCCATTAGTAAAAAATGCTATAAACAATAATATTAATCTCACTTTTATAAGGGTTTTTAATTAGATCGACTATAACTTAAAACTGGAACACAGTAAGTACAATAATTTTTTCTGCCCAAGTGTAGTATACTTATCTAATTATGAAATGACCCAGTTGGAATTCTGACTTAGACACAACACAATCACGCTCCTGCTTAAGTATGAAACTGTCTGAGCGGAACTTGTAGTAGTGAGGGCAGATAAATGGGAAGAGGAAATCTTCTGTTTTCAAAACTATGTTTAAAAGCTCTCTATTATTGGAAAATAAAGCTTGGTAATGTTAATATTTTTTTAGATTATTGAACAAAATATTAAGGTTCCTCATGAAAATCTCAGACACTGACTTAAGAATCGCATTATTAAAGCTTTCATTTCAATATAGAGCTGAGGACTTGAGAAATTAAGTACTTTTCCTAATGGATCCATTTACTTCAAGCCAATTTGTGTTTATATTTTTAGATTGTTTACTTCTTAATAAAAGCAGCATAAAGAATTATCCAGAAAGTTTGAAACTTAATAAAAATAAAAAAAATTCAAACAGGATTAATTAAATCACAGATACTCTAAATATACAAATCTTTCCAAATTATATTTAAACATCATAAATGAGTTAACTTCTTTGGATTTATTTAAACTTCTTACATTAACGAAACTTTTCTTCATCGATCGGTTTTTATTTTTAAAATTTAGGAAACAATTTCAGTATTTTGAAATATATAGGGAATTTCTATCTAAATAATGATGTGCATGGACTTCCTGTTCAAATTGGTCAAGGCATTAAAAAAAAAAATTAAAGCAGCATAGTTGATTTAGAGTTTAAGCTACAATTCGTTAATATGTTGAATCATGATTGTATTTAACCTTTAACGGTCGTAAATCAGCCTCTTACTGGAAAATAGTGCTTTTTATGCCTAAAAATCTAGTTTCCAGTAAGGGTTAAGATTTAAACATCATATTGCTATTGAAGGGGGGGGGGGATATTCAGCGAGCCTCGTGGTCAAAATTGCCTCGTGTGTCTATAAAATTTTGAAATATAATGAATAAATGATTTTCCCAATGAAGATTGAAAAACAGTTTCCTTAAAAAAGAAATGATTATTACATTTTCCTCCTTACCGAACCATTTTATTGTTAAACTATAGTATACACTGAGATAGCAATAGTGTTGCATACAAAATATATAAATGGGCAATGCATTGATAGAGCTTTCATTGATATTTAAATGATTCATGTGAAAAGGCTTCTGATGTGATTATGGCCGTTAGATGGGAATTAACAGACTTTGAACTTAGATTGGAAGTTGGAGCCCCATTCCGCGTTATTTTATCATGGAAATCGTTAGGAAATTCAGCATTCCGAGATCCATAATGTCAAGAGTATACTGAGAATACTTAAGTTCAGGTATAACCTACCGTAATGGACATTCCACAGCAACATGCGAGTAGAATTGTCAATATTAAGAGATAAGCAACACTGAGTGAAATAACCTCAGGAATCAATGTGGGACGTACGACGGACATATCCGTTAGAATAGTGCGGCGAAATTTGTCTTTAAAGGGCTTTTACTAACAGCACGGCATCGCCTGCAGTGCCTCTCTTCGGTTTGTGACCATATCGGTTGGGACTCATATGATTGGAGAAAATGTTTTGATCAGTTGAGTTACGATTTCAATTGGTAAAATCTGATGGTAGGGTTCGAGTGTGGCGCAGATCCCGCTGCGCCATAGATCCGAGTTGTCAACAAGGCACTTCACACACTAGGAGTGATGGTGTGGGCTGTTTTTACATGGAATGGACTGGGTCCACTGATTCAACTAAATCGATCATAGACAAGAAATGGTTTCAGATATTTTGAAACCATTTGTAATTATTTATGAACTTCATGTACCCGAAACATTCATCCATAAATATTTCAGTTTTACTGCTCCATGTCACCGGGCTACAACTGTTTGCTGGAATTGTCTAGAATGTTCCGGAAATTAATCGCGAATGATTTGGCCGTTTAGATCTCTCGATATGAATCCCATCGAATATTTATGAGTCATAATCGAAAGGTCAATTCGTTCACGAAATCAGCGCCGGTAATACTTTCTCAATTATGGACGTCTATAGAGGCAGAAGAGCTCAAAATTTCTGCAAGGGACTTCCAGCGACTTAAGTCCATGTCACTTCGAGTTGCTGAACTTCGCCGAGCAAAAGGCGGTCAGATATAATCAATACTTTTTTTTACCTCAGTATATATATATTTCATTATTAAATTATCAAACAAAGATCCAGAAATTGTAAATTTAGATTCATGCATGTAAAAAAAAAAATCAAATTTTATTCCAATTTAATAAAAATTTAAAGACGAGAACTTTGAAGGATATTGTCCTCATTATCTAATAATATCAACATTCTCCAAGTAATTTAAATTGATCAGGGGAAAGAAATATACCGTGTACTTTTGGGCCATTTCAATAATCCGAAAATGATCATTTATTTAAAAGTAAACCTTTAATATCTGTATAATTACATTAATAATAACAATAAGCAATTCATTTAGTATAGTTCTACTGCACAGGGTAAACTTTCCCCCTAATCTTATTTCTTTAGCCCTACACGATGTAGAAATATATATTGTGCATTATTGATGAGGTCAGGTCAGTTACAAGGTAAAGTTAACCATAACAGATGGCATATCTTTAATTTTGAAATTTTTTATAGATTGCTGTAGCTCTAGCTAGGGTAGGGGGAAAAATATATACCAAAAACATATGAAAGACTTCTTTATTTACATGGAAAAATCTTACAATGAACAACTAACATAAATGTTTTTTTTTTTACTAAAAACATGCACATATATACAGAACATATAAAATATATACAATGTTGCTTTACTTTCAATAGAAAGTAGTAGCAATTTAATTCTTTTAAATATATACATGGAACAAAGTGTTTAGGGAACACAAAAACTCACAAATCCAAATTATAAAATATGGCATTGTATCACAGTGAGTCGGATTCTTTCATCGAAAAATGTTAACATTTCAGAAATAAAACTGTCTGATCTAACAGTTGGACAGTTCATAAACACGAAATGTACTGAAATTAATTGTGTGTAATGAAGGTATTTGTACATTTGAGATCTCTTCCTCAAAGATCCGTTTCAAACTTCTCTATTAGTTGCAAAAATAATCAACTTTATTTAAGCTATCTAAACATTAAAAAGTAAATGTTCTAATTATTATAGTTACTATTTCAAACTTGAAAGAAACTTAGATGCGTTTGAAAGCTAGCTGCAGGCACCTGAGGGCACTTCAATTTTAGGTGTCTTTTGCAGTTCTCTCAGTATGGTATGCATTGCCAAACTGATATTATCAATTTTCCTATCCATCATCTGGATCTGAAAGCGCAATTTAGAAGTATGAATTGCATGCAAAATTCTATAAAAATTCTATAAATGAATTTGTTTTATCAATCCTACCGATAATATCGTAATTACATATTATATATATTTTAGCAGATACGTGGCCGAGAAGAAACTTTTGAAAATTTTAACTTTCATACAGAGAATAAGCGTTGGGTCAGTTTTCATCGCGAGTCACGAGCAAAAGCGGCAGAAATTTTTCCCTTCAGTGATTCTAATATGAGATTTCAATAGGGGGTTCTTTGCCACGTTAGGAAATTTTAGATAAATGTAAAAATTAAGATGTTAATGTAAAAAAATATAAGCATTAAGTATTTTTATCCCTTCCCTTGGAGTGAGAAAATGCTGGGATCAGTGGTTTTATAGAGCGTGTGTAGAATTAAATAAAAAAAAAGGGAATTTGATCAGTAAATAAGAGAACATTTTAGAATGTAGTTCATAAGGCTAAATTAATAAAAATTAGGAAATTAAGAGATCACACACAAATTGTAATATTTTATATTTCTTATTCCAAATAACTTTTAGCTATGCTTATACTTATGATGATATATGAATGTTACTTATTAAGAAGAGCAACTTAAAAATTATGGTGATATTTGAGAACTAAACAAAGATATACTGTCAGCTTTGTAAGATACAGATCAATAACTATGATTAAAAAATTATGATATTAAGTAATTAAATAATTTTTATGAAGAGCAGTACTATTCTGAAATTTCCTATTCGACATCATTTTTAATTTAGAGGCAGACTGTAGTTCTATTCTTAATCAAAATTAAAGCAAGACACGAACTTGTGTCGGGAGGTTAGTGTAATACTGCTTTTAATCTCAGTGTTCATAAACTGGTCCAATAAATGAGAAAGAAAAGAAAAATGATAGAATTGAGACTTGCATTGATTCAACTAAAGGTAGAGTAAAAAATTTCATCAAGGAATAAAAATAACCGATTTTCATTTCTTTTTTCAGCATTTCAAATTCGAAAGACATTATTATTATTATTATTTTTTTTTTTTTTGCAATTTTGTAACTTCAGAAATTTTTTCTTTCTTGAATTTGTAAAAGATCGTAATCTGCACTTATATATGAAAACAATAACTTCATAAAAAGTATAACTTAATCAAAATACCTGTTGATCCATTTGCTGTAGTTTATCCCCAAGTGTAATCGGTTTACCATTCTTGCCACATAACTGAGTACCAGATTTTCCTAACATTTGATCTAATCTAAAAACACAAACACATAAGTCATTTACAAAAGTCATCTTGAAAAAAGAGTAATCTGAAGTCATTTAAAAATTGTTTCATTACATGTTAATAATATTTTACCTTCTGTGAAGCTCTTTTAGCCTAACATTCATGCTAATTTGCCCCTGAGAATATTGTTCGATAACATCGCCTACGTCATATGGTTTGCGGGCTTGCTGAAAATTCATAACAAAATTTGTAAAATAATTGAGTAAACATATTTATAGAAATGTATAAATTTGCTATAGCTTATTTTTACAATAATGCTTGTTTCTGTCATACGGTATATGTATTTATAATAGAAAGAAAATGGGACAGATATTTCAGAAACTTAAAAATAACATTTTAATTCTCAAATTTTGGAATTAGTATATAAAAAAATTAAATATTTCATCATTAGAGTTAAGAAAATCGGCAAACCATATAAATGTTCTTTTTAAAAACAGATAACATCTTTTCTAAATTAAAATGAATGATTGAATTAAAAATGCATCAAAAAGTGCATTTTTAAATTTATCTCTACTGTATTAGAACAGTGCATGTAAAAAATATACTACTTTCATAAGTAAACTATGGAAAACATCCTGCTAATAAACTTAACTTTTATATTGATATAGAAAGGGATGAATTCTTTCCATCGGAAAGATTTTGAAAACTTTTTATTCGAATACCATATTTTTTTTAAAAATAAGCATATATCGAAACATATATAATTTAATCAAGAAAAGAAACTAAAATTATTTTAAAATAGTGCTAACTTTTACAGTAACAGTTTTCAGTATTAATTTAGAATTACAAGAATACTAAGATTAAACTAAATGAAATGAGAGACTAAAAATTTTATATAATACAAAAAATTGAAATTTTAATTGCATCTTTTTGTGCAATAAGATATTAAATGATGAATATATACTTACATAATCCAAAGAAAAAGCAGAAACAAGAAAAGATATATAAATAGTATATATTTTATAATATAAATGATAAAATCGATGTAGATTTTTATTATATAATAACGGTTCAAATCAATCGAATCATTTACTAAAAATTTTAAGAAAATATATGAACCGAATTTCTTATTTACAAAGTGACAAGTTACTTATACAAATATTTTAAAATACTCAAATATAGCAAAAACGTTCTAAATTTATTTTACTTTTACTTAAAAATGTCATTCAAAATAACTGCATTTAATAAACCTTTATAAAAACTTTGATGTTACCTGGAATTTTCTTTTTGCCACAAAATATTTTATTTTCCTTATTGCCCGAATAGCATTTTTATGAGCCTCAGACAATCTGAAATGAATTATAATTAATAAGTGTTTTCATACATTTCTGAAAACATTTAGTTCATTCAAACGAATAATAAGATTGATTATCTAAGAATCAAATTATAATTACGTTTATTTCATTTATTTGGATTAAAAGACAAACAATGATTTGTTATTATTTTACAAATTATATTCTCTGTGTTTTTTAAGAACGAAATTCTAAGTACTGATTTTGAATGGAAATATTAACTGATAAAACTGATAAAAAAAGTCAAACTGATAAAAAAAAGAAAAACAATGGAATCAATCATATTAAAGATGAAAAGTTTTCTAAGACGTTTGATCGCATCAAAAATCTATTCTTTGATCTGCTTTTTTTACTAATAATTTAAATTCTTCTATTTTATTTTCAAATATTTATGAATATCAGTAAAAGGTTTTTCAATTCAATTGCTATTAAAAATGTTTGGTTGGTTTTATAGAGAAAATTTGAAAAATTGAGTATAAAGATTTAATTTCTAGGTTAAGGAAATTGCGTTGAACAGTAAGCGTAGAATAAATTCCTAATACAATTATTATTGTTATGATTTTTTCAGTAACTTAAGATATTTTTAAGAAGAAATTCTAATACAGCCTTACTGTTTCTTTATATCCACTAAAAATTAAGATAATACAAAAAAAGTCACATAATTTTCTTCTTTTTTTTACGCTTTAGTAGAAGTTAGTTTTTTATCTTCAGAAATTTGGTTATGTACAAAAATTACAAAAAATCTGGCATGGATTTATGAGGTCAAAACAAATTTCCAGACAAACAAATTTGAAATGACTCATTTCCCTTTTGAAAGACATACAATAAATTCTAGATTAAAGGCTATTATTAATACTAAGAAAATTTTAATTATAAATAAAAAGAGGTGGTTCAACAACAACAAAAAAAGTGAATAGATTAAGAACTTTAAGAAATTTATATTAAGTCGTATCTATATGTGCGGTTCACCTAAAATGAATAAAAAGTTTCCAAAAAGATTTGTGTTCGTTTTTGGTAATTTTTGCGGATTGATTGCAATCGATACTAACCTTTTTAGGAAACTATCAACAAAAAAGCAATCATCATGAAAATAAATTAAAAGGAAACTTTTCCTGAATCAAAAGTAATAAAAGATTGTATTTAGAGAGAGCTAATGCTGCTACATCTAAAACAAAAATGAACTTAAACAAATTTGAAATACACATTAAGTTTAATGCAAAAAGGAACCAAAAAGAAAGACATGATAAATCCGTCCTGAGAATTTTCTCAAGGCTCTCCCTCAGGTAGGAATTGAAAAACAGAATTATTCTGCGAGGTGTCTGCCTTTCGACCAAATATTGACCCCTCGTGATCCGAAAATCCCAAGAAATTGAGGATTTTGAAGATAAAAATTAATAATCATAAAATCAAAGACAATAAATTACACAATCAATTTTTTTAAATTTTTGGGTCATGAGGGGTCAATACTTGAATGAAGGTCAGACCAATCACAAACAATCCGTAGTATGAATCCCTGCTTGAGGACGAGCCTTGAAAAAGTCTTCAGGCCGGATTCATCATGGTTTCTTTTTGGTTCCATTTTTACATTTAAAAATATTTATTTCAAATTTGTTTTATCCTATTTAACTTACACCGAAATTTATTGTATTTTCAATACATCCTGATATTTTGACTTGTTTAGAGATGAGAAAGAAATAAGTTACTTAAATGAATAAATTTAGGTTTTTTTTCTTTTAACAAAAATGCAAGGCAATACGAATTTAATAGAATCTTTACAATTAAGATTTTTAGTATGTTTTATAAAAACACATATTCAAATGAATCTAAGTATACATATATTAACTTAGAAGTTCTTAAAATGCGAGACATTTCTTCTACTTAAAATCTTACTGTGTGAAACCTGCTGGATTTCCATAGATTTCTTCAGATATACTATCATTTTGATAATCATCATTACCGTTCATTATGCTTTGAAGTTTGGTGGTTGAAGCTGAAAAAAAAAGTCGTATGGATGTTTTAACAATATAAAATTTAAATATTCCAAAATTATTGCAGTGGCCGAAATTGGGGAAAGCTTTTTTTGGAGAAAAACGCATTTGTGTTTTGATGGCTCATAAAGCAATTTTATTAACCGAAATATCAGAGTTAATATATTATTTTCAAAATAATTTGCGCAACAATTTAAAAAAATAATTTCCATACTGGATATTTTATTGGAACAGCAATTATAAAGAAAACGGAAACGTATAGATAATGAAACAAAAGTTCTCACTTATAATAGTCAATACTTATTGGGTAACCTTTAGCATTACTTACTGTTTTTCCAATGCATTTCACGGAATTCCCCAATGTTTTTAGTTCATCAGCTGTTATAATGTGATGCCATGATAGTAATAACGCTTTAATTCGTTTTCTGTTGCTTTGAATTTGTAGCAAATCTCTAGTAACTTGCATACATTTTTGATAGGCTAAAGAGCTTTTCTCTGGCCATTCTAATAGTAAAATACGATTGTCTTAAAAACCAACATTTAAATGCAGCATGACATGACATGGAGCCGAATCCCCGTGAATTAATTCATTATCTGGAAAAAAGTTGCTTGCAGAAGACTTTTTTTGGCATGAGTATTCCCATTAATTACAATAACTCTGTCTATGATTTTGTTGTTATATTAGAGTGTCCCATACGTTTTTTCCTATTCCTAATATGAAATGAATACACAATATTTACTGTTTAAGATATTATTTATGTTGTTATATAAGAACCCTTCTGCTCTATTACTTTCTTCCATCTCGCAGGAAGCCTCATTATGCCTTCTTTCCAAAATTGTTGTTTTGGACAAGAAACGATTCTCGAGGAGCGCTTTTATTTCGTTGATGAATTTAAAGCGCTTATCGCTAAGATAATTTTTAAGGCCAGAAAGAAGTAATTATCAGGTGGAGCGAGATCTGTAGAGTAGGCAGGATGCGGTAAAAACATCCCACTCTAACTGTAAGAGCTTTTCTCTTACTGCTAATGAAATATGTGGTTTCTCGTTGTCATGATGAAAAACAATGCCTCATCGGTTCATTAAAACTAACCGTTTTTTTTTACTGCTTTGGAAGCTTTCAATTGATCCAGTCGATGATATATTTTGTAGAATTTATTTCACCTTGAGGAAGAAGTTCGCAGAAAATTACGCCTTTCCAATCCCATGAAATAGACAAAAGAACTTTGTTGGGGTGTAGTCCCAGTTTGTGACATTTGAAGCTCTGGTACGACTGAAACCGATGACATAGACGGCTAATAGATAAGCCTGCATTTTTGCAGAAGTAGAGCCAGATAAGGCTATAACGCGATGAGAAAGGGTGTTCCAAAAGTTTCTAATACAATCCTAGAACAATAATTAACAGTTAGTGTAATGCAATCAAGATTGAAGTCTTCTATCTTCCTCCAAGCTTATTTTATGCTATCATTATGAAATAGTTAATTTTTTTTTATTTAACCACTCTAAGTCACACTTCCCCCATTGTTCTGCTGTTTAGTTAATGGGCTTTTGCTTAGTTTAATCCTTTCCTCCTTTATTTTGGATTAAATGACTTTTGTATTCTTGTATTTAGATCAAATTCCTGCAACTTGAGCCAAATAATCGTTTCACTCAACATCACATTACAGTGTGTCTTTCCATATTGTATACTCCTAAATTATATTTTTATCATGTAGATACAATCTCAATTATTCTATCCCCACTTGTTACTTTGCACCTTTTCCTGTCTTTATAATCTTTTTTATTAACTGAGTTTTCTTAGACTACTTCAAAAATCTATTAGCACAAACTGATCAACAACATAATTGTAATATCATCGTGATACTTCCCGGTAAATATTTAGTAAAAATTTGGAGATACTGCGTTATATTTTCAAGTTGTGCTAACATATTTCTGCATGTGTAGAAATACCGCATTTAATTAGTTTCCGCTAATCTTCTGCCTACTTTCATTATAATTAAAGCCTTATTTATGCAGTAGAAAATATTTACATGGTTTTTTGGATTTCATAATCAATTCTTTATGCAGTTTATTATTTTTTTATGTTTTGACCACACAAAATGGGAGAATACACAACACAATAAAGTAATTGATAGTAATTCCCCAAAGGCACAAAAACAATTTCCGTTCACATAATATAGTCTCAACTGCCGAATTCTACTGTTAACAAAATCCATTTTATCGATTTTCTTACTGGGATACATTCAAAAGAAAGAAAGCTGTGTTTTTACTTAAGCAAGGCGTACTTCTTTATTCCGATTATTTAATTGTAACTTTCAAAAAATAATAATTGAAAATAATTTAATGCATTATGTTCTTGGTTAAATTACATTTAATATGAGCTTCAAGGTATTATTGCCAACACTATTGCTATTATGAGCCACTACATCGCTAAAAGTCCATTTTCCCAATAGTTTCCACAATTTGGGCCATTAATTTTAATAGGGAATATTACATACAAATATATAAAGACAAAAATTGAAAAATACATAACGCTCATTCAAATCGTGGAAATACAATATAAATAATCAACATATAAAAATAATTCAAAGAAACAAAGCTATTATTTTCGAGTTAATGGCGTGTCAATGAGAAAAAAAAATAACATGTATTCACGAAAGCAAAAAAATATCAAATGAGAATTAAAAAAATATAATATGGCTTATCGAAAAAAAGAAACATCAAAAGTAAGCCACCAGTTTTGAGGTACTAAAACTGTGCTTTTGCGCATACGGCAATTGGTTTCAACTTCAATACATTACGTAATGACAGATGGAAGTAGAGTTCGTTTTTTTTTATCAATGTAATTTTATTTAGTTACATAAACATTTTAGGACGAAGGACCACGTGATTTTCAATCCTAATCAGATGTGGATATACACCTGAGCTGGAATAGTCCTCTCTAACATAACCATCACATCAACAAGAGAAAGTTTAGTCCAGGATGTTTGATTTAATGAGCACCACTCGTAAGTTTATAGTGGAAATGGATTTCAGACCTGGGTCCTTCCGGCCTCGAAGTCGAATCTCATTACTAGATCATCATGGTCTTATGTCTAACAAATTATAGAAACATTAGAGAGTTTCGATTTAAAATAAAATACTACAAAGCAGAAAACAAAATGAATATCAAATTGTAAAATGAAAACTCCAGAAATGTGTTGCTGTTATTCACAAAATATCATCCTTTTGTGGAATAAAAGTGTCAAAAAATATTTCTCACTGGTTCTGAAACGAATAATATTCTATATTAGTTTGCATATATTTTTCTTCATCTTCTTTTGATTTGATAATGAGTTGTTTTGATTGAAGATGGGGATCTGTAAAGACAAAAGTTTTTACTTGACTTTTATTTGTCGGTCATTTTCTCAATAGAAACATACTTTGAATATGAAAAGGATATTTTCCTTCCCAATTAGTAATATTCCATGATATTCTTCTCCATTCTACTTTTATTTTTCCGTTTTTTTGAGAATTTATATTGAATATGAAATCTGCAAAATTATTTGTATTTTTATTTAAATTTTACAATTGGAAAAAGCGGAAAATTTAAAATCTCTTAAAAGACTACCGATTTAAATTATCCCAGTTAGTATATGTATTATAACAAAATAAGATTCATAAGGAACATAAATGTTTTGATTAAATTTGTAAAAATCGGAGAATTTTAATATCAGTTATTGATTAATATATGGAGAGTACAATATATTAATTTGATATGAAGTCTAAATTAAATACTATACCATCTTTCTTCAGGAGATCATCGTGCATGGAAATCATCATATCAGGTACACTTCTTGATTGATGGAGACCTGTAACAAAATTTTTTCGAACTTTATTGTAATTACAATAAAGAATATACAATTGTATATACCTAGAATATACAATTTCTTAAACGATACATTCCTTTTCAATTCACAAGAAAAATATTTTAAGGAAACTAAATTTAAAATGGAAAAGTGATAACAAGAATAGTTAGAAAACAGTTAATCATCATATCATAATCGAAATTAACGAAAATGATATCGCATTCTTTCAACAATTGGTGAAAAATTAAAGTGGCCTGGAAAAAAAATATAAGATTTGTAGGTGATATTTTTGATTAACAAGTCCGTAATTTATATTAAATATTTTTAAAAATTTTAAACTGAGATTTTAAGAATTACATATCGAGTGTTTCAGTACTTTGCACTAAGTTTTCAGTAAGGGCATTTTGATTTTTAATTTCGCAGACTGATGCTCAGTTCTTTGATATATATTTTTTTTATCTTGAGTTGGTCTTAAATTTCTTATTTTAGTGTTTTTCCATATAATTTGATGCAATAATGACGCAATACTTGTATTTTTGTTAGAGTATTTACAAACTGATTCCTCTTCTACATAATTAATACTTTGAATCCTCTAGATAGGCCGAGTCAGTATGTAATATTAAATATAAGTAAAAATCGTATAAATAAGATGGTATATAAACGACAGAGAAGAGATATTTATTCTCTGGGCTATAGTCTTAATAGGAGTCATATACATGTTCATAGAGATTTTTATATTTGTGTTAGTTTTTAAAACCAAATTTGACAAATGAGAGAAAAAAAAAATGAACGGGCATTATTTACTCATAGTTAAGTCAATGATAATAACTCGGGTGACAAAAAGAATGCCATAGGCGACATTATAGTTCGAGCAGTGATGTAACGAATATATCTGGAAGTCTAAATATTTTCAAAAATTTTAAATTTCGTACCGAGTTGCACTATTAATGAAAATCTTTATAAATATTAACTTAGGCAGAAATCATTCAGATATGCGTGAAAAAGTTAATTAAAATCTATGGCAGTATTTCTGCTCACAAATTAGTAGTTCTGAAAAACTATTCATCAATATAATGCATTTTTTTAAAGCAAAAAAATTCTTTACCCATAAATAAGCAATTTTTTTTTTCTTAATTTCAAAGCCAAATATAAAGTTGCATTTAAACATATTAAATAGCCAATAATGATACATTTCTTGCAGTTTATCAATAGAAAATTATATGAAATTTTAATTGATGATACAACAAATAAAAGCATCAGCCTTCTTTCACACACACATACTTCTATCGTTGACCTTTTAGCTCGATAGAGCATGCCCAGAAACGAATATCAAATAAGATGGGGTGCAAAAATGATTCGCAATGTCCATTTTTTACACGAGATAATTTTTTTCTTCTGATAAAATTTTTTTACCCTATTAATACTTTGGAAAATTATCCGTGTATATATTTTTTAAAAACCGAAGATTGAATTCCGACAAAAGAAAATATGTAATAAACCAAATCATTTCTGTCAAAGCAGCAAGAACTGAAATCAAATCTCAAACATCCAATGAGCGAAACAAAAAACACGAAATTGAACTTTGATGTAAAAAAATCATCAACATTCCAGGCCGAGCCTTCCCTGACTGCAGATCCAAAGTCGCTTCTATATTCAAAAAGAGAAACGATTGCTTATGTTTTCAAATGAATTAATTAGTTGTGTGCGTAGTGGACTTTCACGGACAGCCTGACAAGTTCCGAATTGTTCTTGTCGATACATTTTCCACTCTTTTTTTATTTCAATTATTTTTATTTATTTATTTATTTCGCTTTTGTTGATTGTCAAACTTTCCAAGTGTAAAAATAAGCACCGGCCATAGAACTTTGGTGGAATATTAAGCAAAAAACCAAAAATAATTTCAAGGGGTGCTGCAGCTCTGCAGTTCTTATAGTTGAGGGGCACTGAACATTAAACCGAAATACAAAAAGGCGCCTTTAAACAGATCTAGAAAACTCAAGGCTTTATGAGATGTCATAATAAATACCTCTTGGAGCTTCCAGCGTTACCGCTATTTCGCCATAGGATTTGTTATCGTTCTGGTCATTCTTTTCATTCTCACTTCTGTATTTGGGTTTCCTTCGTCGAAGAGCTGCTATCGTTTTATTATACTAAAAAACAAGACAAAAGCAATTTTAAAATGTAAAAAATAATATAAAAAATGTTTGAAGTGGTAAAAATGAACAAGTATTTTTTTAAAACTATCAGAAAAGAATGGGTCACAAACTAGTTTTGCTGTATTATAAATAAAGCTCAATGTGTGTGTGTGTTGGCGCAGTACAGGCCAGGTCATTTGGCCTACAGCTACCAAATTTAGTACATGTATACCTTAGAGATCGGGAATGTGCACCTGGGGTCCCTTTTTTTGAATTTTTTATTAGAATTTTAATTATTAATTAAAAACTAACTATCCCGCCAAAAAAAATCTTCCATTTTCCCCACCGCCAAATGAGTAAGGTTTCAGTTTTTTTCTCAACAATAATAAAGCAAGGGTTAATATTTTTTGGACAATTATTTAAAACGATTCTGTTTATTTTCTTAATGTTTTATGCATTTAAAATTAAACATTGTTAATAAATCGATCTTTCAAATTCCTTCTGAAGTACCTTTGAATTAAAACACAGAATACAGGAATGTCTATCTGCATATACTATGTCTAATCTGCATAGCGTTACCCCAACTGGCATAGAAAAATTCACGCATTTGCGTTACCGTAACTGGCGTTGAAAATTCACGCATGCGCATTGTGACAATATTATCAACGGATGATTTTTGATTTAAATCATTTTAAGTGAGTTGCATGCTATTGTAATTAAATTGTAATTATGTTAGTTATATATTTTTTGTATATGCTTATAGTTTTAAGTACATCGTTTTTTAAGTAGTTTTTTAAAACCTGTTTTCGACCGATTATTTTAAACGATTCATTTTATTTTCTTAGTGTTTGATGAATTTAAAATTAAACATTGTTAATTAATCGATCTGTTCATGATGAATCTGAGAAAATTTTGTTGAGAAATTCTTGAGATATTACACAAATTAAGAAAGATATTCTTTAGGGCCCATAAAGTTTAAACGCTCATTGACTCTTATCAGTAATCATAAAAAAATGCTTTGTTTCAGTAAAAAAAAATATTATATTAATTGCAGTTTAATTCTTTCCACTTTAATTTAAAGCATAAATTCTACGGGAGCTAACAGAAAATTAGAGAGATACATATTACGTTATGACTGAAAGCTTTTATAATATTATGAGTAAATTATATGACTATAAAAATTTGAAGTTTCAAAATATTTTGATGAAGAATCTATTAAAGTAGGAATTGCGTAAAATATTTAATTCTTAAAATTTAAACGAACATTAAGATTGGCGAACCAGCTGGTCGCCAAAGGCGGCTAGTAAACAATAAAATTTAAGAGGAAAATATTCTTAAATCGTTTAAGAAAACCTAGAATGAATAGAATAAAAAATTTTGAATTTTACCTTGTTTGTTGAATTTGATGGACTTTTCATGTGAATTTTCCATGTTGCTACTGAGGAGTAATTTTTATCGGCAGCATAACAACGCCATAATGTCTGAAACAAAAGGAAAAATTGGAATTTAATTTAAATTATAATAGAAGTAACCACCTGGTGTTACTTGTGACTTGATAAATATCCGGGAATAATAGTAATAAAGGAAGTCACAAATTATATAATAAAAAAATACATTATACATTTATTTTGCTTCGCGATGATAATATCGTGTTTTGAACTGCAGACGATAGAAATCGAAACCAACTGAAAACGGAGACGTGTTAAAAAAAGGAAATTAGAACGCTTGAAGCTTCCTAGTATTTTTTACATATATCAACTACAGCCTTTTGGAATTCAGGCGGTAAAAGCCTTTGTTAAATATGACAAATTTTACATTCATGTCAATTAAAAAGTTTGTTGTTGGAACTTAAATTCGGGGTAAGAAATTCAATGATTTTTGGAACCTTACTTCTAATTTGACTCGTTCGCAAATCAACGAAAGAAATAAATCTTTCAGAGTTTTGCGTTTTATATGTACTTGCTATATTTATTTGAACAATGGTTTTTTAAGAATTATATTCAAATCTGAACTTAAGCATCGCGGTTGTTCAATACGGAATCCTTCCGCTGCACGGCATGCATTAGGATTGTAATGCAAATCTGGTCAACTTTTGAGTAGCACGTCTCAATCAAAACAAACGGTAACAGATGAGATATTAACTTTTAAGTCAGTGATAGTTGTTGGACATGAAAGGCGCTATCTCGATAACATTTCTGGATTGGAACTCAACAAACAAAAAATATGTGCTATGATTTGTATTTTATGGAGAGCAAGGTAAATTTCGCATGAATTTGTAGGGTTTTGAAGAACATATATATGTACTTCAATATCAAAATCTGTATCAGATCGGGACTGCACTGACAGAGACGCGATACACGTGTTAGATGTGTATATTTGTGTACAACTGCATTAAATTTAATTTATGTCGTGTAATAAAAGGAGTAGTATTGAAGACTTGTACACTTGCATTCAAAACTTTAATGTATGATCTTGAAGCGTGTATCTTTCAGATATACAAAGGAACTATTAATTGAAATCGGATAATTTATTTTCATTCGCCTTACATAAAAAAAAAGAACGTACAATCACAACCATTTTAGTACACCTAAAAAAAATATGAAATTTCAGCTTTATCTGCGTAGTAGCTCTAAATAAAAAATTCTTAATGTTTTAAATACTACACTTTTATTGACTAAGTTAGTGTAATAATTGGGATACATTAGGACACCATTTCATACTAAATCCAGCTGGAGTGATCTCCCCCAAAATTTTCTGATGAACTAATAAAGATTTATTCTCATATCCAGGTATAAAATTAGGGAAGTTGTGACTGTCTTGTGTGGTATTGGCGAACATTAGTTATTAAATATTGGTATTTGTTGCGATTCTAGTATTTTTATTAAATATATTGTGCAGTCTTTGGCAATTGATCCTTGGTATGAAAATACAAAAGTACCGGAAAATCGAATTTGTATTTTGAACACCAATTTTCCGAAAGACTGAAATAAAAATTTGACAAAGATGTATGATTGTAGATAGATCATACAAAATTTCTTTTATTTAAATCATTGTTTATTGTGTTACTGTCTTTACGTGCTTGCAAATGTATAGACCACAATCGATTAACCCTATGACAGATTTGGTTCAAAATAAGATAATCTAAATTTTAGATGCTAAACATGTGTACCATATTTTATTTATCTTTCTTTTTACGTTTTTCAACTATCGAATTCACTTAGATAGCAAAATATACAGACTTCCTCTCAATGGATTTCCTTCAAAATTTGATAGAAATCTGCAAATCTGGTGCATATTTTATATACGAAATTTCAGCTGCCTATTCTTATGCATTTTTGAATTATGTTCAAAGGCAGACAGTTTCAAAAATGTGTTTTTTGATTCAAGAGATTTAAAACTTGAAGATTACTCAAAAATCCGAGTTCGATTTATTTGATAAATAGCCGCCTTTGGCGGCCAGCCAGTTCGCCAGTATTACCGCTTGCTACAATTTTCAATTAAACATTTTAAGTAACTGGTCTCTTAATAGATTCTCAAACAAACATTTTTAATCTTAAAATTTTGATAGTCATACCAAACTTATACTGTTGTTTAGATCATTTCGTTCAATTTACTCTATATATTTTGCTAATTTGTTGTCATTTCCGGTATAACTTCAACTTTAAATTAAAGTGGAAATGATGAAATTGCAATTAATATAAAGATATTTTTTAATAAAACCAAGCGTTTTATTTTATTTATCATCGTTATTGTTATTTAATTATTTATTATTATTATTATTGAATATGAGTATTGCAAACAGAATCGCTCGGTATTTAAGTCTTATGTGAACTACAAAATATTTTTCATAATTTATGTAATATCTCAAAGAATAATTCAACAAAAATTTCTCACATCCAACATAAAATTCAGTTTTTAGTTTTGCTTTCAAATGGATTGAAATGAAATCAATAATATTTTGTTCCTGTCTATAAATATATTTCAAAAATTATGAAGTCTAAATTTAGTGCAGTAAGGTATCATATTCTGAGAAATATTCTGGACACACCAAATTTTAAATAAATGAATGAATGTTTCTATTTTCCACGATCAACTAAGACTTATTTATGAAGTTTTGAATGTTAAAAATTCAGAGAAATTCAACATTTTCATAATCTTATGCCAATTAATTTTGAGAAACCTGCGCAATGATTGGCGTATTTTCTTTGAAACGATCGATGGAAAATCTAAAATTATCCTTTTTTTTATTGAATAGTGATATTAAAATTTTCATAAATCAGTCAGTTTAAGTGATTGATTTATTTGATTGGAAATTAACTCTTTTTATTTAAAATATTAGAGTTTCAAAAACATTTTGTTAATCGTGATTTCCACAGCAGAAGCTTTATGTAAAATCAAAAATTCGTTATTTATTAGAGCATTTATTGAATCAAGTTACATAAAATATAATCATTTTCCATTTAGACCATTTTAGCAGATCTGTGTCTTACAAAAGGTTTACAAATTAGCTGTATGGTACGTGATTTGAAAGGATATCCTGTTCATATTAAATAAAATTTGCCTTAAAATAAAACTGATTCATTGGATTAATAATATAGATAGTGTAAAAGATCATAAAATGAATTTATTTTTTTGAAAAAATAATATTTCATATTTGTTTCATTTCCTACAGACATGTGCCGAAAATTATATTTTTGAAGATTTCATTTCCAAAAAGATTTAATTTATTTTTAATTGGAGCTTTAATCAATGTGATGGCTAAAAAAAGCTAATTTTTTCCCATGAATGCGAAACGTGCTCGTGCAGCTTAAATTTTATTTTTATTTTGTACGAAAAAAATTGTTGAAAATAGTTAAAATATTTAAAAATTCATTAAAAATAGAAATTTAATTTTAAGGTTAAAACATTGGTATTATTTAAAAGATAAATTTTTGATCTTTAACTTCATGTAAAAATCTTTTTTGTGCGGTAATATTTTCGGAAGTTATAGCAGAAACACGCCAAAATTTCACTTAATTTTTAAATAAATAAAATTCTAATTAAAAATTCGAAAAAATAACCCACAGGTGCACATTTCCGGCCTCCAAGGTTTACACGTGCCAAATTTGGTAGCTGTAGGTTGAATGGTCTGGCCTGTAGAGCGCGAACACACACACACACACACACACACACACACACACACACACACACACACAATCTCTCTCTCTCTCTGAGCTTTATTATAAGTATATAGATTACAATACTTTTTGTATACAAGAAAATAAAAATATCTGAATAGAAATTTAGAACCAATTAAAATTTTGATTTTCACAATACCTTCATAAGAAAAAAATATAGTAGCCCCTCTCCTTCCCCCCGCATTTATACACAATTTGTTGATTGTCGCAAAGGAAGTACCATATTCACTGATAAATAATATACATAATACGATAGGAAAGAGCAGTCGATTGATAAAAGAAGACTGCCCTGAATGATTCTTTATTAAAAATGAAGAAATGCCTCACTGTTAATTTAAGTGAAAAAATCTGCCGTTTAGGATGCAATTCACATTTCATGAAAGAGCAGGAGTTTCGGATCGTTTTTAATACATGATATTTCTTGCAACCAGTTATTTTTATATGAAAAAAAAATGAACGTGAATAATATGATAGCACAAGAGTGTTTTTCCAATACCATACTTTTAGTACTTATGAAAAACTATTCAGTATGAATGATTCGTATACACGATTAAAAAAAATACTCGAATTGAAGATTAAAATAATTAAAAGTAACAGACATGAAATTCATTTTTATCACTAACACATTTTAATGAATCAATTTTAATCAATTATAAATTTAATATTAATAAAGTTGCATATTTATTGCAGTAAACTTGTATAAAACCAGGGACAGTCTGAATATTAGACTCAAATATAAATTCCAAAACTAAGGTTAATATTGTTAAAAGCATTAAAGAGATAAAAATGACTTCCTTCTTAAATATTTAGATTGTTGATATTACCTGTATAAGAGTTGCAGCCACTGGAATTTGACGACTGAAATGCTTTTGTCTTTGCTGTTGCTGAACTTTCAAAGCAAACCCTGAACCAAGAATACCCTGTTAAAACATATGCATACTAATTATCAAATTTGAATATGAACACAAATCCCATCCATTTTTACAATTCATATATTTTTCAAGACATGAATCAAATAACAGAATTTTGCACATATATTTAAGCAGTTTTCATTGATTAGTTTCAACGTAATCTATTAATTTTATAAATAGAGATGAGAGGAAAGCATATGATATCGTATTTCATATATTTATAGACTTACATTTTTAATCATTTGTAATTTAGAGAATTAAGTTGCACTTGGGGCATAACTATTTCGTCCCTTGCTACAATCAATGGTCCAATAAACGAACTACTAATTGTAGAAGTGGTCAAACATGTCAGCACATCATGCAACACGGTTCAACAAAAAGTTTACTTAACCATGATGCACGATATTTTTTTTACCCCTCAACGTATTTAACTTTACAAACATCTATAGACGAACGTACTTTTTTTCTTTAAATTTAAACCCTAAGACTGGGATTGTGGCATATACATTCTTCTTTCCTGGTAGCTATGTAACTGTTTGACAATGCGAGATGTATGTAAAAGTTACTTAAGCTATCTAATAAATAACACCAGCCTGCAAAAAAAAAAAAAAATTCTTGTTTGTAAAATTGTAATTGATTTATATCAGCAATGATGTCATTCCAAAATTCAAACTAAATTTTATGTAACACGTAAGGATTTTTTACAAATGACGATGAAAAAATTAAAAAAATGCAGTATAATACATACAGTTGCAACTGTAGTTACTATTAACTCAACACAATAATACTGTTCATTTACAATATTATGATAACTTTTGTGTTTTTCTTGAAGTCAAGAAGCTTCTGGTCTGGGCTGTTGCAGGCTGGTGTAAGCGACATGAAATTATAAGAATTATATATTTCTGAATTTATGAACCTTAGATATTTTTTTTCTAAATATCATTTGAAGCAAAACACTTTTCTCATCCCTAGTGCCGTATCGAGTGGAAAGCAAAGTAAATACAAGTATTCCTAGCATCATTTTTAGGGGTTTTTGGGACAAAATAATAGAGCTTATGCCACAGTTTTCAACTTAATAAGTGCCCTTTGCTCTTATAAAACCGGTGGTGACAAATGGAGAGAGCAAAAACATGTTATGACCTTGGAGCAACTTGCATTCATCACATCACTGCCCCAACGAATTACGACCCAAAATTAATTTAAATATTTGGTTTTAATTTGATTAAGCTTGATTTGCACATCCTTTATATTAAAATGACAACTTTCAAATAATTTTTAAGTCTTCACAAAGAAATCTAGAAGGCTGAGGGCTTCTTAAAGCTATGGGGTCCTACGCAATTGGCTATTAATTCTGTCCTGTATTTAGCTGCACGTTTGCTTCGACACAGAAAACAGTGCGCGAGGACAAAACTCAAACCATCCAAATAGATTAGTTTACGCCGACATTAGACAAGTTTTACATAAGGCTGATTGTGTATAAAACGTTTTCGATAAGAAAACTTATTTTTATGTAATTATATTTTGTGTCGTTCAGACACAAAACTATAAATTATTAAACTGAAAAATTTCGAATGGATAATGAAAGCTTTAATAATTGCGTTAATCTAAAACTAACCAGTAACTGCTCCTACCATTCAAATAATTCATAACTCTTGAAAAGAAATTTTACTATGTAATATTTCCTTTAATATCCACTTCATTCAAAAGCAAATATTATCCTTTATTTCTTTTATAATTCCTGAAGAGCACACTGAAATTTATATTCAGGGAAGGAACGCAGGAAACAAAGTTATCGTTAAAAGTATCAAATTGCAAGTATCCATACTTACAGCAGGAAGAGCAAAAAATGAAACCGTGAAAAGAGCTGAAATACAAGCAAGAAGACGACCAGTCCAAGTTAAAGGAACTTTATCCCCATATCCGATTGTCATCATAGTAACCTAAAATATAAAATAATTTTTTTTTAAAATTCGAAATAAATACCGAAAATAATAAATGAAATACATTTTTTTAAACCAAGCTCTTCTACGTTCAGTGAGCATTGTTAAAGGTGAATTTTTTTTATATTGCTATTTTTTCTCTCGAAAAGTTGGTTAATTTTAAAATTAAAGTAAAAATAGAATCTTAACATTAAAAGATAATTTTAGAATATAAAAACTCAATAGAATGTTCATATTTAGTATTAATATTGAAAAACTTAGCTAGAACAGAAGCTATTTTGTGATGAATCGAAATGATACTAAGAAAACGTCATATTAATTATAAAGAAATGAATAATGCTATATTTCTATAACTTAGTATATAAAATTAGCTTTAAAAAATGAAGCACAAAATATTCTTACAGAATCGAATAATCGGAAAAACAAATACATAAACAAATTTTTGAAATTTTGTGTTTCATGAACGTATATTAACAAGGAATTGCACGAAAAAATGAATAATAGAAATATTTAAATAAAAATGAATCAATTTTCTAATACTGGCTTGAATTCGATTGTTTATAATTTTACGAAATGTTTGGAAAAAATTGCGATTGTTAATCATAGAATAAATTAAAAAAATGTGTAACATTTGTATAGAAAAAGCGATTGCTTTATTTAGTTATTAAATTTTACTGAAATTTAGTTCTCACAAATATTTATTCCAAATTTAATTGCCAAATAATGTAAAAGATATTTTAAAGAATTTGGAGATGAAAGCCACTGCAGTTAAAAAATCAAAAGCCCCTTTAAAATCAAATAATCAATAATTTAAATCTTAATGAGATGTACACAAAATCTGAATTTTCCAATGAAAATTTTTTCATATTTGAAAAAATAGGAAAATTATAGCGCTTTAATCAATATATTGAAGGTGAAGTAACGTTCAGAATAGGGCGATTGGAAAAGTCCCTTTAAGATCCTTAAATTTAAAACGGCGTCTTGTATAACCAGGGAAGTAATATATACATATAATAAAATAACTATGCTGAATTTACTGAGACATGTTACAGCTCACGCCCCTACCAGCGAAATAAAGAAGTAACAAAGAATAACGCAAAGAACAAAAATATCAGCCAAAAAGTCCAGTTAGAAAAATGCACGTTGTACCATAAGAAAAACAAGAAAAAGTTTCATGATCTATTTGCGATTTAAATTTTAAGCTTTCCGTGACTTGAAAAGGGTCCGTATAAAATTGAATAATGCATTCTTAGATTAACTCCCTTCGATTGCGTTTTTTACCCCCCTCCCAATAACTTTGTTTACTTTATTGCTTAAATTTCACTTCACCTTTGCTTAGTTTGGAAAGACTCCATAATAATACCGAAGAAAGCATTTTACAACTTTAGAAAGAATCCCATTTAAACCACCGAAGGTTCATAATTTTTAATCTGAAATATCTTCATTTATACAAATAACTCGATGAAATTTTTTGTGCGTTTATTTCAGCATAGTATACATTTTTGTAACAGGACATTTTGGTAGATCTTTATGTTT
The DNA here is from genome assembly GCA_026543865.1 of Argiope aurantia. NCBI lineage: Eukaryota > Metazoa > Arthropoda > Arachnida > Araneae > Araneidae > Argiope > Argiope aurantia. Next base: position 552,261 of record JAPMOR010111708.1, read on the forward strand.
GAGTTATTCTGTATAATTTTCTTATTTAGCCATGAGGGATAATGAAACTGTTAAATTCAGTATAGTTACTTTACTATGATTACTTTCAAGTTACAAATTACTTCCCTGGCTATACGATACTTAGGTTTTTTTTGAGTTCTTAATAGACTTTACTGATCAGTCTGTATATGTAACAATTTTATTTAATATTGATTTTTTTTATTTAGTCAAATTCCTTTATAAATAAACTGTTTCAAAAATCTAAGATACTTACCACTCCCCACCAAAGGGCATCTGCGTAGGTAGCAAATGCCGTCGATGGCATGTTATCAATGATGACATCTTTCTCAACGAGGAACATAAAATAGGAAGAAAATACGAGACCTAGAAATCCTATATACAATGCTGTGAACATTTCCTGAAACAGAACAAAATTTCAATTATGTAGAACTGAAAAAAACTTGCAAGAATAATTATTAAGAAACAGTCAATTATAAATAAGTATATTAGTTAAATATCAGTTTGCTTAAAAGAGAAAAAATATCAGTTTTCTTAAAAGAGGAAAAAATTCAGATTTCTTAAAAGAGGAAAAAATTCAGATTTCTTAAAAGAGGAAAAAATTCAGTTTTCTTTAAACACTTCAAAATGAAAGTTATAAAAAAATCCTTCAAAATACGTAAAAGAATCCAAGCTAAGCGAAAAAAAAAATGCATCTTCTATTAGGCTAGAACCTAGACATATCAATTAAAATAGCAAACGCAATCATTCAGAACACCATGTTTCTTTCCAAGTAGATTTAATATCTTAGTGAGCTGTGCTTATACGTATTTTTCAAAAAATTTGAATGAAATAAAATTAGAGAATAAAAGTTAATTCTGAAATTATTCAAAAAGAAAGGAAACATATAATCTCAATTCTTTAAAAGTTTAACAGTGGAAGACAAAAAAAAAAAAAAAGCAATTAAAAACGTGATTATTTGTTCAAACAATGAAACCGATTGAATTTCATTGCTGCAATAAGAAGTATTGTTGCAAATGTTGCATGATTTTTTAATATTCCATTATAATTAAAGAAGTCGTATGAAAAAAACTGATATTATGAAATATATTTTCAAATTTTAAATTAGTATAAATATTTTTGTATATTTTGTTCGGCTATCACGGAAAAGTGTAAAAATCTCATAATTTTAATTAAAATTCTAATTAAATTTCAAAATTTCACTGGGAAGTACATATTTCAACCCTTTAAATATATTAAGCTTGCATTAAATTTGGTAGCAAATTAAGTTAAAATTGCCCAATTAATTTAAAGCGTCAATAGATATTATAAATAGACAAATTCTCGTTTATTAATAGGAGGAGAAAATGACAAGACAAGTTATTCGTTTAATTTATCTATATTGTAAGGTCAATTTAATCGATTGCAAAAATATGGAATATTAATAATAGCCAAAAGGAACTTTTCTTCAATATGTTTGTAATTTTTTGAGGACATCTCGTTTGATGATAAGTTGTTTTTAATAACCTGTATTTGAAATAATAAATCAAATGAAGAGTTACGAGATATGCTGTAAAATCAATTTTGTATTAATTGCATCTGGCACAAAGAAATCCCACCTGCCTGTGTTCCATGATTACTGAGCCTAAAAGTCTCCAACAGCCACCTTCTCTATCGACATGTAGCATGCGAAGAATTTGAAGAAATCTGACACCACTGTTAAAAAAACAGTTATTATAATAAGACCTTTGCGTATGTAAATTTGTTTTAAAATGTATCAAAACAAATTATTTATATTCACTTATTTTCTTATCATGAACGATATGATTTATTGATGAAGAAATGCAAGTAATGTGTAGAAATCTTGATATTTTTACTTTATAGTGAACTAGTCACCTTAGACGATCAGCTGGTTCGATAGGAATACTGGTCATATTTGAATTTCAGATAAATGTGTTTTTTTTTATAAATGCATGTTCTTGATTCCTCCAAATAGTCTGGCATTAAAACTATATTATTTTAAATGTCTTAGTTAAGTTTTGTTTATTAGATGCCTGAACCTTTCAAGCAAAGACAGTCCCATAACATCATAGCGTTATTAAAAATGTAAATATTCTATTCATCGATTTTTCAAAATTCGCGATGTTGTGGCTTCACTTTTTTTTATCTACACTGTTAACTACAAAGATATTAAACCAAAACTTTGTTCTTTAGCTTTCAACAATGGAAGAAAATCACTTCATGAAATATTCGACGGAACTATGGAAATTACTTGTATTTCATAGAAATAATGTAATCTGTTATTAGAAATCATGCAAAAAATTTTTAGAAATTGCCAAAATCCAAAATTCACGATTGTTAAATTTGCAAAAAAGATATTTTAAATTTTAAAACGCTGTAAAATTCATTTTTGTGCGATAATATTTTCAAAAGTCATTAAAAGTGAAAAAAATCAAAATTAAGTTTAATTTTTAATAATTATTAAAAACATCGATGCGGTATATTCCCACCCTCCAAGGTACTGAAGTGCCAAATTTGGTAGTTATAGGTCGAATGGTCAAGACTATACAGCGCCAACACTCTTTAATATACTTGAAGTAATCGCCAAAAAATTCGATCAAGATTTTCATGAGTGTCCACGCTTTAAATAATTACCCTTCAGAAAAAGCTTTTTCTAAATTATGCCTCTGGTAAGTAGTGGAATATGGTTAGCTCAAAAATGCAATCAGCTAAAAGGTTGAAATTTACACTAAACTGTTGATTTCTATCACATTTTGCATGAAACTGAAATAGAAATTTCTTCTTTGCGGGTATGAATACAAATTTTTCGGAATTCGCAGAGAGCTAAATAGTTGAAATTGAACATTTGACTTTTATCTACAGAATTGTAAAAAATATTCCAAAACACATCTACTAGTTTTATGTACAATTTTTATGCCTATCCTTTCACGACCCCACGTGCAATATTACTCATTCAACATATATTTTATATAAGTTAGTACCGATATCTTTTAAGCGTTTCATAGTGTCTAGCAAAGGTAATATCCGATTATATCAAAATATATCCATGAATTATCTTCGTCACATTGAAATTCTATTTGTTTTCCACCCCACTGTGTTATCCCATGGAAAATAAGAAAGTGCATTAACAAGAATGTTACATACAAAAATAAGATATTTAAACGAAGTTACTACTAGAACGATTTCCCACTTGTGTTTTGACTCTTTTGACACCAAAGTTGGTTTATAGACTACATTCATGAATGAATCTTCAGAAAGGAATATTGGTTATAGCTGGAGGCAATCCAAAAGCATTTCAAGAGCGCTTTGTTTTTGCGACAGGCGTAAACTCAAACTGAACTCCCGATTGTATAATTTTTGGCTCAAGCTTCGTATTCAGTGGCAGAGCGAACCACCGTTATATTAAAATGATATAAAAAGGAGTTACCGGATTTAAAAGGAGATTTTTTTGTTACTTTCATTCCTCAAAAAAGTTCTTAAATTTGTGTTCAGTACTTTTAATGATAAAAAATTCCATATCCGGTTCGACCTTATCCAGAATGTATAATTTGAACTAATACTTTATGTAAATAAAAACGCGTCTCATTTATCAAAAAAAAATAAATTTCAAAATTATCAATTTCTTATTCGCTGTAGGTAGATCTGTTAACTACTTTAATATTTCATTTTCTGTTTAGCAAATTTTTGGTTAACATGAAGATTCCTTTTAACCCTTCTTTGCACGATTTTTTTTGTGAAATAAATAAGGATGATATAATTGTGCTCTAGATTAAAGGAAAAATGTTTTAAAAAATCCTAGTATAAATATATATTATAAAATAATTAAAAAACGATATGATGGAAATATCCACTATCATGCAAATTTACATGTTCAGCTTAGTACAAAATCTTCAATGTTTCTCTCTTCTAAATTTCTTCACTCATTATCGCTTTTATTAGCAAAAAATTAAAATTTAAAATTAAAAAATATTTAAGAAATCGACACCAAAATTTGTTTCTTCCAACCAAAGCAGAAAGCGGAATGATAAGTTTAAACCCTCTATAATAATTGTGACATATGATTTTTTTTTGACAGCTACGCTTCTTATTACACAATAGTCGAGAAAAAAGTTGCCAGCAACAACCAATTTACAGTACATCTGTTTCAAGTTCAGTTTTTTGTAAGCTAAATGTTATGATGGATATACCCATCATCATGCAAAGAAGGGTTGAACATAAGTTTAATTCAGAATTAGCATAAAGCTTATTAAGTTAAAGCCCCTATTTCTTAACAACGTGATATCTCATCACATGACAGATCTCAATATGAGTATCACAAGTGCACTTTGTGTCACGCTGTAACGTAACATCAACTTTTCTTTCCTTCCTATAAGACGTGAAAGGAATTCTAAATAGTTTAACACGTAATCGTAAACGCTAATTATAGTCATTCAATTTCCCCATTAAATTGCACAAGAGCTGAAAGTGTGCGGCAACTTGACTCGTTTGACATGCAACATGTGAGGATAAATTAATTTTTATTTCAGCCTGCTTTTTCTGTCGAATCTGGTAAAACATGTTTTGGGAGATAACTTTTGTAGCAAAAGAAATTCGAAAAAACTTGTAAAATGGTGCCAAATCAAGTCAGCTTGGTACAAGTAAATCTACTGCACATATTTCAGATGGAAAAGAAATTTCAGCATTGTGAATGGCAACATGCAAGTAGATGATAATTATAGTATAATGATGGGTGAAATAAATTGACAATTCATTATGAAGAGCACTTAATATACGAGTGTTTTTGCAAAATATGCTATGTCTTTTAATGTCAAAATATCTATAATTTTACCACGATGCATGGGCCATTAATTAATAATACTTTAGTATTAACAACAAGTTGTTTATCTAATATTGAAATGCAATTTTATTTCATATTTTTAAGCAAGAAATAAAAAAAAAACCGAGTAGGAAAAATATTTACCGTACGGCTTTGACACTAAATGTGTGTCCATCAGATCCAAGAAATATTACAAGAAAACTAGAAATGATGATGACAAGATCTAATAAAAAAAGGATTCATTAACGTTATATTACGTTATATAATATGTTGATAACAACTCAAAAGATGATAAGATGTAACAAGAATGATGATGATTTAAGTCAACAGTATCTTAAATTTGTTTTTAAAATACTTACGATGTAATTTGTTTCGAAAAATATTTAACAAAAAAATTATTTGCATCTATTCCTGTAATATAGTGGTTATTAAATTTCTAATCATTGTAAAAATGTTAGTGAGAATATTTCAATTAAAAATAATCAGCAGAATTGTGCAGATTAGTTCACATTCCAATCCTACGTATTAAGATAAATAATGAACTTTTTATATAATTTGACTTTATATTATTTTTTGCTTTGAATTATTTTTCATATTTTTATATTATATATTGTAACTTAACGACAACTATAATTATAAGTTACAGTTATCGTTAAAATAGAAACTCCGTTATTTCAAAGAATTTGATCAAATAGTCTATGAAATAACTGAATTACACACCATAACATACCAATACATAATTTTTGCAGTGATACTCTGATTACAATATCAATTTGTATATAATAAGTTTCTTTGAGAGTGAAATTTAATAGATTTCATATCCGAATTATATACGTTTCTCAGAAATCGGAGCATTTATCTAGTACAAGGTGAGCACAAATGATGGACCCGACTTTAAAAAATGATATTTTCGAAGCTACTAAACATATTGCAATAAATAATATATCAAGTTTTTTCTTCAGTTATAAATATTTGGTGCGTGACCCTCTTGTTACACAGCATCTGTAATCCAGTTCGTTCCAAACATTTTGTAGCATCACTCTGTCAATGGTTCAGAATGCTGAAAAAAAGCTTTCCTTAAGTTCTGACAGTATCTTCAGCTTTGGTGGGGGATAAATAATATCTATGATATAAGCCCCCCCCCCTCTCTCTCTCTCTCTCACACACACACACACACACACACACACACACACACACACACACACACACACACACACACACACACACACACACACCATTAACAAAGTGATGCTACATAATGTTTGGAACGAACTGGATTACAAATGGGATGTATGCTGTGTAGCAAGAGGGTCACACACCGAATATTTGTTACTGAAAAAAAAAACTGGTGTATTTTTCTTTAAATTCACGTATTACTTATTGTAATATGTACAGTAATTTCGAAAAGGATTTTTTTTTAAAAACGGATCCATCATTTGTGCTCACCCTTTGTAATAATCTAGAAAATGCTAAAATTAAGGGATGTAGTTAGGTTATAACTTAAATACTTTTTTTGATAAAATAAGATGCTTTTGTTTTTGAGGATGAGAAATCAGATAAGATGATGACAATCTGAGAATGATTGCAAATCAAAATTTCTACACCATTTTTGTGCATATTTCAAACACGACCAGATTAACTAGTTCAAATACATATTAGTCAAAACGTGTTATATTTGTGTCTTCCTGTCTTCAGAGTTTGTGACCATTCTCTCCCAAATAGAATTATGGAAAAGTATGAGTTATAAAAATGAAATTTAAAAAGGGTATACATTAGAAATTACTTTTTATTAGTCATAAAAAGAAAGCATGCACAACTATATCAGGAGTATGTTGCAAAATGTATCTCACCTATAATACAAATGGGTTTAGAAGCGAACCTCAGGCGTCCATAAAGACCCAAGTATTTGCTTCTACAGCCTGCCGACCAAAAGCGTGCAATGTATTCGATTGTGAAAATTGATACAAGCATAACTTCCTAAAAATACAGAATAATAAGTTTTTATAATATAAATTAAAAAACAGCGAATCCTGTAATTTTAAATTACGGGATTTTGCAAACAATTAATATAAGCCTTTTGCAATTACTCGACAATAGAAACTTGAATTTTGTTTTCTAAAGATATTACAAGTTGCTTCGACAGAAAGGCTTATATTTCAGCAATGAAACATGTTTTACTGATTAACTTGTATATTTTAAGGAGGAAACAGACGGGTTAAAGAAAACAATACTAAAAAATGCAATTAAGTTGATTGCAAATTTTTCCGCTATATAATATTTATACCAAATCTTTTCATATGCCTTTTATGACAGTATGTTCGAAATGATGAAGCATTGATAAAAGATTGTTGTATTCCAACACATTTAAAATAATTGTATCAAATCGAAAATACCAGTCCTCCAAATATAACCACTGATTTTATTTTATATGAAAACTCATGATCCTCAGTGCTCTCCTGCCCCCCAACCACTTTCAGTTTTCAAGATTTGTTGCAAAATAAACTTTGATCCAACTTCGATAATTGAACTGATTTCGCCGATTTTTCTCAATTAACTTTTGCCACTTTGCATAAATAACTAATGAATCAGAATGTTTTGTGTTTATCGCACAAATGTACTTTAAGATGTACTTTTTCCATCTGTTTGATCTTTAGGGTTGGTTGCATACTTAATGAATGCTATCAATGAGGTAGATGAATAAATGGTTTCTGAAGATGGCTAAAAAATATTAGTTTTTATTATTAGCATAGATATATCGATGATTGGTAGGATATCAGTACTTTTTAAATGGTTTACATGGTCGATTTTTGATGTCTATTACATAGGACATTTATATACCATAAAGAAACTTTACCCATCTGCCAAAGCACAGGAAGGAATCTGAATATGGTCGTTGCGATAGTAAGAAGTAAAGAGCCAAGGTTGAAATACTAATGACATCATTTTCACCATCTCTCAGCCTTACAGCAAGAGTTACGTCCAGTCATTAAAGTGGAGCTAAGTCTACTCCACAACATTGGTAGACTAATCAAACAAGTGAGAGCCTGCTTGCTTATCCGCTAACTTCTAATTTGCGAACTCGTGATGGTATAACGGGAAATATAATTTTACATATAATTAAGAAATGATTATTCGTATAGCTTTTTATAATTTAATAAAATGCCTACATAATCTTATAAAATGCAAATGTTAAATAATTAAGCAGTGTAATGAACATTGAAGGATTCCATTTAGAGTTCAGTCAGTTGTACAATAATTGAGAAGCTTTAATTACAGAAGATTTAATGCATACAAGGTTTTACTACGTAAATTCTTTAAGTCCGATGGAATTTAAAAATAAATTCGTAGGATTGCGATTAAAGATTAGCTGCTAAAATGCAAACATATTAATGGTCAAAGCCAACCCTTTAAATAATTTTATATGGATAAATATTAAAGAAACCGATACTTACTACGACATATACAATTCTTGAATATACAGCTTTATTTTCAGCTACCGTGGCTAATACACTCAAGAATAAGGATCCTAGTATAGATGTGTATCTTTGAAAAAAAATTATAACAAAGCTTAGCACCAAAAGTTGCATAAAGATATTTTATAATTAATATATTTAGTAACTTCAAAATGAAATTTAATTTCAGTTCATTGTATTGTAACAAAAGACATAAATATTCAAAATATTGAATTTTATGTCTGTGAAAAGTAGCAAATTCGAAATTTCTTACATTGCACTGTGGTAAAAAATGGACTTCCATTCTTTAGGCCTTTCCAAAAAGTTGTACACTCTCCCTTGGAATGTTGGCTTCACGAGTTTGCGGCCTTGCCTAAAAGCATACACGGCCTCCCACGGAGTCCTGAAAAACAATACAAACGAATGTTACATCTTATGATAATATATTATGGTTTTAATATTATTTCAATAGAACGTTCTTCTGATCAAAGTTTAACAAGATGGATTTTTTGGGGCATTTTTGAACCATAATCAGTTTATGATAATGACACCCGAACGACTTTTACATTTCAAAATTTTACACCATATCAACTGGAAAACGTTTGATTTCCACAAGTTTTTTTCGAATCCAAGGCTTACGTATATGGTTCTTTTTTATAGAAAATCGTGACTTTCCGGTTCTGGAATTGATACCATCAAAATTAGGTGGTCCCAAATCGATGCTAAAACTTATAAGACACTGAGAAGTCATCTAAACATTAAAATTCTGATAGCATCAAAACTTTTAAAGTTGGTTTTAGATTTTCGGTTTGAAATTGATCAGATATAAATGGGTCTTCTTATGAAAAATAACTTTTAATCAATCATGGAAATGATTAAAATCAGACATCAAAATAAATGAATAAATACTTAATTCGATGGTTTTGAGATATATATTCTCATTACTATCGAAACTGATTATTAAGTGCTACATAATCTTTTTGGCGTAACGATTATATTTCTAATTCCATTCATTAATATCTTTACTTTGAATTTCCGCATCAAATATGTGAAGATAGAGAACGACGCAGTGCCAATCCTCAGAGAGGCTTCTTAAGAAAATTCGTATTATTCTGGTAATAAAATTATATGCCAAATTTCATTTATCATGCATTTCGTTAATTATATTTACATGCACACAAATGGCCAAATTTCCACTAGACTGCATTAAAAATTCTACATTTTTGTGTAATTTACATTTTTGACGGCTTACTGAATTTCAATAATCTGATTTGTTACATTTTTAAGTTATGTTAACAAAGACGGTAACTCGAAAATACATGTTTTGTATGTTTAATTTTTGATAATTGCAATACATTTCTATTTGCATACGAGTGAGAAGAAACTACTCAATGATTTAAATATTTTTGAAAAGGAACTGCGAAAAAAAGCAAATTAACCGGGTTGGTATCGAAACAATTTACATCAGCGCTTCTTAACCTATTTTTGCTTCCGTACATCTTGACCACCACCATCGTCTTTCCACGTGCCCTCTTCACCCCATAATGTATAATTATTAACACTAACTTTGACAGTAAGGTTGGAACCGATTTAAAACTCTATTTTAGAGATAAAAAAATAAAAAACGTTAAAAAAAGAATTTAATATTTTTAGAGAATATTTTTTTTAAAGCATAGGAAGAAGTACGTCACTTCGTCTGTTGATGATTAGATGGCGGAGTGAATAGTTTTTCTAATTATATTTTTATGATAGTATTTTAAAGTGAACGGTATGTTATAATTTGCAAGTATTCAAAGTTTGAATTGTAATAATATGAAATTATAATTCAAAATTCATAGCATATCCATTCCGAAATTTTACAACACATACACAGTTTTAATTATAGTATTCATACTATATAGTAAAGTTGGTAAAACAATGCAAATAGATGAATTACAACCAACCGGGTGATCAATACTGATATTATCCTGTATTCCTCGCAGAAATAACATTTTCTTGCAGAAAGTTATACTGAATTACCTTTTCACTTTCTGTAAATATTATTGAAATATTCCTATTAATACCAGACGTCGGCCAGTGGTATCTCCCTCGGCATGTACTGATCCTGTTGATTTATTATATATCTAAATTGAATTTAAAACATTTCTTTCTCTCAATAAAATTATTTCGATTTTTTCATATTGGAGAATAATTTGGGTTGGAAATGCCAATTGTTACAACAGTTTATTTTCTTCCTTATGTTCATTATACCAAACAGAATCCACCAATACATCTTTCTTCTCACATTCGTTAAGATTGTTTCATTTACTCCTGGAGTACGCGTACCAGAGATCGAGAAATGCTACAGTATTATCATGTGAGAGAGAACATGACGTTGCATTGGTTTGGGGTTCTTGAAGCCTAAAAATGAATGGGCAGAAAATTGACGACTTACTGCTTTTGAGGTAATTGGTTTTCGCTTTTAGGGTTATTAGAAAATGATAAAGAAGATTGTCACATTTGACGACATATTGCCAACAAAAAGTAACAACTTGGCGCGGAGGTCCGTCATGAACCTAATTCTCCAGTAAGATGGCCAGTAAAGAGCAGAGTCTTAAGAAGTTATCGCTCGAAGAAGCACAGAAAAGAAAATGGAATGAACGCGAAGCAGCGAGGAGACAAATATCGGGATCTTGAGATGAAAAACAAACACACAAACAAAAAAACAACGGATGCGTAATCTGATAGTCACCTTATTGTTTAAAACTGGTATTTCATAAAAAAAAAATCTGCCCTTGAGAAATTTTTTTTTTAGAACAATCGATTCTGAGATGGTCTAAAACAATCGCTTTTCTAAATGTTGATTGCGAAATACGAGTTATGTGAGAACATGATTTTCTGTCCGACTGATTCTACGCGACTAAAAAAAATTTTTCTCGCATGATAACTTGAAAGTTGCGACTGCAGATTTCATTTTTTTATCATATTAAAATTTAATCATGATACAACTTGTATTGACACTTAATTTTTGATCGGCAGGAAACTATACCAAGTTCGCATAATTTTATTACGACAGAACACATCGCTGAGTAACCTGCTGTCATTAATCTCAGCGGAACGATCAAACATTTTCAGACGACTGCAGTGTCTTATGGATGACTGGAGTACGAAAAAACCCTCGATGAACAGTATTGGTGAACTTCAGGGATTTGATGGTTGCGTGAGTCGGGATGTCAGATAGACAAGATAAAATCGGAAACGAAACTATGCATAATTAGATCAGGGAGAATATGCTTGAGAAGGTCAGATCATAAAGGCAAGCCATATTTCTTTTCAAGTCTTATCTGATTTTTGAATAGTTCTTGCCATAGAGAACTATTTTACCGAAAATATCCTTCTCAAAGATTGAAAAAAAAAATTAGCGGGAGAAGTTTTTCCAAAACTTTCTAGTATACTCTAAAAAATTTGGCATATCAGAGAACGCCTTACATCTTAGTGACGTAAAATAGTTACGATATATTAACTTTTGGGATGAATTTAGAATCAAATTTCAACCGTCTACCTCAAATCGTTTTTGAGTTTTTTTTATCTCAGACAGAGGGACATTTTTCAAAAGTGTTTGTCAAACTCAGGAAGATTCTGAAACGTGGAGATTCATCAAAATCTCGTGTTCGAATTATTCGTGTTCGAATCTGTACTTTCCCTATGCTACTTATTGTGCATTAAATTTTCAATTCTAAATCTCAAAGTCTAGTTAATAAATAATTCTAGTTCCTTCATATCGAATTTTATTTGTAAATAGATTATTTATGTTAAATTTATTAAAATAATTGTGAAAACATTATCAATGAAAATCTCCTAATAATTTTAAAAAATTCTGAAGTTCGAAAATAATCTCAACTTCTTTTGTCAAGTATTAACTTCTTTAATGAAATATATCTTGAGTGAATCTCACACATGCCTTATTAAATTAAATAGCAATAATTCAGCTGTACTTTTCATTTAAATAATCGTATATTTATTTCTTTTATGATTTGTGCTGCAAAAGTAACTAACAAGGGAGAACTGTCTTAGATATTTTGATGAAAAACTTCTAATATGGCTGTTAATTCTAGGTACCTTACTCATTATTAACTCCAATTAAATATTCTTGAAAGAAATATTAATGCATTTAAAAGTAGACGGTATATTAGAATAGAAAGTTTTAAATATCAACGAATTTATATTCCTAGTAAATTTGTTTTAAGAATGAAATAAAATTTCTCAAATTTTCTGTAGCCATTAGATGAGTTTAAAAAATTATATTATTCATTAGTGATTCGTTAGCTAACAACTTTCTACTTATAAAAGTGAAGCGCCATTTATTAATACCATTTTAAAACCCAATATTATACCAGTAAATATTCTTGGGAAAAAAAATCAACAGAAAAAATATTCATACTGCCGAGTACTCATTAATTTCTTGAAGTAAATACTATTTTTTTTAAAGTACAGCTTTTAAAAGAAAGTATTTATATTGCCATTTTCAGCAACACTATGATAACAATTTAAAGACAGACTTTAATTTGGAGATAGAAAGGGAACCGAAAATAAAATACTGCACCTATTTACGTATTGCATCTATTTAGCTAATGTTAGAAGAGGAAACAAATTCTATTTTACTGCCTCTTGCTACCATTACTACGCTACTTACTGTTTTATAATTACAGCTTATCGAATTGCATCATCCTTTAATACATTATTAAAAAGCAAAGCGTGTTTGTAAGTGATATATTGTCCGGTCTGTCTGTCAGTCAGTGATGTATAACAGTGCCCGTCCATTTCTGTCTATTAATTAGAGATGTAAAAGGATTCTGCTTAAATCCCTTACTTTTTACTTTATCATATATGTAGCATACAGATAGAATAGCAATCGTCAAGAAAATTCGAACTCGAGCTTTTGACGTTTTTGACCTCCCCGAGTTTGAAAAACACATTTGGGAAAATGTCCGTCTGTGACAAAGATAGCTAGGCCGATGAAATCGGATATACGGTCTTGACACCGAATTTGCAGATTTCTATTAAATTTTGAACAAAATTCATTCGGAGCAAGTTCGTCCATCCGACTGTTCGAATATATGTTAGCAGGATAACTTCAAAAAGGGTACAAAAAGTTAGATAACTTGTCAATTTTGAGCCAAATCCAAAAAAGGGTTGACTGTCTATCGGTCTGTACTTTCAGAAATAAGTAAACGCGATAATTAAAAAACGCAACGACTTAAATATATCAAATTTTGTATGTGATTTTGTAATTACAAGTGCAGTTTTGAGTCAAAATTTTGGTTTCAATCGCTTGAGAAAAATGTTTCTAAAACACAAATTCGGTTTTTGGATATTATTAGTTGCATACCAAGATTGATTTCCAAATAACTCGCCAAGGATGACTAGATCAAGCTAAAAAGCTACTATTTGCAACTATTACGAAAGGTCACGCCAAAAGCTACTATTTCATATTTGCTAATGCCATACAAGCCGTTCTCTGTCATGGCAATTTTATCAAAGTGTATGCGAGAAAGTTTTGGGGAGACTACTCCCGCTGATTTTATTCTAGTGATTATCTTATTATCATAGACCCAATAGACCCATAGACTAAGAGACTGATGCACAAAATAAATAACCCTTTTAATTTTAAAACCTTTTTGTCAAACATCATTAACGGTAATCAGTTTTTGAATTTAATTAGGCATGATAATCAGTTGAGATAATTCCACATAATTTATTTTCTATATATCTAAAAATTCATGAACCGCTAACCATGCAGGAAGCTGAAAAACAAAGTATTATTATCTAAAATGATGTTGAGCGTAACAGAAGTAGTTGCGTCGTAGAATTGTTAACTCAATTATTTAAGAATGACCATGTTAGTCACCTTTTCGACAATAAAACTATATTTATGCTTCGCTTTCATTCCTTTTTTCAACCTTTTTCGGGGTAAATGCTTTCTAAATGTTGCGGAAGCATGGACCAGTAGTCCGTGAAAGATTGTCCACCAGAGCAAAGTACGGCAAATGTTTTCTTTTTCTCATAAAACAGTCATTTCAATCATTCATTGACCGATGAAAATCTTAGCATAGACTTCTAAGATAGAAAAGACAAGTATAGATTTCTCGAGTGTGAAAAAAATAGTCTGAAATGCCCGAATCACGTTGTTAAAACTTCTTAAGTTAAAAATAACATTTCATGTAGTGCTAAAGAATATTGTATTTACAAACTGACTGGCAACACTTTGATGCATGAGTTATTTACCAGTTTTTTCCCATATCCGGAAATTTAAAACTTATAGAATGAAGATAAGTTCCATTAAAAACAAAATATTTAACATTTTATAAACTGACATTACAACTTTATAGAAATCTTTCACATTCTTAAGATGGGATTATTAGTTTATTAATATCGATTAGTTTTCAAAGTACAATTTATTTGAAATTCTTTACATTTTATTAAGTATAGACACATTCAAATCGTACTTAAATTTTCTTTAAGTGTTAATTTCTTTAATACTAAATTAAATCAATTAAAAATAATTGGAGCGTAAAATCTAATATAAAGGTTTTGCAAAAATAAATATTCCAACTATGCAAAGTATTTTTAAAGCAAACAAAAAGAAACTGCATGAAAGATTTGATAACTTACACTTAAAAGAATCCTTATTTAAACAAAGTGTTGTTAACAAAACCACCCTTGTTAAACAAAGGGCTTTTAAAGTGAACAAGGTTTACTTTTAAAACTACACAAGTTTTTTTTGAAAGTAAACTTTGCTTATCAGAAATAAAAACAACAACAACAAAAGTTAATATTCAACACAGTTATAAGCCCGCAATATGAGCAGGTGTTAATTCCATCGCTAACAACTAACATCAACTAATTTAAGAACATCTGCAAACTTTTAAAGCGCCACACCAGACATGTTTAAAAATTGTGAAATGAGCTATCGTATCGCCTTGATATGATTTTTCTGGAAGGGCTCACATTAAATATTCAAAACTATGAAATTTAAAAATTTCAGTAGTTATTTTCGATTTCGATGAACACGGTTACTTAGTTTTTTTTAAGATTTCGGCAAGATTTCTTTTAAGATCCTTACTGGAGACCTATTCATTTATGTACACCCAATATATTAGAACGTTTTCCATCAATCTTGTTTCTGATTCGCTCATTTAATCATCTTGTGTCAAGATGCCACCAATCAAAGTTTTTCCATGACAGTTATATTCCCATTTCATGCTTATTAAATCGCTGTCAGAAATTTGATGAAGTGTAGGTTGATCTTATTTCAAAAGCTTTCAATGCTTTTACGCTATGGAAATGAAGACATTCGGCGCTCGCGTTATGCACATTAGTTATGCCTATTATGGAATGCATTGAATATCTTGAATGGAAAAGAAAATAGCTTTACGTTACATCATAGAGCAAGTTAAAGTGTAGTTAGTTGTTTATGATATGTATAATAAAGTTTGTAACATAATTCAGTTGTTATACGAATGGATTCCATTATTAAAAATTTAATCACATTTTATCAACTTGCAATATGGAAACAATTAAGACGATAGAAATTTCCCAATATATAGAATATATAGACTATAGAAATATATAGAAATTTCACCCAATATATAGAAATTTCAATAAATGGATTTAGGTTTTATTTTTATAATTAAAATGTTATATGTTGAAAATATTTCTATATATTGGGTGGGTAATGGAAGGAAAGGAATGCAAACAAGAGATCCTGATTTTTTTTACTACTTAGTGAAACTTTCTATTGTTGAAAGGCAAAGTAATTGTCTATATATAAATTCTTTGCATAAAAAATTCATTTATAGTTTATTTTTTGATAAAAAAAATTAAACCATGCAATAATAGCCGGTAAAAAATGATTTAACAAATTAAAAATTTTGTTCTAAAATCCATTTTGTATTAAATTCCTTTATGGAGTAATAATGAATAAAAAAATCAATTTATTGATATAATCCAATTCCCAAATATATTTAAAATTTTGAAGTGAAAAAAACCTGTTTATTAAGAAAAATAAGAAGCACTGCAAAATTGTGGATTCAATTATGTTCATGTGATACACATTCAAATGTGTCACGCCAGTTTAAATCTGGAATCCGTTACACTCTTGCAAGAGAAAAATGGACCTGACGTCACAACAGATAATGAAAGCGCATGATGTAAATTAGATGTATCATTTCGTTTATGATGCAATTGACATTTCTTGAATCGAATTTAAATGTTTAAAAAAATAAGAATACACTGATCCACAGAACCGGATTTTCTTTTGTGAAAAGGTTATGTGACTTTACTAAAACACTGAATGCATATTAAAAATGCTTTATTAATTGAACTTATATCTATTGCATGAAATGCATATCTCCTATAATAAAAGCTCTGGTATGAAGAAATAGCTGAATTAATTTTTTTAAAGGAAGAAAAAAATATTTGTTTGTAAATTGCGGTAAAATAAAAGCATTTTAAAATTTTATTGAAACAATAGGATTGATGAAAGATGTAAATATTTTTCTAAGAAGGCAAGATTTCCTAACTACAATAAAATAGCGAAATCAAATCTAGCTGCTTTTTACTATGCCGATTATGCGAAAGGAATTACACATTTCAAATTTTGAACATTAAGAGCCAAATATTTTAAGAATATATCTTACATATCGTAAAAATGTGTTGCTGCATTATGAATTCGAGAATCATGGGTTCTGAACTTAATTCCACCGAATATTCTCCTCGAATGTGGATTTAATCATCAGAATTGCGTGAAATAAGAATTTGGAGAATGGAATACCACCTCAGGTTCCTTCCTCATCGTCTGAACAGCGTTCGCCCTAAAATATATTTCTTTCTAACTTAGATGGTAATGTTACAAAACTTTGCATAAATTTTGGAAATCAATAAATCCATTACGCTATTTTTTATAATGTTATATACATAATGTTTTTATAATGTTATATACATAAAGTAAATACCACATACATTTTTTTTCTACTAATAAAGTTAAGTACCTGGGAGACTAAGCTTCGCTCGAAAATATTTTTTTGTTATAAAATCATGTTTTTTTCGGAGAATATTTAGATATAAATCATATACCGATTATATAAACATTTTTTAATCTTGCCTACATATGAACTGGTCATTTAACTAAAAAAATCATGAATGCACTTAGTTTAACATGTTATTCGAATTGATTAAAGCAATAATTGCATTGTTATTGGATGTGAGAAGAACGTACTCTTATTCGGATAGTGTCATATAGCGCCATCTCACGAAATTTTGAAGTACCAGTAGGTTATCATCGTATGACAACAATGCAAGTACTTCAAAAGTTGACGAGATGGCGTTATATGATATTGTCAGCACGAGAGCAGGTAGAAAAAGGCTCCAATAGCTATAATTTTTTTTGTGTGTACGACCAACTTAAAAAGCAAAACCTTATCTAAATATAAATTTGATCCAAATCTTAGAGCCGTTTCCGAGATGCACGTAATAAATTTATGCATTTACAAATATTGCTCATTTAAAGTTATAAGATATACAATGATTTCTTTTTTACTATTCAAGATTAATATATACCATTTTTTTACATGCATGTTTAATAAAATCAACCATTTCGGAGAAATATCATTTAATAAGAATAAATGAAATTTTTAAAAAGCATTTTATTAAAATGCGAATGCAATACCACAAATATGCAATGATATTCCTTGCCTTACCCTTTGGACCGATTGACGCCCATCGAAATATTGAGCACAAACAGCAACTGTTTTAAGTATAGAACGTCGTGTTTTCCGGTATTTCTTAACTTTTGCGTGGAAAAAAGTAGAAAAAAAATGATCGCAATTTCCTGTCGCTCTCAAAACGATTATAAATAAGTCGTAACACTTCCTTAATAGAACATCATTGATTTAAGTTCGAAATGAAATTCTTGCAATTTTCAAGGTTACACTGGGGAAATATCTGAAATTAAAGAATCAGTGGTGGATTTAAGCATTTTGGGGCCCAAGAAAATGAACACAATATGAGGTCACTCTTAATAAATTGTTCAGTTTTCGCATTTCAGCATATTTTTAATTTCATAAGCATGTTAATGATTTAATTTTGATCGATTATTTTTGTTTCAATAATTCTGAAAATGTTTATCGTGACTCATGATTACAAGGCATCCTAGTTTGCTTATAACTATTTAAGCAGATTCTTGGTATTCATAAATATTGTGATATCTAAATGAAAGTAATGAAGCAATAGGAAACTGATCAATAATAATAGACAGAGTATTAATATTATTCTACAATTTTACTACTCTTAGCATTAGAATCTTAGCCTGCCTTTCGAAGTCCTACATTGTAAGGGATAAAGTAAAATTGTTTTCGTATAATTTGAAAGAGTATGTCAAGTAAGGAAAAAAGGGATATTTATATTACTGGGATTTCATGAAAAAAGGGAAATAGAAATTTACAATAACGATATGTTAAAAAATTGAGAATCAACTTTTTTTGCATCACTATATCTTTCATTACCAAATTCCGATCCTATAAAGAACTTTTAATTTTTCACTAATTCTCACTAACTTTCAAAGAGTAATTTTTTTTAAAAAAAGTTTGCAATTTATTTCATTTTATTTTTATTTTATGCCTACAGTAACTTGCATTCAACTCAGTGAGGAAGATAATCTAAATTTTTATCCGAGTGGTTTTAAAACTTTTAAAAATTTAAAATACATTTTTCTATAAAAAAGTTAAACTTACATGTGTTGGTATACCTTAAGAGACTGATGCAAATTTCTAATATTATGAGATCAAATAATATGGTACCTCATTCAAATCATGAAATTGCTACTATAACTTATCGCAACGTTATGATTTTGTCCAGGTCACGATAGAAAGATAATAAATTTTTGAATTTAAAATAATTAGGATAATTATAGTGCATAGTGAATAATTAGTGCATAGTTTTAGTAATAAGTAATTTACAATTTTTGAAATTAGTTTTTTAGCCATTTTGATATTTTTTAAAATAAAGCATTATGTTGATGTAATAAATCTTTGCTTTTTTGATTTGGGTATTTTACTTCCAAATTTTATATGACTATCCCCCCCCCCCGATTCTTAAAATTTTTTTTTCGCTTGGAATAGGAATCGCAGATTTTTTAAAATTCAAATTCAGTTTTCAATTCAAACCTCAAAAAATTAATTATTTTTTAAAAAGCTAGTATCAGAAATACATAATATCATAAGCTTTGGTAAGTTTTCTGAGAAGAATAACCTGATTTCTGGGAAAATTCGAAGGAATGCATAAGTTTTATAAGAAATGAAAAGGCTTAAAAGCATTCTTAGTATAAGTATTTAATAATACTTCAAATTCTGCAAAGGAGGAATAAGTTAAACCAGAGATGTATATATAAATACAAAAAGATTTTGAAAACAGAATAAAACCTTAACTAATCTATAGTACAATGAGGTGAAATATTTAGAATCAGGTTAAAATATTAAAAAAAAAATACTGGATTTGGCATGTTTAATAAAATTAACACTGAAATAAAATTTTCCATTCGAAAAGAATTTAATTAAATTTATACATTGATTATTAATAAAACTTACGTTTTAAGCCTTTAATCGAACGGAAATAATTTTTAAAATACATTTAAAAGAGCAAAATTTTTTAAAATTCGTATTTAATAATATGCCCTCATAATTATCAACAATATATTACGGAAGTTAGGGTTTACAGAGTTTTATAGGAATATTAAAAATTACAAAAATCTTCAGCATTTAATAAATCGAATGCAATACTGCAAAAAAAGTAACATTTTATGAAAACAGGTCTAGCGAGGAAATACATGCAAAATAATTATTAGTATACGAAGTATCAAAAGAAAATTTTCGACACTCGTTGACCATTTGTTCAACGAGGCAGAGAGGTCAGGTTGAGCAAGTTATCGAGCGGCTACAAGATCTGGCACGTGTTGCATCTTTCTGGAGAAATGAAAAGAGTACAAGAAGTCAAGAGATAATTCTAAGAAATTATAAAAATCAGTTGCTTTTTTTTAATAATTTCAAATTTTACTTCTTGCATGGTTAGTAATTCAAAATAATTCAATTTTAATAAAAATAAATGCATTTGAATTAAAAGTTTCTTTGACGTCATTGGTATTAAGTGTCAATATTTACTCCAAAATTCTTAATAGAATAATTAAACATAATGCAAATTATATGAATTTTTTTTTGAAATTAATTTTCTAAAGAATTAAAATGACATGCTGGAAATTGTTCCATCTCTATTTATAATACAGAGGAATTTGTGTGTGTATTGGCAATTCTACATACTAGACCATTTGATTTAGAGCTATTCAATTTGACACACATTTCGAAGGTGGCAATACGCACTTCGAAGCGATTCTTTAAAATTATAATAAAAACATTAATGAAAAATTAAGTGAGATTTTAGTGTTTTTCAGCGAAAATTTTCGAAAATATTACAGAATAAAATTTTAAAATTATCTTAAAATATTTAAAATTTATCTTTTCAATGATATCATTTCTTTGCTTTATCATCTTAATTTTTAAGAAATACTCTAACAACATTTTACAATAATGTATTTTGTTGTTAAAATGACACTCAAACATTTTCATTGTAACTATTTATATTTTCTAGACTAATTTTTTTTCAGTTGTTGATAATAAAAACAAAGATCCCCCCCCCGCCATTTTGAGTAAGTTAAAATGTAAGATAAATGAATAAAAATGAATTTTTTTTGTACTTACAATTACGATTTAACTTCAGAAATTTGTAATTCGAAAATTTAAAAATAATTTTCAATTTTTAATGCGGTATCTATTTACTGTGATATATTTAGATGTCGTAGTAGTATAAGTTTATTTTATACTAGCCGCCTTTGGCGACCAGCCGGTTCGCCAGTATTACCGCTAGCTGCAATTTTCAATCAAATATTTCAAATAACTTGTCAGTTAATATCTTCTCAAACAAAACATTTTTAATCTTCAAATTTTGATAATCATACCAAACTTATACTGTTGTTTAGATCGTTTAGTTCAATTTACTATATATATTTTCCTAATTTGTTGTCATTTCCGGTAAAACTTCAACTTTAAATTAAAGTGGAAATGATGAAATTGCAATTAATATAAAGATATTTTTTAATGAAACCAAACGTTTTATTTTATTTATCATATTTATTGTTATTTATTTATTTATTATTATTAAATATGAGTACTGCAAACAGAATCGCTCGGTATTTAAGTCTTATGTGAACTACAAAATATTTTTCATAATTTAAAAAATTTCTCAGATTCAGCATAAAATTCAGTATTTAGTTTTGTTTTCAAAAGGATTGAAATGAAATTAATAATAATATTTTGTTCCGACCTATAAATATATTTCAAAAATTATGAAGTCTAAATTTAGTGCAGTAAGGTATATTCTGAGATATATTCTGGACACACTAAATTTTAAATAAATGAATGAATGTTTTTATTTTCCACGATCAACTAAGACTTATTCATGAAGTTTTGAATGTTGAATTTCTCTGAATTTTTAACATTTTCATAATCTTAGACCAATTAATTTTGAGAAACCTGCGCACTGATTGGCGTATTTTCTTTGAAACGATCGATGGAAAATCTAAAATTATCCTTTTTTTTATTGAATAGTGATATTCAAATTTTCATAAATGAGTCAGTTTAAGTGATTGATTTATTTGATTGGAAATTAACTATTTTTATTTAAAATATTAGTGTTTCAAGAACATTTTGTCAAACGTGATTTCCACAGCAGAAGCTTTATGTAAAATCAAAAATTCGTTATTTATTAAAGCATTTATTGAATCAAGTTACATAAAATATAATCATTTCCATTTAGACCATTTTAACAGATCTTTTTCTTACTAAAGGTTTACAAATTAGCTGTGTGGCCCTGATTTGAATGGATATCCTGTTCATATTAAAGAAAACTTACCTTAAAATAAAACTAAATTATTGGATTAATAATATAGATAGTGTACAAGATCGTAAAATGAATTTATTTTTTAGAAAAAATAATATTTCATATTTGTTTCATTTCCTACAGACATGTGCCGAAAATTATATTTTTGCAGATTTCATTTCCAAAAAGATTTAATTTATTTTTAATTGGAGCTTTAATCAATGTGATGGCTAAAAAAAGCTAATTTTTTCCCATGAATGCGAAACGTGCTCGTGCAGTTTAAATTTTATTTTTATTTTGTACTAAAAAAATTGTTGAAAATATAGTTAAAATATTTAAAAATTCCTTAAAAATAGAAATTTTATTTTAAAGTTAAAACATTGTTATCATTTAAAAGATTGTAATTAAAGGAAGTTATAGCAGAAACACGCCAAAATTTCGCTTAATTTTTAAATAAATAAAATTGTAATTAAAAATTTCAAAAAAATAACCCCGAGGTGCACATTCTCGGCCTCCAAGTGTGCCGAATTTGGTAGCTGTAGGTTGAATGTTCTGTCCTGTAGAGCGCTAACATACACACACACACACACACTGAGCTTTATTATAAGTATAGATATATCGAAACTTGAAGTTTAAGAAATTTTGCTAAAGAAGTCATAAGGACCAAGTTATAAAAATATTAAAGTGAATTTTTTAGCAATTATTAATTTCCGAGAATTGGTCGCCAAAGGCGGTTAGTAAAGAATTGTTTGACTGCTGCAAGTAAACTTATTAGATAGATTACTTTTAAAGTACACAAATAGTAAATGTGACATTGAAAAAAAGAAAAGCATCTTAATTCAAAAATGAGACAAAGGCTGAAGTAATTTTCCGTTATTAGAGAGAAGTTGAAACTATTTTATAGAACAAAGTTTATGAAATAAAAATAATCGTACTTCGGGAATTTAAAAATTATGCAATAATTTAAGACAAATTAATTTTATAAATCAGATTAAACATGAAATAAAAACATTATCGAAAGAAAAATGACATTGAGTACGTTTTAAGGCATGCCACTTCCGTGTTTATTAATGAATAAAAACATTAATGGAAAATGACACTGTAATTACGCTTTATTAATAAATTATTTAAAGCAGGATATGTTTCACAATTGTTGAATTTATTACAAAAGATTTCAAGTGGATGCAATTTCCTTCATTTAATGCATCAGTGGTACCAAAATATATTTCCAAATTGAAAGTACTCGCAAAGAAGAAATTTCACATGTTTCGGTTAAGCAACTGCTTGTGAAAATGTTTAGATAAAAATTATTAAAAAATCATAAAAAAAAATTTAGTTTTTTTTTTGTCATTGAAATTTTTCGCCAAATTTATATTTATTTTGAACTGGTGTCAATTTGATGAGTAAAGAGAAATTTTCAAAAGTCACTTTTCTAATATTTTTAGAATGCAGTGAATAGTTAACAGATTTATGAAAATTGGGAGTGTTTATATCTTAAAAGTCAATTTAAGTTTTACCTCACAAAATATGATACATTTCAACGATCTATGGCTATATTGTATATAATGTTTGAAAAGCTGAAAACTCATGAATCAAATTTAAAAACATTCTTCAATTGGTGATCTTATGATAGAATAAACAATCCCCCCATTTTTTTAGCACAATTTCAAATTATAACGCGCATACATAATATTTTAAAATTAGATTCATCGGAAATTTTATAAACATGCTTATATTAAATATTATATATATATTATTTTTTGTAAGTAATAAAATTTTTAAGAGACTATTTTTAATGAAAAATTTCCTGTTCTTTTCAAATTTCCAAGTTATTTAGAATTAAATTAAATTTTTTTTTCATATTAAGCATATTAAAATGACGTTTCATTTTAATTATCGAGCCCCATATTCAAATATTATTCTAATTTCAGAGGGATTTTATGCAGAATATTTTTTCTGAGGATACCGATTTTTTTTATGAACTTGATACATTTTTATTTTATATATTAAGAATATGCAGTTTACTTTTTAATTCTATACCAAATAAAATATTCAATAAGCAAAAGGCTTGATTTACAAGACACAATTTGGCAACTTTTCTTTAAAATTCTCCCTAAAAAATTTGTTAGCGAGAATTTTCTTAATGAAACAAAATTTAAATTAAGTGAATAAAATTTCTATGGATTCTATAATATATAATATATTCGAGATATAATTTATGCGAAAATGCCAATACAGTAAAAATTTTCGGTTTATTCGCCAGACGATCAAGTAAACTCATGCTCGGAATTTGTTTTTTTTGCTTCCCTCGGTGTAAAAAAAAGGAAACTAATGTTCGTTTACACTTATAAGATTTCAAGCAAATTCTTTTAATTTTATATACAATTATTTTAGATTTATTAGCAGAATAAAAAAAATAAAATTGCAAAATATGACGAATAACTTAGTAATTGAAAAAAAAGCAGGTCATGATACGTACTCAAAAATATCAAATAAGCATCAAAGAATGAACAATAGAAGCAAATATTCATAGATAATATAAAAACAATATAAACAAATGCGGATATTATACTTTGTCAGATCTTGAAATGAAAAAATGTCACATTGATCATGGGAATATGAATTCGGTATGCAAAATAGTACTTACTGTTCGCGTGCGCGCAAATGGGTCCCGATTCGCCTCCTCGTTGCAAAGAAAGCGGCCATTGAACGCAATAAGAAAACAATAGCATCGTATAAATTGTCTTGAAGCATTAACTACACGTGAGCATGCTTTCCTTCAAACAAACCTTTTTCATCTGACGCGGAAATGAAACCGTTCCTGTCGACGGCTATGTATTATTCTGGGAACCATTTCCATCCGGCATCTTAAATTTAGTTGTTTTAAATTTTTTTATTTCGTCAGTGGTCGTGGTGCCATCTGTCGGACACACAACCAACTAAAAAGTGAGCGGAAGTTGGTTGTCTATCTTCGTGGGAAAGGTCTCAACCCGATCCAATTAAGTGAACTTTACAATGAAGACGACCTTTAACTTTTCTTACCCAAGGGCAGGTTCCTAATAAAGATTTGTTATGTGCCGTTTTATAACGTTCTTTAGTAAAAAAGAAAATGAAAATTTATAGTTTATGAATACAGTTTAAGAGCTCCATGCATCTATGGAAAAATTATCTTACAAACATAAAAGGCTTAATTTAAGGCAAGAAAAAAATGAAAGCTAATTTTAAATCCATCTATCTTTTACGATTTCTGGACATGAAATAGAGGATAATACAATTAAGGAAAATCTACGATTTTACTGTATTGAAATATTGTATCGGAGGACAGATACGCCATGTTGGATTATTTGCTTTTAAACACATGAAGATCTGCAAAGATTCTGAAGATTCGGAAAAAAAAGATAAAATGAAAATTACAGGCAGCATATTTAAAATATTTTGCCATTTATGAAATTTTACAATTCATTGAAAATAATCTAATGTTTTAAGAAGGGGAGCATTTCTTAGGAACAACTTTTATATCATTGCATCTGTCAGACCATTTTTTTTAAACAGTGGGCTTTGATCCGATTTAGGGTAGTGAAAGAATATTGGAGATGCCGAATGTTTTACAATCTTTTTTTCAAATTAAATTTTTAAACCCAAATGTAAGGAAAGCACATGGATAAAAACAATTCCGAAAAATTCAACTAATAATTACTTTGATATCAATTTTTTAAATATTTAACATTGATTGGTACTTGATTTTTCCATTTACTTTTTAATCTAGAAGTAATACCTTTTCCGAACGAAAATTTCGGAGAAAAGGTAATATGCTGCATTAGGTATATATAGTGATTAAATGCAGTAAAAATCAAATATAAGTTAATTCCATCAGCAAATAAACTATCATAGCATTTTAAATGAAAACTAATGAAGTGAAATTTTCTACTTCCAATCCTTTAAGAGATCTCAGGACTCAAACTACAGATTTTTCGATTTTTTTTTTGAAAAAAATGTATGTTAAAGTTTATCTTTTCTGAAGATTTTGGTACTAAAATTTTAACGATATAATCAAAACTTCAAAATTTACCAAGAATAACTGAAACATCGATTAAATGCAAACAAACTTCTTATGCCAGAGTGTTAAAAGACATACAACAGCAGCATTCTTTGATGCACATAAGAATAAAAACTTGAAATTTCAAAATAAGCTACCTAAGGGTAGTAGTGTCTGTGTTCTGGGATTTTAATTTGCATTGTTTTCTTCAAACTATTTTTACTATATCTCAACTTTAATTTCATTTTTCTCAACAAAAAAAATGAAATATGAGTGCATGATATTTCAAAAACTACTTATCGTGTTAATCTGAAATTTCATGCACATACTCAAACTAAATTCTTCCATGATTTATTCATCAGTTTCTTAGACAAATTAATTTACCATAGAAAAAAAATTGCAAGAATTTTAATTAGATTCTTTCTTAAAAATATAAATTATATTTAAATAATTGTATTTTAAAAATATGTATAACTTCAAAATTGAGCACTTTTTACAAATGAATATAAATTTTGACCAATTTTTCAATTCAGAATCTTACACGTAATCAAATACTAATTTTTAAGCTTTTGAAAAAACATACAATTTATATTTCTTTATAACACTTCAAAGTTTCCTTGAAATTATATGAAAGCATGAGAAATAATGTAATTATATTATTTTGTGATTAACTTTTCAATTTTCACAATTGTTTCATTTGTAAATTAGATGGGGGTCGGAAAAGGAGGAATTTTTATTTCCCTGTTAAGAGTTCTTTGAACCCTTAAGGGACTCGAATCTTCCGATTTTATTTGACTTTGGCATATTCAACTTCCAAAAAATGTAAAATAGTAATTATGCATTCAACAAACTACAATAGGATGAACTGAAATATCAAGAATGAACTTTCTTTTTTGGTAACTCTCCCAAGCTTACAAGTCATTTGAGATGAAATTCACTTCGGAAATACTTCGGAAAAATAAGAACTCTTCAATTTATCTCGAGAAAAATCCATATTTGATATCTCTACTTCTTGGCGATATATATAGCCTGCCTCAGGGCTGTCTTGTATAGTTCATTTTAAATACGTTTACGGCAGCATATAACAGTCTGGCCTGTGCCATAATCATAATGTCAGATAAGGTCAACATTTTAAGAGTAAAAATCGAATAAAGCAATGTTTTGAAATTCAATTTAACGAGAAAGATCGCAAACATTAAAAATTTTCTATCAATTAATTTTCACCATCTCAGTGTGAAACTTTTGAAAAATTGACATTAAACCAACTTTACCAATTTAAACTCATTTTTTTAATATTGAAAAATTTGAAATTTATTTCATTTAGAAAAATTCTTTTCAAATTAAAATTTCACATGACCAACATAATTCATTTTAATCATTCATTATTCTGAAAAAATACATTAAAAGAAATTCAAGTATCGATTTTTTTTATTTCGACTTTTGTTATCTAAATTTGTGTTGAAGAAAAAAAATTTTTTTTTTTAAATCAATTTTAACCTTGAGACATATTTTGCATTGCTGACAAGTAAGAAATCAATTTAGCTCAAGGCTTGGAATATGGAGGTTACTTCGAAAAGAAGTTTAAAATGATGCAAAAGAATTTAAATTGTAAATGGCATAGTAGAACCTTTTGGGTACGTTATTACTTTGACTATGAATTTCTTTACGAATAATAAAAGCAAAAGCACATGACCTGAAATTATCAGACTTGGTAGAAATACTTTTTGGGGATGAGAATGCACACAACAATGCGACTTTTCAACATTTCAATTAGAATTTAATATACTTTAAGAGTAAGCAAAATCTTGGAAAACAATAACTTCCGAAGATAATTTTATTCAAAAAATCTTTCTTATTTCATCCTTAAAATGTTAAAAAGTTTTTCCAATGACCTCAATTTGGATATCAATCAGTTCTCATTAATTATATAAATAAGTTATGCATTATTTACAACAATACTTTTCATTGTTGCAATGAAATTCAAATGAAGATTTTTTTTTTCATATGGTTTTTGGTAGCAATTTTTTTTGTGAAATCTAAAGTCTTAAAATATTAAGTGTATTAGAAAATATATTTAGTAAGCTCCAAGGTTATGATTACTTCAATCCTTAATCTTTTTACTGGAGTGCTTCAATCTAGCCAATATATACCATAATGGATATAAAGAGGCTTTAGTTATTTTAATTTCGAAATCCAATACATATTTTATCTGAGGAATAAGAGTGCAGTTGGCACCAAGACAAAATTAGCTATGCATTAAATGAGGCGGGAAGTTTCTCAATTTAATTAGGAATGCTAATGTAAGTATAGCAGGTGCAAGGTTACATTAAAAAAAAGATGTCTGAACATTATTTAAAACTTACGCTTGCTTATTTAATTATGAATATGAAATTCTGTGAAGAGATTCAACACGATTAGTATTTCAAAAACAAGGCGAAGGCAGCTAATTACACAAACAAAAATATTAAAGGCTTAATATTTTGAATACCAAAGTTCAGTAATTTTTATTCTACTGTGCAGAGCTTAGTAAGAAAAAATAAAGAAAAAGGGGTTCAATATGAAAAAAGTTGAATGTTTATTTTATCTCCATCCATATACATTTTATATTCGTTTTCGTAATATGTTCCATATTATCTATTTTAATATGTTCTATATTATGTATATTTCCTTGTGAAGTTTTTGACCGTGGCCCTTAGATTCAATTCTATTAGGGTGTCCTAAAAGTTTTTCTCATCGCGCTATGAATGGCCTTATCTGGCTCTGCTTGTGCAAACATGCAGGCTTATCTATTAGCTGTCTGTGAAATCGGTTTCAGTCGTACCCGAGTTCTATTACACTCTAAAAAAATTCTTTTGTCCATTTGGTGGAATTGGAAAGGTGTACTTTTCCACGAGCTCCTTCCTCAAGGTGAAACAATAAATTCTACGAAATACTGTCATCAACTGGATCAATTGAAAGATGCCAAAGTAGAAAAAAAAAAAACCCGGTCAGAATCAATGAACCAACGAGGCGTTGTTTTTCATCATGCAACGCGAAACCACATATTGCATTAGTCGTAAGAGGGAAACTCTTACAGTTTGATTGGGATGTTTTACCACATCTTGCATATTCCCCAGATCTCGTTCCATCTGATTATTACTTCTTTATGTCCTGAAAATATTCTTTTCATTATAAGCGCTTTAAATCCATCAGCGAAATAAAAGCGTACCTAGAGGATTATTTCTTGTCCAAAATACAGCAATTCTGGAAAGGCGTAATGAGGCTCCCTGAGAGATGGAAGGTAATAGAATAAAAGGGTTCTTATATAACAAAATAAATAATATTTTAAACAGTAACTATTGTGTATTCATTTCATATTAGAAATAGGGAAGAAACTCAAATAGGAAAGAAATAGGAAGAAAAAGAGACAGCCTAATACATTAAATTTTGTAGGCTAAACAGTTTCTTAGATATCGCGTTTACTCTCTTTTAAAGTGCCTTTTAAATATATCTTCATGTTTTTCTATTGCAATTTTCAATATTTCTTTGTCTTTTTTGATTTTATCGAATCAAGAAACCAGAAGCTTCATATGTATTTGAAAATGATACATTATAACTGAAGAAACATTTTTCAAAAAGATTCTCGTATACTATCTTCTTTTCAAAAGTACGTGCGCAGCTGAACAAATTGACAAACGTAAACAAGATGGAAACTTGTCGCGCTCCCTGGAAGAAAGGCAATTCTTCATACAGTAGCACCCTGCTGTAGCATTCCTGCGTAGGCCGGAATCATGTGGGAAAATATAAAATAAGACAGCTGAAGTAATTTGAAGTCTGAGGTGGTTGGCGACGGGCCCAAAATAATTCGACTGTGGTGGAAAGATAAGTACGAGCAACTTCATTTATTAGGGGTAAGTCGAAAAAAGTTGCTCTTCATATCCGTAGTAAAAACTGGAGCAGATTGATTGATAAAATTTCGTATCTTTTGGAAGAGGGAATCAGTTACAAACATGATTCATTTTGAAGGTTTCAGATAAAGATTTAGGAGCACAACATCATTTAATCGTGTTAATATAGTCCTCTATTCCGGAATAAACTGAAAATATTGAGTGAATGTTGATTGACGTTTTGATTTGACAAAATTCATGACATTCTGTTTAATTCTTGCTTCAAAAGTATTTAAAATACACTTAATGATTTTGAAAGCAATGGATAATGAGTTGCGATTATTATAAATCATGCCCTTTTTGCAATATGAATAATATTTTATCTTGGAATTTGGTAATGGTAAAAATTTATTGAGTGGTTTCCATACATTTCGCTTAAAATGATAGTGAAAGATAGATTGTCTTTCTTTAAATTGTTTTTAAATATGAACATAAATTTTATTTAAAGAAAATCAATGAAAGAAGATGTGAGAATATGCATCAAGTTTATCGTGAGACCTTGATTCTAAATCCAGCAAAGTTAAGTATTTATTTACATTACTTTTTAAGCTTCCAAATTATTTGAAAGATCATTTGTGAATTTCAATCTATAAATCACGAATTATTCATATATTCATTTCTGGGAAAAACTTATACATCCGCTTTACTCACTTTTAATTACAGCATGCAGATTGAAAGATTTTTTTTTTGGTGAGATAGCAAAATTTACTGTATTAAGACTATGAATAACTTTTATAATGAATCTATAATCAATGGAAACTATTATGACTGAATTAATGGAAATAAACACTAAATTGGCTATTTCCAATTATATTGCCCTTCTCCAATTATACAATTTGAGATTTGTGTGAAATCAGTCGTTTGCTGCTCATGAGATATTCGTCGAATGATTTTATCAATTAAATTCGGGACTTCATGGTGTATCGTCTGGAGAAAAAAGATTTTACTGATGCATCAGAAGACAAAATAAATCCATCGTTATAACATACGTATTTGTTATATTTACTCATGTGATATGCCTTTACATGAATTAATTCCATCGTCATCAATTTAAATACTTAGCCAGATTGCGTTGTGTACCTAATCATAAAAGGGCCGTCAAATTTTCAAGATCTAATGGGCTATAAAGAAGAGTAGTGAACAAAAGGAATTTATTACTGAAAGTCAGCACAAATATAGTTACTTTTTTGACAAAATCGATTGGAAGTATAGAGGGTTTGTCATGTATGTTAATGGACCGAGTTTCCTATCTTTTCTTCAAAGAACGATGCCGCCTTTGATGCGAGGTTGGTCTTAATGTTCTTCATTAGTTCGGAATTATTTTGGTATCTTAGCCAATTCTTCAAACCAAGGGTCCCTATCATTTTGTTGATAAGAAAACAAAAGATATTTTTCAACGAGATGTTAATATTTCTTGAAAGGACGATGAATGCTGGAATGCTATAAAATGAGCTGTCAGTTCAGCATGACATTTATGATCCAATTCTTTCTTTTAACCATTAAAAAAAAATTTTTTTTTCTTGTCATGGTATGTTAAAATATTTTTAGGATTGAGATTATCTCAAGTAAAGTATATTAGATAAATTGAATTTGATCTCATTAATTTGGTTAATTAATAATTAAGTAACAAATCACGATGCAGCAGTTTGTGTGAGATAAGGAACTGAAGCCTCTAAGTTTGTCTTATTGAAAAATTTATCAGAACTTATGCCAATCTACATAACTTTACACAAGGAATGATTAATTTTTTGAGCACCATATTTCTCATGGCCCTAGAAAGGGTTAAAAGAATATTCAAATAACTTCTTGATTTATTAGGAACATCAAAGGAACGTTAAGGTCATGTTATTGGGGATAGCGCTACTTGAAGTGGGCACTAGAAACATTATCTACTGATATGTCAAATCCTTGAATCTTCTTGATTATGTCAAGTACCCATGCTTTTACATAAATTTTGGTAGTCAATACATTTTATTCCCCACTTTTTTATGGTCCATTGGATCTTAGAAAAGAAAGCATTCGTATTAAGTAAGCAGCGCGACAAACGAATTTTGCAGTTCCTTGAAATCAATCAAGATTTGTATACTAAGATGTTACAAAAAAAGATTCGCGGTTTGAATCGTAAGACACCAACTGAGGTTTCAGACGAGCACTTTCGATTTCTATCTAGATCTTAACGCAACAATAATTTCATCAGTACCATATACAACAAACCAAAAGAAAGCTAGCGAATAAAAGTACTAAGCTAGAGCTTTCATAACGATTCTGATGTTGCAAAATAAACTACTGTTTCTAATTTCCGAGGTAAAAAGAAAGTATTTTTTCTCGCTTCACCGGCGATGTGGTAACAGCACAGAAGTTGATGAAGAATGATTAGTTATTCTGAGTGACAGAAACATTTCCTGTGAAATAACTAGACGAATTCACGCATTAACGCGTTTCCGTTTATTGCTTCTTGCTTTTTTTGAAATAAGACATACATTATTTGGTTGAAAAACAAAAAAAAACCCTATGCTTGCATTATACTTGAAGCGTGCAGAAATATTTTTTTCCCAATGTTTATCATAAGATGAAATTTAAATAAATTTAAGGAATAAGAGGATTGCTTCTAAGCAAAAACTAACATCCCAAGCAAAACTGCATAATTAGAATAGATATAGGGTTTATTTAAATACAGGTAAATTGTTTAGTAGATATGATTCCAGAGTTTAAAGCAAAAATAAGAAAGGAATATTGAAAACACCCATTTATTTTAATTGAAGATTGAACTCATCTATGTACAGAGTGTCCATTTTAACTGTGGCCTTAGTAGCTAATTTCTAAGTTGCCAGATAAGTATAAACTCCCAAATGGAGAAATGATCAAAACTGGTGTAAATAATGCCTTATGACCATTCATTATTTTTAGTAAAGGTATTTCTGAAAAAACAACAAAACCCGTCTCTTTACACAGTCCTCTAGTTCTATTTTTGATATTAGAAAGATATTCTTGATATTTTAACGTTCAAGAATAGCTAATAACATCAAAAAAGCCAATAGCTAATAACGTCAAAAAAGTTAATAGCTAATAACGTCAAAAAAGTTAATAGCTAATAACGTCAAAAAAGTTAAATATCCGGGATACAAATTTCAATTGGTGTTTTTAGATTAAGATTAAAAGTTTCAAAAATGCTGATACTTAAGCAAAACTATCCGCCTTCGACGACCACCTATTTGCATATTTATTAAAAACAAAATTGGTCGAATGGTTGACATTAATCTTTTTTTATATCAAATATCATTTATAAGTCAAACATTTCTTATCACACTAAAGTAAATATTTTAAATTATACTTGTGTAACTGGTCAGTTAGAGCATTCCAATTGGCCAGTTATATTTGAAAAGCTGAAACAATCAAAATCATTCCAGTTGAAGTTGGTAACTATGTTAAGGTTTTTATTTTCCCATAACTCTCGAAAATATAGGTCGAAGGGGAAGGGGAGGGTTAGGTATCATTGATGATGCATCTAAACATTATTTGCTTTCAAATGAAATAATCAGAAGATTGGTCTTCCAGAAACTTTCTCACATACTCCTTAATTTAATCGTATGCCATTGACGAATAGTAGTTGCAAAAGAGCTTTTTTGCGTAATATTTTTAGCGATTAATCTCTAGCAAATGGTTAATATACATGTAACAGAATACGGAATGCGCATCTTTCTTTCAACCAAAACTTAGACATAGAAAATCAATTGTAGACGCAAAATCAAATATAGTTAAATCATTGTATTTTTAAGTAATCGTATTTACGTGCTTGCGAAAGTAAGAGAACCTTTTGATGTTTTGATATGCGGTCAACACTTTGATAGACTTTATTTCAAATTTTATTGAAAATTCATCCATTTAGCGCTTTTTGTTCTATAGTTATCGTTTTAACTTATATTCAGGTGACCGGACAGATCTCCTTTGAATGGATTTTACAAAATTTGATAAAAATCTATAAATCTTGAAACAAATTTCATTCATTCTTAAAGTATTTCTGAATTCCAAAATTTGACTTTAAACTTAAGGTCTACAAAGTAAAGATTAGTCAAAATATCGAGTTTGATTTTGACGATTACGGTGCTCTCTTTATATATTTCGTATACCAGAAAGCAAAAACTTGTGAAATCGGTACAATAATTTGGGATGAAAAGCCTCTAAAGGTTTTCTCCTATATGTAATATATAGTGAAGTATTGTCTAAAATTTTTTTTGGAAAATAGAGGCTCATGGGGTGCAGGCAGGTGGCCCTTGATGGAATTTCTAGAAGTCATGAGTTTTAATATAAAATAGAAATTGAAGAAAGCGGATCAGTGGTTTAGATTAGATTACTGGTTTTTCTAATTATTTTAAATACACGAATAAACTCTTAGGGCATTATTTATTGAGGGTAATATTTTCATACTAGTCTGATAATGAAAATTATCGGAAGGTGAATACTTAATGAATTAAATGTAATAAACTGGAAGTGATTTAAAATTTAAGTTAAAAAAATTATAGGAGCTTTCGCCATGAACGTTTGGAAAAGAAATGCATACAGACAGACTGATCTACAAGCATAAGCAAAGTAAGTCTTGGCCGGAATATTGAAGCATAACGTAATATTTCTTAATATTTCGATAAAAGTTTTGAAGGAAATTTTACAATTTTATCAATTTTTTTTGTTGGCTAAAATTTAAATTTCGAAATAACACAAATTTCTAAAATTTAAAAAAAACTGCAATACTTTATAGCCAGCGCTCCAAAACAATACAGTCTGCTTCTAGAAAATTGTATTTTGCAATGGAAATGTCAAATATTTTCACGTAAAAGGTAAAGGTTTTACGTGAAAGGAAAATATTTTACGTTTTTGATTTAAAATTCTGTTACATTTTTTAAACAGGATTTATTAAAAAAAGATCTCCCAATATTGAAATGGATCAAATGAATACAATATCTAAGTTGACATCTCATTTCAAAAAGGGCCAAAATAATTCGAAAATGCTTAGTTCATAATTATATTTTAAGTAAACAGATTTCGTATATCTATCTGTATCAAATCTGGATTTTATTGAGTCTGAATTTTAATATCTTAAGTACAAAATTCGTAAGGCGCATATATTTAAAGAAAATCAAAGTATCAGACTAACTAAGTACGAAGTATTGGATCTCCGAAATAGTATGATATGCATTCAGAAAAGAAAGCAAAAGCTGAAGAAATATCACATAATTTGACCAATGTGATAGAATCATTCGCACCTGTTTATCATAAATTCATGAACCTTAAAATAGTTTAAGGAGTAATGAAAATAGATGCTAACGACTTATGATGAAAGAAATAAAACAAATAAGAGCATCGGATAAAATATACATAAATACGGTAACAGAAAAAAATGCAAGTCGTTGTGTTACACAATGATAGTCTTATAAACTGTTTTTTAATTTGCATCTTCTCAATTCAGTTTAAAACTATCTGAAATTCAGTGAAGGCTGTAAAATTTCTTTCATTTTTTCAATTTCGATTCAATTTAAACAACTGTGTAAAAAATTCATTGAAATTGAAAACATTACAATAGGGCTTCCTACTTTGCAAGGTAAGACCTTATTAAGGGTCGCGCAGAAGAAATTAAGGTTGCAGTTTTTCTTGCGAAAGCTGTATTGTTTCAGGATGTTCAATATTTGAAAGAAAAGAATCCAGAAAACAGTTCACTCTTTTAACGAATGTCATTAAAATTTCCAAACATTCTTTATTGAAATTCATTGTTTAATATTCCTGTTTTTTGAAATCAATTTTCTAGAATAAAAAAATGTGAAAAATGAGATTGTGAATGGAAAGTTTCTAACCTAAAAGTTACTGGAATGTTAATTAACAGTTTTTCCCATGTATATTCTGTTCAAGGATAATACGATTTCTGATACTGAAGAAAAATTCTTTGTTATGATTTGTTGAGCAACAAACGTACTTTCTAATTTCCAACGGTTCAGCAGTTTAATGAAAAAAAGTGATTTTAAAATAGAATCCCCTTGAATTTTGTCCGAACATTGAAATAAAATGGCTCAGTGGTTTTATAGAGGTGGTGCAGGAGAACAATAGAAATGCTCTAATTTTGCGTTGAAAACTCTTGTTCAAAACACTTTCGTATTTAGTTTTCGGCGAAATATGACTAGTTAAAACCATCAGTGCGTAGACCTATAAACCACTAATGCATAACAAAACTAGATTTTGAAGTAGCACATCGTCCTGTCTTTCGACAATTTCCTTCTCAGACAATTGTGTGTCTTTTCATAACTATCTGTTGATAACATTATGATAATTGATGTGGAAAAAAAAATACACCCACCTTTCAATAGTTAAAACTGATAAGACGTGTTGCAGGTCACATCAAGATGGTAATTTGTAACATGTGGTACGTACCATTAGAATTACCATTTTTTCTATCTATTGAGTTATCTATATCATTTTTTCTATTTGAGTTAATTATTTAAGAGTTATATATTTGCAGTGCATGAAATGAGATAATTCGCTGTTTTGGGTCTCTTGCCTTAAAGAACTAATGTGAGTGGCTTTTCTAAAACTTTCTCGCGTGCGCTCCAATTAAAGTTTTATCTTCACCCCGCTTAAAATTATGGGCATTCGGTATGGCCGAAAATGCCTTGCATAACATTGGAGAATAGTTATAAAATATAGATCTTTAACGTGAATCTAGAGGTTTACTGAATTTATCGCGAGAATATGCCTCTTGATGCCTTTTTGCCGACTGAATGAAACCATCTGACATAGAACTACTGTTGTAGTCACGAGATAACTTACTGAATTTTATTGACTTAAGTCATTTTATTTAGGAGTTAGTGCATTTATATACAATGCATGCGAAAGTACAGAGCGGCAGATTGTCAACAGTTTGACAGATTTTGATCAAAATTTGACAAGAATATACAATTTAGATGTTAAATATGTACATTAAATTTTATATATCTTGCGTTTTGCGCTTTGTTATCAAGTTCATTTGTAAATGAATAGCCAGATGGACAAACTTCCCATGAATGGATTTTGTTCAAAATTTGACAGGAATCTAAAAGTTTACTCATTGATATATACACCAAATTTCACTCTTCGACCAAAGTATTTTTGAGTTATATTCACAGACAGAAATAATACCAAAAATTTTTTGAACTCAAGGAAGTCTGAAAAACGCGGAGTTTGATTAAAAACTAGAATTCGAATTTTTTTGGCTTATACAATACTTCCTCGATAATTCGTATACGATAAAGTAATAAAAAGGTCATTGAATAAAATGGATTGAACATAAAATGACTGCGAAAACTTGAAAAAGCTTTGTTTGCATCTGGAGACAGCGTAAATGATTTTTCAGGCAAAAATTGGTTTTAATACAAAGTGTTCATTCTATTCATTAATGACTTTTTAAGCAAGATGCAATAAAATTGTAATGTTTTTTACTTTCTCATAAACGAAGCATACAAAAAGAAATTTATATAATTAAAAAATGTTTAACTCGAGATTTTAACGTATCTTCTTGTTTCAGAATTATCCCGAGTCCGATAAAAACATTTGTGGAATTATATCCATCTGTGAACATGAAAATTCGAAAATGTTTTGAACTAGAAATATACAAATTTTTATCAAATTTTGAAGAAATCCATTCTCAGAAAGTCTTAACATATTCCGGATCGCATGTAAGCGAACAAGATAAAGGCAAAATGTAAAGAGCAAGGTTAATTAAAATTTGGTACAGCTATTTAACATCCAAACTACAGATCTGCAAGACATTTTGAATTAAATCTAAGGGAGGACCGTTCATTTGTTTATATTTTCGTATCCATATGAATGCGATAGCCCCAAAATGCAATAAAAGTGATAATATTAAGTTTTAATAATAAATTAAAATTATAGCTCTTTATCAAATTTCGGTTCCAATCTAAAAAACTCTCCCAAAATGCATATTAATGTTGCTTCTCTAGACTTTAAGCACAAAAAGAAGTTTTTGTATGTCACTCTAAAAATAAAAATCTGAGTACTTTTGCCGCTCTCGGTCCTGTCCAAGAATCTACAATTTCATGCGGTGGGAAGAGGAAACACTTATTAGAACATATGTAAAAATGTTTCCAGGAGAGTAATCTTGCTGGTTTCTTTTTAAATAAGCCGTTTCATACTTAAGTAGGCAATTAACTAGATTCCTGTTAGTCTGCCAATCACAGCTTCAATCGGTAAAAGATATACAAGTTCATTCTTAAGTACCATCATTGAAAACATCCATTAAATTTAGTAATACCATTCGAGAGCTATAGCGATGACAAATTATTTCATTGAAATTGCAGGCCAATTAAAGCTTGTATCATTATATGCCGAGCGTAACACTGAACGCAACGTTTTACAGTATCGTTGAATAATAAATACTAAAAATTAGTTTGATTTCACATACATCGTGATTTTCAGTTTCCAAAGATCTAAATTGTTTTATCACCAAAACAATTTTCAAACCGTAATTTAGCTTTTATTATTTTTAGCTTAATATTTATATTTCGGGTTAGAGACTGAGAATAATGTTTTTTTTTTAGTATTTTGCAAAAAAGGCTTTCTGCATAATTCGAAACAAACAGATGGCAAAATTAGTCAATCAGAATGCAATTCACATTATATTTAAATCCATCCAGTAAACTCCTGCAAACGGTATCAACTTTTAAAAAGAAATTAATAGAATATTTAATAGCTTGTTTCAAGATTATTTTCGTAATATAGGTTAAGTATTGTACACACTCGGTTAAGTAATAAATTCTCAATGATGCAGAATGTGCTATAATATGTTAACCCTCTGGTGTTACTTATTAGGTTTCATTGCAACTTTCTGTTAAGGTTAAATTAACTGCTACATTCATACTAAATTTTTATGCTTTAAATCAATATTAAAGCGCGAAGTAATGAAGAGATATAATTTTTTAGCATATTTAAAATAAGCACAAAACATTTGCACTAGAAACTGTGACATTTCTTGATATACGATATGACCGCTAATACAAGATGCAAGAGAAAGAATAAGAACAATAATAAGTGGATGTAGTAAGAACCAATTCAATGATGTTCATTCAGATGTTTCTAAACTTTACAAAAAAAACTACGTCCACAAAAAAGTGGGTGATATTATGTTATCAATGTTATGTCAGCTATGATAAAAATACCATCACTACCTTATAAGAGTAGTTTGATTTGCAACAAATTCCAGTTGTTACGATTTTGTGCAGAGAATTACATTTTAGTTGCAGTTTTGAATACAGAAGACTAAATACGCAAGATAATAATTAGTACCTAATTGTATAATAGCTCTAATTTTCTTTGGCAAGATGTCTATAAATTGAACTATAAATTCTCCTTCACAATAAGAAAATGAGATAATGGAATTCACTTGCTGAAACTGGCAATATAAAACGGATAATTTAACATAACAATTTCTAGTCTTATCAAGAGAGAGAGCATATTGGGCAAGTTTGCATAGTTAAAGATTTAAAATTAAACGCGCTCTGTAACTAATTCGACACAAGTATATTAATATTAGAAAAAAAATATAGCAAACTAAAGCCTTATAAGAAAACAGAATAAAACAATGAAATATTTCTTCACCAAGAGAAGAATTAGAGAGTTATTATACTCTAAGAATCTGAAGCAAAAATAGTTTATCAAATTATCTAGTTTCTTCATAAGAACATTAGAACACATTCTGAAACCCAATAAATTCTATTCAAAATCTAAGAACGCATACAAATTCCTTTCACTTTACGTTAAAAAAATGGCACATGAAACTATGCAGATTCGACACCGAATAACTCAAAAATCCTTTCACGTACGAAACAGCGAGCATTTCCGAGAACAGAAACAGAAAAAAAAGGGGTGAAAAAATCGCTCAACTTACAGTTCACGATTCCTTCTGGTTTTACTGTCGTCTCTGAGTGAAAGACGCAGGTACTTAAGATACATTTTCTGTGATGGGAGAGAACAATGAACCGTCTTGACCAGAGATAAGGAAGCTGTCGTATGATTGGGGGTTATTCAAACGGTAGATTTCGGGTCAGTATTTCTAGCGACATCGTTTCGTTCGGTGCTTTGTCAGACTTCTCTGCTGGTTCACGCAGCCAGACAGTAGAGTTGTTTCCTGCTAGTCGGAGATCATTAGCGACAGACCAGATTAGTTAGCAGCGAAATCGCATTATTTATCAGCGTTTTCCAACAAAAAATTTGGTGAATCATTTGATTGGGATTGTTTCGTTGCGAGTAATCCTATACAAATATTTTTCCCCTTTTTGATTTTTGTTAAAAACACACTCGACTAATTGCATTTCTTTCATAAAAAAAGTTGAAAATTGTTGACAAAGAGAGAACATTTAATAGAAATATCTAGAAGCCACCAAAAACAATAATTCAATTGTTTTTAATGACCAATTCTATAACCGGATCTGAGCATTCCTTTCCTTATCATGCGGATCCAAGTACAAATTAGTTTTGACTTTATCAACAAGTTTTATTTGCCTTCTTTGTTTCTATGAAATGGGAATTCCAAGTTTAGCTTTTCATAACAAATTTAAAATTATAAAGAAAAATCGAGGAAAACACCGACTTACGACATGCTTAAGTATTTGGTGTTGAGTTATGAGAATCAAGGAAAATGGTACACAAACCATAATTAGTATAATGCATTTTTAGAGGTCATAACGATATTTTGGAAGAGTTCAAATTTAAGAAAATAAATTATAATTTATCAGCTAAGATCAATCATAAAATCTTCTTTAAAAATACATAGAAGAGATATTTGAAAGATCCTAACTTTTAAAATAAGTAATATATACTAATAATAGTAAAATAATTTAGAAAAAGATAATTAGAAAGAAGTATTCTTTGACTAAAAATTATCCGGATTGTTTCATTTAATATATTTCTTTAGTAGATATGATCTTCAAATTTTTATTAAATATTCGTACGACTTCTATAAACATCTGGCAACATAAGGAATTTGTTTTATTTTATTGCTTGAAAATAAATTTGTTTTAGACTAAATACGAATTTTAATTTAATCTATTTTCCAAAAATGGCAAATATTATTCAACAAAGACTGTGTATTAAAATTTGCCTAGGGAAAGAAAATCTTACGCCAAAAGCATTTGAAATGTTGCGAAAAGCCTCTAAAGACAATTGCTTATGAAAAACAAGAATAAGAGTGAAATAAAGTATTTAAAGAAAATGGGGAATCTGTCAGATAAATCACGTACTAGAAGATCGTTCGTTTCATTTTATCATCAAAATGTCGATCAGTGAAGAGAATTTGAGTTTAGCAATAAGAATTTAATAATCAGTGGCATTATAAGTTTTGATTCGGAAAAACTTGTAGAGAAATAAGTGAAGGACTTTGCAGCAAGATAATGTGTCTATTCACAATGCCATTATAATGCGTGAATTTTTAACATAAAATACGTCTCCAGAAGTTCTATATTCACCTGACATAGCACCGTGCGACTATTTTTTCTTTCCAAGTGTTGATATTACCTCTTCGTGGTTATCATTTTGACCCCATTAATTCGATAAAAGAAAATAAACATATTTCCTCAAAAACGACTATAAATCACATTTTGACAATTGGGAGAAACGTTGGCAAAAGTACATTGCAGTAGGAAGATATGACTTTGAAGGAGATGAAACAAATTGATTAATAAATCACCATTTCTTTTATGACACTATTAAAGATACTTTATCCTTTTAGTATATGACATTTTAGGGTCTCGATAGAGATATTAAAAGAAGCATATTTTTTAATTCCTTTTTACTGTTTATAAAAGATAATTTTTATAATTTATGAGAATTTAATTAAGATGTAAATTGAACTTATATATGTTTGAAACTAAGTATATATTTTCTGGGGGCTTTGCAATTATATAATTGGGGAAATATAATTAAATTTGTCATCTTATTAAAATAAATCACTGCCATATCAGGAAGAAGGATTGTTTTGTCAAAAAGAATTTTCTACTCTAATATTTTCTCTTTTTTTTTGTAAGGAGTTTTGTGCTTTTATTAAGAATAATGATACACATCAGAAATCCCGAAAAAAAAATGGAAAAAACAGCGGAGTAGAATTTAAATATTATTTGAAATATTTTAGAATATTAGTTTGATATACATACAAGAGATAATATAATAAACAATTTTTATCGATGGAAAACTTAAGTTAAAAAGTGTCTCGTTGCATCACTTATCAAGTTGCTTGGGAGAGGAATCAAGTTTGGGGAATTTATGCATTTATTTTTTCTTTTGATTTTGCCGAAAACTGTAAGATAAATCTGACGAGTTAGACAGATGGATGAAGAATCAAGCGAAAAGTCATTTATCAAAAGTATGAGATTCTATGAATATGAAATAAGCATGTTGAGATCCATTTGAAAAATATCTTTTTTATGTAGCGCATAAAGAATTATAGTAAGCTATCAAGCTATTCCACAAATAATTTTAAAAAAATAGAATTTTTTTTATTGCAATTATAAACTTCACATGAATTCTCGTTCAGCAAGAAATGTGTTGCAATTTGTTCAGCTTGAAAGAATAACTGTTCAAGTATTATGCTCTGTTATAAATTACATATGTACATTTGCAAAAATCCCAGAATTCCATGTATGAAAAAAGACAAGGAATTTATCGCTATATAAAACGTCTTAAAAAATAAATTTTTTTTTCAATAGCACTCAATTATTTTCGTTACAAGACTCATGAACAAACATTTAAGGATGTAATTTCACATCTTAAGTATCGTACTACAATCGCAGGACGTGAAAAATATTTCAGAAATTCACAAAATAAGTAAATATTAAAAAGACATTGTTTAAAAATATATGGTTGTTTGTTTATTGCAATTTGAAATGACCTATTTTGAATACAGGTTACAGGAAAAAACGACGCTT
The DNA here is from genome assembly GCA_026543865.1 of Argiope aurantia. NCBI lineage: Eukaryota > Metazoa > Arthropoda > Arachnida > Araneae > Araneidae > Argiope > Argiope aurantia. The sequence continues at coordinate 595,403 of JAPMOR010111708.1, forward strand.
TCAGCCTGCAACATGCCTTTGCAGACACTTCGAAATGAAAAGTAAACAGAGAAAAGATAAATGCTTTATTTCTAGAATTTTCATTTTATGTCTGGCTAACGTCTGGGATACATGATTTTTCATGAAAGAAATCGAGAAAAAAAAGCAAATTTTATATTGATTTCCGGATATATACGAGAGGAATATTGCTGCAAAATACATTCTAGAGAATGCGAACGTACAATGCAAAATTTGCGAAAATGTTAAAGAAAAATATGTGGACAAACCGGTAAAGGTATTTCTTAAAAAGGTGCTAGAAAAGGAATAAAAAAAATAGGTTTACTTGTCAGATCAGCAGATTAAATATATGAAGACATTCATTGTCTTTTTTTTAAATAGAGGTGCAGCAAAGTGATTGAATGAAAGAAAAATATGCAAAAATTACTTATTATAACACTTAAAATAATTACAACCCCCTCCCCCAAAATAATAAATAAAAAAATGTATCAAAAATGGAAATTTAGTTTTCTGTGTTTCTATCATTTATAAGAAAGTTCATGAAATTTTCATAAATACAGCCCTGTAATCAATCAATCTCTGCACAATCAATCCACATTAGTCCAAAATGTTAAAATTAAATTCATCTAAAATTTATTTTTCAAAATGTATTGGCATTGTAAGCGGAGGGAAAACTGCTATAAATTAAAATTATCAAATACCTGCTTTTTTAAATCTAAAATTTTGATTAACAAACTCTTTTAAATACATGTCTTGATTGACAAGGAAGCGGAACTTAAAAATAAACTCTTGAAATATAAAATTAAGTACAAAAAGAAAGAAAAAAAAATGCTACTTGTATATTGACATCAATGTTTCTATCCAGATTTTAGCATTACTCTCCGCTTTCAAATTTCATGTTTTTGAGAAAATCTTTATCCATAAAAATGACGTGGAGAACTCACAATTTTTTTAAATAATTCTTTCACATTGCGTTAGGGTAGTTTCTATACAGGTGAAATTAATGTACACTATGCTTACATATACAATAGATATTTGATGAAATTTGCCTTCGAAACAAATGATTCTCAAAAGCCAAGTTTCTAACAAGCCAACGTAATTTAAACCAAACACCAGATTCGAAAAATTGCATTTATTTTTTTTACTCTAGAGTTTTTTTACTCTCTCTCTCTCTTTTACTCTATACGTGTAAACTTTTACTAAATAAAGGGAACAAGGAATCGTATGAAAAGTTAGATTTTGGAATTTATCAAACTGTTACTTTCAGAAATACATGAAAATATATCACATGAATGTTTTCCGACATGTGAAAGGTTTTTGTAATTGATGGCATTTGACGAAGACAAATATGATACAGATAACATATTGCATCATGTATAAATTGCGAACAAAATCAAGTGAACTACAGCAAATGAATGGGTTTTGATTGAAACTTCATCCACAGGTAATTACATAAAAATAAATTTTGATTGAACATACATTTTCCCCACCCCTAAACTTAAGCAGTAGTGACAGAATTAGTATTTAAAATATAATTTGACATATAATAAACTTAATCTAACAAATAATCAAGCAAATTACTTCGATAATATACTGGTAATGCACAATTCACATGCATATAGATGGTTGGAAAATAGCATAATATGCGATTGTTTTTATAATACAACGGTCAATTAAACTGTTGTGGAATATACAGTTACAAAGACAAGCTTCTTTTCTGGCAAAACAGGTTTGTTATACATTCTACACCTGAAAATTCTCAATTTGAAATAAAAACTATGATGAAGTTCGCATAAACTACCAAGGAAAGAAGTCTTGATACGGAAGAAGTTTTTCCTTTTTGTAGAACGGACGCAAGAAAGTATTAAAGGCCTTACGTCATATACAAAAACACAATTAGAGGAAAATTTATTTTTTAGACAACTGAATTCGAAATTAATTTATAACAGATTACCAGAATAATCCAAGCGACGCTCAGTTTCCCGTCATAATTGAATTTAGGTCTTGAGGTTCAAAACAAAATTCCTACTGAATTGGACTGATCAAATTAAAGCCGATTTTTGAAATACACAAAGCCGTCATTTACTTATGACGCACTACTGAACCATTTAAAGTCAATATAAAATTATTTTTTATTGATTAAGAACTAGTTAGGTCTCAAAAATTAATTGGATTAGACAAGAGCCGCCATAAAATATTCAGTTTATATTCAATAAATGTTAAGCTGTATTTTGTTTTTGATGGAAATTATTTCCGTTCAGAGTTTCAGAAACAAAATGGCTGATAATATATGTGAAAACTAAAGCTTATTAAATCTAGTTTCCTGCCCAAATATCTGATTTTTGTTATAACAACGCAATATTTACAATCTCATTAGATTTTAATTTTTTAATATATGCGCAATCAGTTACATAATTTTGATATATAAACAATAAACATTCTGAGAACTAATACATAAACATTTGAAACCTTTCATTCAGAATAAATACATTTAAATTTACCTTTTTTCTTAAGTAAAAAGAAGAAACACATTATATATTATTTTGCATAAAAATGGAAATGCTATAAAATTTAAGAATCAGTTAATTAAATATAAAATTTAAAAGGATTCGCTGAATATTTAGAGTTTTCATAAAATCTTCATTTTTTTTCGAAAAAATTCATTAACATCTGTTGAAATACAATTATCAGTTTTGTCCCCGAATATAGTTCCTGTTGAAAGTCTAATCGCACAACACACACACATATTATATATTAGTGAATTACTAGCGATTGTATGAGATTTTATGTCCCAATATGTTTTCTCATGAAAAGATTCATTTTTCTTATCGTGGAACATATATTTTTTATTAGTTTTATTCATTATCGATTATTTCATGGCATAAAATAGTGACATCATCAATCATCAGTGACATCAGTGACATAATGGCATCAAGTGAAGCTACCTTGAAGTAAAGATCACCGATTCCATTACTGACGACGCTATAACGCTAAGCTACAGAAAACTTGGTTAAAAAAAATCGGCACCTGCCTGATGAGTGGCTTATAGATAATAGTATTATATAAATGCGAATTAAAATTTCTCATCTCATTGTGATAATATCTATGGATTTATCTGTTAATTTTCATTGAAATTTTTAAAATTGTAATGACTTTTTGGAATGCCTTGTATAATAGCAGAACATTTTATAACCATAAATATATATTTATTGAAAGTGATTTGTTTTCCTCAGCACTAAACTTTCAAGATATTTAATGAAAAGGAAAACTTAATGAGCTTTAGACTCATGAAACATTTACAGGAGAAAAAACTAAAGCTACACCTTTAGAACAGCGAATAATAAAAAGAAATTATCACACCCTGACATAACTTTTGATAAATTTTGCATCTTGACATTTTGTTAAACTTGGAAATAATTTTTCTAAAAAATAATGAGTGCACGATGATTTTAAAAAACGTTTTAAAGAAATGAATACTGGGTCTTGAATTACAAGTCTGATTAATGGATATTATCTTATGAAGAACAACAGCAGCAGGAATTAAAGGCTTCGATGCATTTACTTTCTGTTTTGAAATACACAGGCATCAGTTTTGAGCCGTGATCATAGAAATAAGAGCATTCAAGACGGAACTCATTCCAAACTTCTTTCCACCGTGCTAGCGGAAGAACACTTAATTGTTGTGCAAGTAAAAACTAGGGCTCTGAAGTTGGATGCATTAAATAAATACTAACGCATCCAATTTGGTCGTCATTTTGCACTTACATTGCTTAACCATCCCTAATTTTATGACATAAGTTTCAATCATTTACAGACCGTCATTCCGAGAATTAAACTTATAAGGAGTGAATGTCGATAAGTAACATTTAGGCCATTGAATTTTATTCTGTTTTCAAACAAGAAAGTGCTGCCCAAGTTATGTAATTAATTCGAATTCGGGTGAATATTCTGAGAATCATTAAACAGTTAAAAGTGATTTGCAAGATTTCCCGATGGAAATTTTAGTTTTAAGAACGATCCGCGGCTAGGAGAGTAAAAAAAAATTAAGACGAAAGGCTTCACGTTTTACTGGATAAATATCCATGTCAATCTCAAGAACTTGCAAAAGTAACAGTTAACAAGAAATATCACTTCGATGTCCTGCAATGGTAAATATACAGAAGTAAGGAAAATTGATTCCTCGTAAACATGTGGAAGAAAATAAAAACTGAAGAGTTGACAAAGGCATGAGTTTTTTTTTTCTCGGTAAAAAAGAAAGAATATTTTTTTCTCACACTAAACATTATGAGTGTTGACAGATGGATATTATACGGCTATCACAAACGCAAAAAAGCACTGACTGTCCCAGTCTAGCCATAAAAATCGGTTGAAAAGACTAATATTCATGACAAGAGCTTCTGTGTGTTTGGTGAGATTGCAAAGGAATCATTTACTCTAATTTTCTGGGACCTAGTCAAACTATTACAGTTGAAAGTTACCAAGTCAAATTAATTCAATTAATTGATGTTATGTTGGAAAAAGGCAATTTATGTGTTAAGGAAGGCATAAATTGATTTGTTGCGTAATAACGTTCATCAACATATAGCAACGTCATCTTCTCCCAAAGCTGGAAAGTTGTTTAGAATCCAGCGTATCTCCAGACTTGGCTCTTTCTGGTTGTCATTTATTCAGATTGATCTTGCCAGATTTAAAAGAACAGCGGCTCACAAAAATTGAAGATGTGCGAAAATGGCTCGATGACAATTTTGCTTCTAAACTATCAGTAAAATTAAAACCTGTTTCTGTCTCGAATGCATCATTTACCCTATAAATGGCAAGAAAAAAAAGACAGTAATGACGAATATATCGATCATTAATCTTTATAACAAAGATCTAATTAAAGTTGAATTTGAAAGCCGAATTTCTACTCGGACGTCTAGCAGCCCCAGAAGATTAAACATGCAGTAGACCCGCTTATATGGTGGTTATTCGTGAAATCGAGAATCGAATTTGAAACCTTCTGGTCTCGAAGCGGTAGTCTCATCATCGTATACTGCTAGATCAGCACTACAAATTATGTTTACCAAATGCAGAATATTACAGAAGCACTAGAAGTTTTGAATACATTAGAAAGAAAGGACACTTAAAAATCCCATTTATTACACTTCAAACAACTGGGTTGTAAAAGGTTTAAGAGGAAATGTGTACAAGATCTTTATATAATTAGATCATCATCGAAGCTGAACAGAAGTATTGGGATAGACTTCGCAGTTTCGGACCGTGAATACATGATGAAAACGACATCCAATATAATGCATCTCTCGCCTATATTTATACATCATTTTGAAAACACGCGATTGACGACATATGATCTAATTTTTATTTTGAATATTGTTTTGAAAAATTCCAAAATAAGCCCGGTGGGCGAACAAAGAAAAGCCCACCAGGTCAATAAAGATTAAAGGCGTTTTATTGACACGTAAATATGTATGTAATAAAGCGCAATTAAAGCATCACAAGAATAGAACTTGCATTAAAAAGCGACACAAGCAACTAATCGCTATTAAATAACCGCAATTGCAAAAAAAAAAAAAACAATCAGAGAATTTGTAGGAGATCAAAGAGTATTCGCTCAATCACTTGCTTGAACTCAATTCTCTACGACTGAACTCGTTATTCGGTTTAGGACATCTAATGTTCTAAAATACCGAAACTCGAGTTTTAATGAAGCAAGTTCTAATCACCAAGATTTTCAAAAATCGGAACCCTTTATTTTTATCGCCACAGTCGGCAAGTTTGCCACTGACGCTGAGGGAGGGTCATTGATTAAACCATTTAGCAGCTATTATATTTATAAAGCAATTTTTCTTCCAAGGTGCTTACTGTACAGGGGAGCAATATTAGAAATTTATAATAGTATTAATTCAGCGTAATCCATTTCATTGAACAACTAAGTTCTTACAATAAAATAAAGATTTATAAAACCATGTCCTTTTAACAGATGGAAAATATAATTCATATAAACAATCAATGGTTTTCTATTTCATATTATAAAAGATATTCAAACACTTCAGGTTGCTGTAGTCAGATTTGCCCCAAGAAAAACGATAGATAATTTAATTTGCACGTAGTCTTTAAATTAAAATTTTCATAAATTACCGTAATGTTAAAGTATTCATCCGTGCATTTTTAAAAAGAGAAATCCAGTTCAAAAATTACTATTAACTCATGTATAAAAGCTTAAAAATTACCGATTCAATTCAAAATTTTTTCACATAAAGTTGTATTGTTAATGTTTTCATATTTTCGAAAATCTGTATTTAAACTATTGTTTTCTAAAAACATTGGTAAATATTTTATACAATATATTCAATGCAGATGACATTTAATATAACTAAATTATGTTTAATGTTCCATTTTTGAAATGACCTATTTTTGAACAATTGTTAGATAGCAAGACATTTAAACCAGCACCTCCTTTCTAAACTTCCTTGTCATACCAATGGAAAGGCTTTTGACCTTCGATGTCGGATTTAATATCAAAAAATTTTATATACACTATGCATTTTTAATAGAATCAAGTAATGGGCATGAAACTCTCCAGTAACGAAGCGAAACCTTTATTGCAGTCCACTGTGGCTTCAAGGAAAAACTATGCACTTTATAACCATGATTCAAATATCCATTCTAATTCAAATGATTAAAACTATAATCAAATCAGATCAGATCAGTTTTATTAGTTAAAACAACTAATAAAACAAGATGATTCCTTGGCAACTAATTCCATTTTGTATGAAAGGAGAAAAAAATATTGGAAGTAAAAATCAATTAAGTAAAGCCAAATTTTATTTTTCATATATGCATGTGGTGTTCTGAGAATGTTAAACCTTGAAGGTTTAGTTAGTCAGTTGTCTATCTCGATTAATTTTTTATACATGTTGCCTTATGAACAGTAGTACTTCAAAAGAATCATACATTATTGCTTACATTTTAAATTACTTCTTGAAAATTTGAGAAAAATTACAGAAAGTTATCTGATTATATTATTGATAATGTTCCCTTCTGTTTACATACAATGTTTTATTTAATTCGCCATTTCCGGTTAATTTTCAATGAAATATAAAAATTCGGATTTAATATTAATAAAAACAATCATGAAAACTGAAAAGAAAGTTAGCTTACAATTTTCTGTAAATTGGAAAAACCGAAAAAGTGCTTACATTTCACTCTTTATTATCGTTTTTATCCGATTACAAAATTGCAGTATTATAATCTTCCTCCACTTTTTTATATTTGAATTTTAATTTTGAACAGCTGTATATTGTCTATCACGATAGTTTTTAAAATTACTTTTACAATTATCGACATAAAATTTTGATACTGTATGTATCGCCAAGTACATAAATTTAAAGAATTCAAAATTCCATAAAATGTTTATTAATGAATAATAAAGATCAAAACGTATAAATTATAAATAAATATCCCATTGTTTAATCTACTTCTGTTAATAATCAGCCTTTGGCAATCAGCTAGTTAGTTGGATTAACCCTCTCATTATTAACTTGATCCAACTCCGTCGGGCAAGTTATACACCAACGGGAAGTTTCAGGTCGTTTTCTGTTTCAACTATTTTTTATTAACTGTATTTTTATTATTTGTCTAGGGAAAAATTATAAAATGTTCATAAAATATTTCAATATCGAGCAAAATTTTATAAAGTCAATTCTTTGAGGTTCCTTTTTTTAATAAAAGAACTTGTTAAAGCGGAACTAATTCATTTCTTTGCATTTTATTCGTTTTTTTTATTTTGATGGATTTATATATGCTACTTTTTCTATCACGTATGGATTTGAAATGTACACGTGATAAAATGCGAATTTTTATTTTGGTGAGCTTAGTTGAAAAAAAGAATAAATTGCATTGACTGATATTGAGTAATGGAAGACCGGAATCGCTGCATTTCTAAAAGCCCTTGAATTATTTCGAAAAATATTGCATAATATTTCACAAAATAAAGAGATTCAATTAATTTAACTTAAGCCGGCTGAACATTGAAAAAAGGTATACATTTAAAACAAAAACAACTAAAGCAACAGTTCAAGAGATATTTCGTCACTAAAAATCAAAAGCAAATCAAATGAATTAATAATTCATGAGAAATTATAAATTTTAATCGCGTAGCATCAGGTTTTACCAAAAATATATTCGCGTGCCTAATATTTGAAAAATGAAAAGTTCACGTTTTGCTGTCTTAAAAATAATTTCCAAGTTCGGATTTATATTGAGCGTCATTAATTGTTCAGACAGTTTAAGGTCTGTCTTTACCAAGGCCAAGAAACAATTTTTTCAAGGCAATTTGAGCATTTACTATTCTAAAAAAACATGATACCAACGTGTTGTAGAAAGACTGAATTTTGTTTTTAACTAGAAACCTCAAATGTCAAGGTATCAAGATCCTATCATTCATCAAAATTGAGATTGCAATTTCAAAGATTTCAAAATTGATTATGAAATTTTTTTAGGTGCAATAAAGTTTGTCTCATAATGGATGATGGCATATTTACCTTATATACTCTGAATATTTAAAGAATGTTTCTAAAATAATCATTTAATTGCCATGAAAAGTAAATTAAGTATCTTTAAATTTTATGACAGGTATTTTATTTTCTTAAACTAGAGCAATTTATCTTTTAATAAATGTGCAAACCGATTTCTGAAATACAATATGGTGCCTAAAATACATTTTTGAAGACTTTTTGAACACTCTTTGACAATGTAATAAAGTAACAAATTTGATGATTAGTAAATACAGATTTATAAATTAAACACAAGGAACATTTTATTGTAAAAATCTCATCCCCTTTAATTTAGACTGGTAAATTTCTATAAATAATTGCTTCCAGGTATTACAAAAGATATTTTATCTAGATATCTTTTGGGAAAAATTGAATATAATGGATGTTGAACGAGCATAATTGGTCCCTGATTCTTGCTCGTAATGCGAGACAATTTTTTAAACAGTTTCCTATAAGAAGACTGCCTATTGCAATGGTTCTCGTGACAAGATAGAGGGAAAGTTTCTTCAGTTCCTCACCGTTCATGGTCCCTAGAACCCAAAACTTCCCTTCATTCAAAAATTATATATACTTATAACTCTTTGCCTATGTTATCTTGCGAACAGGTTCACTAGAGTAATTTTTTTCGGATTTTAACTGGCTTGGAAAATCTGGTTAGAAATGTAAAAATCTCGGTGAAGTTCGTAAAATTTCCATTTAGCTCAAAGAGCGGAAAATGGTGGTTGTGGGTGAAATTTTCATTTCGCTGTAAATTTCTTAATATTGAAGACAGAAAAATAAGCCCAATTAGCGCTTCATTAAGACGAATATGTATTTAAAGTTTTTCGGTAATTGCAATATTTTAGAAGTTAGGGACTGAAAAATGATTTTCAAGCCCCAATTTTGATTATTTTTAAACATCAACAATTTATATTGCCAGACGGGAACTTAGATATAAAAGAATCTACCTTTGCCTTCTAGCTTGTCGAGAGGAACTTTTTCATTGAAATCCATGTTAAATAGGAGAACACGTCCCATTCAGAAAAATATGCGCAAATAAATTTATAATATATGTACTATTTAAAATGCATGCCATTGTTTTTATAAGAAAAATGACCAGGACATTTGTTTGCCTTTGGCCCTGCTTCAAAATTTGGTGAAAATGAGATGCATTATTCTGGTTAAATGAGTTTGCTTCAAGGATAGCTACTACCTTATCACGGTGATCTTTCAATTGACGATGCAATAATTTCTTTGTTGGTTTTTTTGGAGTTGTTACTTTGTTGAATCTTATTTCTTCTTCTCCAAACCAAAATTCAGCTCCACAAGTTCTTCGCTTCCTATGCAACACCACAAGTTCTTCGATAATTCTGATTATGTTCTTCCACCAGCTCATCAATGTCGTTTTGCCATCTACTTCTAGCCCCCCAAAATTCTTGACTAAAGACAAAATCTCATCGATTAAGTCTGCACAGGCACTCGCTCAAATTCCTCGGAGACACGTTCGACAAAGCTGTCCGATCAAAACTTCCATGTAGATATAAAGTTCACTTCAAGAACATTTGAAGTGACCATGCGACATCACGGATTTTCCTGGCTAAATGTTCTGTGAAACGTCGTTAAGCGAATCGCATTTTTCAATTTATACTATTAGTTCACACTCTCCCTATATATATCTTGTTCAAATTTTCAATCGTTTATAAAATACTTTTTATTCATCCACTCAAGTTGAAATACATTTTTTAAAACTTGGATGACACTTGATATTAATATATTTTCTTTTCAAATATTAATTTTGTAATTTTTAACATTAATTTATCCACTGCCATGTCGCCAAATGGTCGCCAAGCTTTGAGATTACTGACGCGACACCCGATCTTTAATATTATATATAAGTAGGAATTCAATTGAAAAAAATTTGCTACTTAATATTGCAATTCTGTCATATGTATATACATATTAGTTGTAATTATTTAATAAAAAGTAACTAAATTTTTTTTTGTTGAACTAAGTAGGAATTGGCTTAATTTTTTTTATATATTACTTGTTACATTTTATTTTGTTGGTTATGTGAAATGAGACTAATTTTTTTAAAGTGAGTTGTTTCTAATCTTAATTTTTGAAGAAAATGAATATTTATAAAAGAATAAGATATACACTTGAATACTATTTCTTATAACAGAGTAGTCAATAATGTCCAATTCATTGCTCGAAAATCACCAAATTTCAATTTTTTTTCCTTTACATAATCTTGAAGCGTAGCTGAAGACAATTGTTTTAAAATTTTTAAAACCCTGTTTTAGATACATTAGATTATCCATTTCCTTTACACTTATCTGATCCCTGATTCTACCAGTGTGAGGATAATTTTTATTACCTCGTGTACGAAAGAAGTGGAAATATTACAATTATAGAAAAATTGCTAAGTTTTAGGAATTTTTTTTAGAATCTTGTATTTTGTTCTGCATCTCAAAATCATGACGAGCCAGATGGATGAAAGCAATTTAGTTTTCTGTATCATACCTAGGATAACAGTTAAAGGAAATAAATTTGCTGGTAAAATATTGGCTAATCATTTGCATTCCTACACCAAGTCTTATCCACTACTGTGAAGGATGTATCGTTTTTACATGATTGTTACATAATGATTATTATAAAAGCTGTGTAAAAGCAAACACTCTCACATTCAGTTTTAGGAATTATAAAAATAGGAGTACGACGTGTAATAAACACTAACATTACATAGAATCATTACATTTCTTGTATATGAAACAGAAAATAAAATGAATGAAAAACAGTCAATGGAAAGGGATTTTGAAAACTTTGAGATTTTAATTGATGATGGCCGAAAACATTGGTTACGTTATACATACAGAAACAACCATTTTTCACTCAACAAGCAACTTTCAAACATATCAAAGAAAACCGAGCTGTAAATATTCTCAATATTTAAAAATTGTTAAAATATCTTGGAATCCTGTATCTATAGATATTTGAAAAATCTATATCCTGAGATATTTCTAATTCTTTTTGAGTGGGGTATGGGGTAAAGTTACTTTGCATACACCTGTACAAAAACTGACTTTGAAGTACAGAAGTTCCCGATTTGTATCAAAATTTAATCCTTTGCACTCTGAAAAGTAATTTGATGCCTATTTATTCACTTAAAACAATGACTTGTTCATTGCTCCGAAATATATAATTGTTTAATTTATATTTTCCTGAATTATTTTCCCACAACTTACTATATTGTAGGTATTTTTAACTATTAAAATTTAAAAAAAATAAACAAATAAAACGCCGAAATGATGCACCGTCTTTTACGGTAAGTGAGAATTCCCATCCGGGTGCAAAGGGTTAAATTTTACTCATAACATTTGACTTCGAATATTAATGTTATGTAGTCACAAATTTTTACATTTCAATTTCTTATGATTTGTTATTCTTATTTATATTCTTTGGCATCTTGAAAGATGCATTGATGTCGAAGGGGAAGCTTGAAAATGACAGGTAAAAAATAAAATGCCAGTTCTTTTCTACTTTATAAATTTCACCTATAGTGATGGAATTTGGTTTTGATAGACAGCTAGAGACTGTTTTTGTTTAAAAAATGCTTGCACTTCAAAATACTTATATACTTGATGACTAAACTGCCATTTCCTACTAATTCAGTATAAAAAAAATTGTTATCCACGGATTAATTGCAGATTAATATTTCCCCGATATATCGCCATTAAAATTCATTTGGATTTAAAAGGCATTAGAAAATTAAAAAAACAATACATGCTTAATTTCCTTTGTTTCTATTTTCAAGAAATCAATTAATGTTCTAGGAAAATGACGGGCAAAATTTAAGACGTTTCATGGACACTTTTTACGAAAATTAACAACCATAACGGTTTTTATTTATGACATTAATGTTAAAATTACTACGAAAGCAATAAAGAATTAAAAGAATTAATATTTATAAACATGGGCGAAGAATACAGCAGTTGGAAGAAATCAAATACATGCAGTAAAATGACATCAGTAATTTAATAAAAATGATCCTAAACTACAATAAAATTTCGAAAAAAAGCTAAAAAGTAAAAAAAAAAAAAATTCTGGATGCTCATTACGACATTGAATGCGAAAAATAAAGTTGTATTAGTATTATTTCGTGTTAAAAATATTCATTTAATATGAAAAATATTAGCAATGTTTTTTCAAACCATATTACATTGTTTTCTCCAAATTTAATGAAAGTTGAACTGCTATTCCATCTTATCTTTCTACATTTTCCTATATCATGTAAATAAAGAAAGAAATCGCGCCAAAAAATATATATTTTCAAAAATCTTTAATTTTAATAACAATTCCAAAAAAATTTCAGATAATTTTTTGTGTATGCTTACAGAAAGCTAAAAAGAGCAGTAAATTTATGGAGGAAATTTTACATGCTTATGTACGATACAGTTACAAGTCTGTAATAATATTTAAAGACAGTCAAATAAAAATTATTAACTGAGACAATTTTATTATCTTCACCATTTTGAAGAAAAACCGTCATTTACATTCGAAATGCTTGTATTTACTATACTCAATGAAGAAAAATATTACACCGTTTAAATTATCATATTTATTAACAGGCGAGTAGTCCCTTGCGCCAAAGAAATCAGTATTCTCAGAATACCCTTTATATTTAAACAATACTGCGTGTCTCGTGTTAGCTACCTACCGTAAATAAATCGAGCATGTATTTCTAATCTCTTGCTGATGACAGTATGGACAAAATTTGATGCAGAATTACAATTTTAGTGTCTGTACTATATTTAATTTTTCTTGATTACCGTATTTTTGATTTATCCTGTTTATTCACAAGGAAAGTAATAGTGTACTTGTTGGGAGATTAGACGCCTCTAATATTTCAGCAATAAAACAACCTCCGAATTTCATTTGAATACAGTTTATGTTTTATTTCACAAAAACCATATTTGACTAATCTGTGCCACACTAATGGAATTAAAATATACGTATCAACTTATAATAAAATTGAAACATGGAATGACGACGAAATCCAGATATATAAAAGTGTAAAAATGTGAGTCAGAAAGAGTGCAAAAATAATAGATAGTATAGGACAGTACTAAAAAACGTGGCTAATGTTTTATATATGATTAAAAAAACTCCAATATTTTTTTAAAACTAAAAAGGTTAACATGAGGAGTTTTGGAAAGCAACTCGCTCGGGAATTTCATTTGAATAGCTTGTTATGTTTTAGAATTAGTATTAAAAAAAAACATAATTCTAAAAATGTTTTTTCTATTCGGGCATATCTAAAACATGATTAGCTTTCAAGGTTTTTTTCTACGATTACATTAATCTTCGTAAATTTCTTATTGAAGAGATAATACAAATTAGTTAGGAAAATTTTTGTATATAAATACCCTTCTTGCAAACTAAAATTAGAAATATATTTTAAAGTGATAATTGAAAACTTGAATTTTAGAGGTTGAAAAAAATTGGCTTTATGGAGACGTAAGCTCTGAAATCATGCAGAAAATATCAAAATTGTGAAATGAAACAGCGACAGTTGTTTCATTTACATCAGTCAGGGATGTTTAATTGTATTACAGGGAGGCAGATTCATTTTTGACAACGCATTTTAAATGATATGGTACAGAAATATATAGGAAAAATAAAGAAAACATTTCACTTTTTTTTCAGATTTCCTGTTAATTGACTATAAGCATATGTTATTAATATATCGTATTATGGCCTTAGAAAAATGAAATGGAAATTTGTTTTTCTTTTAAATCTTCGAATCGACAAGTCTCGCAAATATGTTTTGCTATTCAGAAATTTCACAATTGTTTTCAAGAGCAGCATTGTTGAAAATGCAAATTGTAGATAACATATTTCAAGAAGGTTAAATATAAAAAGAGAAAAATTGAAAGCTATAAATACTGTGCACATCTCAAGAAAGGCAGATATTCGTAAAAATAACGGCAAATTGATAGAAAGCCGTAGTTGCATTGAAAACCACATTACTTCCATGAAAATACCAGAATATAAATTCATTCAAAGCCATAAAGTTCACTTTTGATTTATAGTTTTACAAAAATATCCATAGGAAATCCAGTTTCTATAAAAGTTTCCACTACGTACAAATTCAATGCACACATTCTATGCAGAAATTCTACAACTTCATTTAGCAGCATTTAACTCAGGAATGTCCGTAATATGACGCAATAAAATCTAAAATGAAGTAGAAAACAAGAGTTCAGCAATTCATTTGTGGATGGATGACCATAAATTCGTTTTATAAGGTAACGCTTGTCAACGTACTTCAGATTTTTATCAGATTTATAGAGGATAATAGGACAAGAAAACTGCTCACGTTTTTCTCATTGATGTCTTATTTTCGTCCATGGGTACTTACCTCAAGTACTTTGGTAATATCCGAAACAAATTAAAAAAAGCAATAAGAAATTCAAACAAAAAATTTGTGATAAAAATTAAAGCGACTAAGTTTTCTGACAAGGAAACGATGTAGACTTATATATTTAAACGCATAATGAATTTAACACTCAACACCATACCCCACCTTCATTTCTAGAGCTCGTGTAGTCCCTTTTCCAGTTTGATATAGATGTAGGTGAACTTTATTTTTTTTAAAGGAAAATTACATTGCAATCAATTGGAAAGAGACATACAAATGACAAAATACGAAAACATTACAAAAATGAAGAAACTAGAATGAAAACTATCTGGAGTACAATAAAACTGGATGAATGAACATGATAATGAAAAGTATGAGTGAAAAAATAAAGCAATTATAAAATTAGGTACTTGAGGAGACCTATGGATATGTTATGAATAAAATGCGAGGTATTAAATAATTTGCGGAAAAATTGATAGGGTTAATCTAAAGGGAATAATTCTCGATGAACAATTAGAAATCTAATCATGTTTATGATTCTTTTTTTTTGGAAGATGAATTATTAAAGACTCTTGTACCAAAGACTTTCTAGCGAAGATGCGGGTTTTCGGAGGTACCGTGAAAGAGTAAAATAGCTGGATGTCGCAAAGTGGTTGGGCTCACTGACTTCTCCACAAGAGCAATAGTCTTCCTCTAACAAGAGGAAACGGTGCACAAAAGGGAATGGACCATGTCCTGTGACAAACAGGATTTCTTCTGGAGTCCAAGGGAGTGGTTGCAATTTTACTGTTTTAACGAATTTATAAACAGAAAGGCAAGTGTTTCCACTGTCCGAAAGACTTTGCTATTTTCTTATAATATTTCCTAACGCATAATGAATTTAAAAAGTTTAATTTATATTTCCCGATTTGACAGATAAAGTAAAAAAAAAGATTTTGCTTCTTTAATAACAAAACATTGCTGCTAATAATGTTTTTGGTATGCTTTATTTAAATTAATATTATAGAATTTTCTTATTCGATTGGCAATAATGGACATTTTATTTTATTTCAATAATATGGAAAGGTTTCTTTTTTACGAATCTAGAATTTTGTTTTTGTTCTTCGTTTAAAAATAAAATATCACGTATTTCAATTCTTAACAATATTTAAAAATTCGTAAACATTAATCATAATTCTGTTCATCAAACCTGAAAGACAAATTAAAATCTAACCAAAAACATCATTGCACATTATATTACGTCAGAACAAGCACGATCAAGATGATTTAAAGCAAGAACCATAGTAAACCAGGACGCAGGTCAGGTAACTTTCGCAAGTTTTTCTTGGGGCAGCATTTATGAAACTATGGCAAAATTCCTGTCTGTAACCTTTTCATGCAATGATACATTTGGGAAGCCATTTCTTACTTGTGAAAGAAAAGAAAACTAAGATTACTTTGTAAATTATAGCAATTTTGATCATTAACATAAATGCAAAAAATTTTAAGATGTGGGCTAACTGTTATTATTAATGATTTGTTTAATTAGAAATTTTCCACGTAGTCTCAAGATGATTATAGATCTTTCAAAACTATAATAAAAAATGAGACTAATATATTCTATAGAAATATACATTTCAAAATGTGTAAGCCATTGGAGCCATAGAAGTGTCATTAATATAAATTCATATCAGAAAGTAGTATTAATATTCTTGTATATTTCCATTGTTGTCATGATTGTGTATTTTAACAATTTAAATACCATTGTATCAAATGAATGCTAAATGAATACAATTTTTCATATAGAAGAGCACAATCATTTAAACCAAAATTATTTATATATAGTTAAATATAAAATATTAATCAACAAATGATCAAAATGTATATCGCTGCATAGAATCTTACACATATGCGATTAAGTAAAATGTTATTTTCATGTATTAGTTTATCAGAAGAAGGAAATGCTAATTTTAGAATGCAATACTTCGAATTAATTTAATTAAAAAAATCTTTCGGAGTTTATATTTAGGACATTTGTTTTAAGAGGAAAATCAATATTTATTATGCAAAATATTATTTTGTCAAGATGGTTGTAGAGAGGAAATCAAAGAATTTGGTCCTTCTACGAAGCAATACACGTGGTCTTAATTGGTTGACTAATTTAAGGTTACCCCATTTTGCCGACAAAAGGGTGGATATACGAAGACGAAAGATTTGGAAAGAACGGATCAAATAATAAAAGATGAAAAGATCCCTAAAAATGACGACACGTAGTGCCCATGCAGCTCCCTTCGGCTTAGTCAATTTTTATTTTGTAATTTGGGCATTCAGTGCTCAAATTGGAAACAGACCCGAATGTTTATTTTATTATTTTGGAATTCAGAGACAGTATCTAATTCTTAACCAGGCGGTTACTCCAACTTCGGAAATCGTTATCTTGATAATTATGTATTAATAGTCAATTTTTCAAATAAAATTATTTATTCTTTGTTAGATTACTTCTTTTAATATGTTTAGTAAAGAATTGTTATTACAATCTTAGCTGTACTTTAACGGAAATTCCAGATCTGGATCAATAAGCCGAACGTATTATTAGTGTACTAGCTTAAATATCAATAAACAGTAATATTACAATATACAGTGTCACGAAACAGTAATATTTCTCAAAATAAATGCATATGCAAACTAAAAAATTCTGCAGAACTGTTTTTCAATTGGTAAATTCATTAGTATAAAAATAAAATGTATACCACACATTTAATCGAGGAAATTTTTTATTGGTATGCCAAGACGAAGACAGA
This sequence comes from Argiope aurantia, assembly GCA_026543865.1. Classification (NCBI taxonomy): domain Eukaryota; kingdom Metazoa; phylum Arthropoda; class Arachnida; order Araneae; family Araneidae; genus Argiope; species Argiope aurantia. The sequence continues at coordinate 613,135 of JAPMOR010111708.1, forward strand.
TTTCGATTAGCTTGAAAACATAATAAATCCTTCCTTTTCATTATTTCTTCCTTTGATTTCATAAGCATTTGGATTATGAGGATGAGAGAAGGTGGACGAGGATGCAAATGGTAAGAGCTTTCCAACAGGCTTTTACAAATGTAGATTAAAATTTTAATTGGGATAATAGAGGTGGGTGTGCGATTGAAAATCGTTTTTTAGACTTTGATGCCCAAATTATTGCAACAACTATCGAAAAACAATATAAAAGCTATTGTGATAAAGCAACAATTCTTCTAATTTATATCTTCTCTTTATCTTCACTAGCAATATTAGAAAATGAACCTTTCAGCCGCCTCTAGCATTTCCAACATTTTGAACTGAATAACCTATCTATAACCTTATCCGAGTCTACATTCCCAGCAATATACATACAGGATGGCTATGTCTTTCACTGACAAAAAATTAGGAAAGATTCATTGAATATAAATACTTTATTTTGACAGTGAAATAGTCGTGTTTTCAATTTTTAGATTAACAGATAGTGCAATTAATGCAGAAACAGCGATTTTAAACTTGATTGTTATCAAAATGACGCCAACGAAGGGAAAAATCAGTTTGTTCTTTGGTTTTATGAATTCAAACCAACCCTTACCATTGAGTGTCAATTTTCTGGTTACATAAAGAACAGAGTGGCCAAATAAAGTATTGATACATTCAAAGTTAGGATCACACATGCTGTCTCTAGTGATACAATCGAAATGTTGGGCACAACGTAGCGAGAAATGAAATACTGCCAAAGCATTCGGTCTACCAAAGATATTCACATTGAAATTTAGTCACGTCAGTGGTTTGTTAAACTTGTAATTTATAATTTAATAAAAGTTTTATAATTTTATAAATTTTCATAAAATATCAAAACAATCATATACGCCAAATTATAATAGCTTTTTTTTGCAGTAATTTTTTTAAAATCGCAGAAAGACTATGACCATCTTGTATTTCTCACTAGTTCAAATCCGATTGATTTGTCTTGCCTACTTACTAAATGATTAATCTTGTTTAATCAATTAATTGATTTATCTTGTTTACAAGTTAACACTGATAGACGTGCAAGCATAAACATACATTTTTTGACGAGGTAAATTTGTGCTTAGGAAAAATTATTGTTAAAGTTCGTAAGAAATTTTCTAAGAAGTCTTGTCTTGAAGTAAGAAATCTTGTCGTAAAAACAATTTGCCATAGGTAGCGATCCCATAAGGAAACTAATTTTTAAAAAATAGCAATGGATGCAAACTAAATTGTTTAAAATGTTATAAGAAAAAATGACCAAAATAAAAGTTGAGGTTACAGCACATTTAAAATTTAAGGAATATTCGAAGGTAATAGATTTAAAGTGAACTTGATTCACAGAAACGGTATAGTTTTTTTCTGTGGATTCGGGCTTAAAATTTACTATCAACTTCTCTTGAATTTTTGTAATAAATTCATGGAAAACTTCTTACAGGTTATTCAATGATGGTAAACATTTTTTTCATGATGACTTAACTTCTTATCAATACGCTGTACAAATCTAAATGATATACCAGTTGCAAAAGAATCCGATATCTAATTATAATTATGCTGTTGCGTAGATAAAATATTAGACTCGCATATTGCAAGATATTAAAAAACCATTAGCAGTGCTATGCATCAAAAGCAGCAAAGAAGGAGAGAAATGATCTAGTTATATTATGTAAAGTTTTATGAATGGAAGGAATACAATAAGCAGCAAAGGAAGCACTACAATATAAGGGAACTAACCTAAATCCAGACGCAGCTGCTTTTTGTTTTGAGCTTTTGACTACAATTACCATCCGAAGTATATCTGCTTCTTCCCAGGCTGCAAGAATATGTATATTCAGTTCTACTCAACAAAATAACATTGAGAAAAATGCTAGCTAAATCTTAGATATTTAAATTTTGGCAAAGAATTTGTAATTAAGAAAAGATTTGCATTCATACTTTGTGTTGCAAAATCGTCTATATCTTAACCTTAGAAGATAAATTATAAGGAAGAAATAAAACAAGCGAATTCAAAATGGGATAATTATGTAGAAAATTAATATCGCATAAAGAGTTCAGGGATCTAAATTTCAAGGGAAAGGAAATTTCGGACTCACTTCTGGAAAAATGACAGGAAAATAATAGCTCAACATTCCTAAAAATAATTTTAATAAATGATACAAATTATAAGAAAATATGATTTGTAGGGAATTATTGACAAGATAATCTCCAAATAAATTCCATTTTTCTGAAAAAGAAATAATTTAAGCTTATAGAAATACTATATACAATGTGCTCATTTAAATTGCATCCAGGTAGCTCATTTCTAACCTCTAGAAATTTGCATGTATTACCAGATGGAAGGTTTACAATGACATATAGAATTATAACTTATTTGAATCAAATCTACATCTGAAAAAAAAAAGAGAAAATCTGAATTTTTTTATAGTCCCAGTTTATTTACTTTAATAAAACTAGCCATCTTTGGGGCCCAGCTTATTTGCCGAGATTTACTCTTTAAATTGTTAAATATTTAGTATGGAATGCATTAAAAACATTGAATCTTGTTATTTGATACCAGTGAAAAATTTAAATTTAACTAAATCAATTTACTTCAAATTAAACAGTATGCACAGCGAAATAAAAACGGAAGTGGTATTCCTACTATGGAATTAAAAGCACGCTAATGGATGTGGTGATGGATGAGTTCAAATTACATTTTAACAACTGAAATATTGTTGGAAAGTATTAAATTGAATTAAAAATAATGAAATTAAAGTGGAAATTCTACTGAAATGAATTTTTTAATTTCAATGATTTTTTAAATTTCTTCTTTTATATTATAGATCGCTCCACTCATGTCTTCAAATACTGACTCAACCGTTCGATTTTTAAAAATAGAAAGTATTAAAAAATCACTCTGATTTAAATACTAATTTGAATTACTAAATTGACCTATGTGTTCAAGAAGATTCAATCGAGTAAATGGAAAGAGTATTTGGGCCACATATTATTGCTCTAAAATTAAACAAAGTCTACTACTCAGATTTCCATTTAAAACTGAGATATACAAGTTTCATAAACTATCATTTGAATCAACTTTCCATAGACATCGTAAATGGTATTAAATGTCTCGAAATTTTTATTTCCAATTTAGAACGCAAAACAACGATAAGATGTTACGGCACAGTATTCACCTAAAAATCGTAATATATTCCATTCACAAACAGTATTTACTTTTATGTGTAAATGCGGTGTACTTCTGCTTTATAAGTAAATACAAACTTATAAAACAATTTCATGTGAAACTGAAAAATTTTGCTATGATTTTTGCAATTTTTCAACATAATTTATAAACATTATTTTACCATATTTATATATTTATTCATGTATTATGTTTATTTGAAAAAGACACAGAAATGGGTAACCCATGACACAGAAGTGGCTTATTTTAAGTAAAAACGATGTCTATAAAAAAAATCACAATTTGAATCGAAATATCTGAAAAATTCCAAAATCTGGGAAAAGAATTTATTTTCAAATTTTAAATTTTTAATGCATGAAAGTTAATTTTTTAAAAATGTTTAACTCATACTTTAATAGATTTCGAAAAATCTATGAATTTATATCGGAATAGATTAATATTATCCAATATAACTTTATCATTAATGTAAATAAAAGCACGCAAACCAGGAAGCTATAAGAATTCTGAATCTACATTTCCATTACACTATAGTTCTGCATTTTCAGTATTCACTTTTAAAGAAATATTTGACGTACATCTAATTTGTGAAAAATCCCACTGTAGACCGTCGCCTTCAAATAAAAATTTCGCTACTTACATGAAACCGTTTTAATTCTGGTGTAAATTCTTCTATTGCTTGCAGCTTTATATTTATACGAACATTAAAATGAAGCATTTTATGGAAGTAGAGTGCAAGGCACTTTGCGTAGCGACCAAGTCCAAGGGCAGTATGGGTGTCCCCGCCATCAGTCTTAAGAGACGCTATGAAAACAAAACAGTAAGCACATTTAAGTCCCCTTTTGAATCCTGATATGATGAAGAGTTAAAAAATATACCACGGGCCTTATTTATTCTTCCAAACCCACGGATTCCGAATGGGAAAGAATAAAGAACATATAATGCCATGGCCGCTACTTATCCTTGCTGCACAAATCATACGTAGAGATAAATGGGTCTAACTGTACTGCCAGTATTCTGCTGGAATTTTCTTATACTTTGGTCCTGGAGTTGCATGAGATTAAATTCTTATACATTCGCAATCTTATGTATATATAGGATTCAATGTATTTTTTATCCTAGGGACTTGTCAAAATTTAACATTAGGTAGAATAGCGTTATTAATTTCAGTGTAGAAACAGTAAAATAGTTCAAATGGGTGGTTCTCACAAATTTCTTTGGCAATCAAAATAATAAACTATTAAAATGGAGTAATTTTATTAAATAAATTGAAGATAAAATGCTTGAATTTTAAAATACAACTAGAAGATTAAACTATTTTTTTCAACAAATAATATGTGTATGTATATAATTTGCAACTAGAAATAATTTATTGCTAGAAAAAAATAAATAAAGCAGCTAGTGAGCCAACGGCTTTTATTCAAAGATAAAAAGCAAAAACTAATTTCATCTGTTTTCCTTCTTTTATAATTTTAAAAAAATAGAAAAACAAATTTAACGTAATCATACTATGGTCAAGTGCAGTTATCAGTATGAATACAGAATTATCTATTCAGGCTAGAGAAAAAAATGAGAAAAAAAAATTCCCGAAACCAATTCACGAATATAGATCTAAAATAAGTTCTCAAGCTTTCTAACAATCGACTAACATGACAATTTCGCATTTCAAAAACGAAAATACTAACAAATAAAATAAAAAGTGATAAAGTATTTGGATCGTGCCATACACATAACTGGTATTGAAAACATTTTTGAGTAGAAATTCCTCTTATAGAGAGAACACAGATATCCCTAGTTCCGGCTTTTGTTTTATTTTTCTGCGCTGTTCAGAACTTTAGAAATCCAATGTCTTGGTGAATGGGTGCTCCTTGTAAAATGCCGAACTTCACGCTCCAACTGCCCTATTTATATTTTGCAGCTCGAGGCTGACCTTATTAGATTGAAAGAAAGATATCCATTATGACAGAGTAAACTGTCACGAGGTATTTGTCAAACGATAATATTTAGTTTTCTGGCGCCACTTCAGAAAACTAACGACTTTACTAACTACTATCTGTATGTGAATTTTTGCGAAAGTGATAGCTTCAACACCAAATGCCTCATCGTTATTATAGTTTAAAGTTTGAAAGTATGGTAATTTTGAGGGAAATAAAATGGATTATACAGTTGAATTAAGAAAAAAAATATTTTCTGACTAAAGCTTTCAAAATACCAATTGGATCAAGCTATATAATAGCCAACTATCTACAATTTCGTGAATATTGAGTTCAATGATGCCAACTATATCTAATTATCCATAACATTGCAATATGCAGCCAATTCCAAACTGTAACTTAACAGACAACTCATAAAATAAACATTGCAATAAATTTTAGAAACATGCACAGTTGTTGCAAAAAATTAACTACATCCAATTAATAAAATGGTTAAAATCGAATATAAAATAAGTTTAGTTAAAACATGTTGAAATATCAAATAGAACGATGATATAATACTTTCGTAATCCAGCAGATATTAGATCAAAGTACAGCGAATTAATAAAATCAGCAGATTAGTGCAAGCGTATTTAAAAATTTCTTAACAAAACTTGAGTTCATTGAATATAAATGATATTTAGAGTATTACTCAATATACAATAAACATTACCAAATAAAATCTGAAATCCTATTGATTACGTTGCGCCAAGTCGCTAAAATCTGCATGTAGCTATTTTCCTTTACTGTTCCCTATTCTCGTTTTGGAAAAAGAATTACGAGAGATCGGATAAGTGTAGTGCCGGATTACTGAAAGTATATTGTATAGAATTTAAAAAGAATATTGAAATTATTAGCAGAAAAGCAAATTCGTTTGGATACAATTCTAATTAAATCCCTTTATTAACCGATTCATTTTATATTTTTTTTTTATCTAAAAAACGATTTTCCTCTGAATGATGGTGAATTAACTTGATTGAAATGGTGAAATGTATGATTGGTAGGTTTATGAATCATACATATAACACTTTGCACTCGGAAAAGAAATTATATTCATGATTATTAACATAAAACCTTATTTCATTGTTAGGAGGCATAAAATATAAGGTGTAATTTAATTTTTTAAAAATTTTACCTTGTCTTTCTTACAACACTGTATGTTATTAGTTATATAAACTTTTTCGGGCAAGTTTTAATTGATGACCATGAGTCACCTCTCGAGTGCAAAGGGCTAATGATATTTTAAAATAAATGATTTCACTTTTCAATCTTTGCGAAATACAGAAATTCAAATTTTTCCGAATTCGTAACTTATTTAAAATGCAAATACAAGTGTCGCTTTAATAGACTTAAACTGCACTCAATTAAAATAATTTTTTGGAAAAAAAATAGTCATGAAGACTTCACCATGCACAGGTTTGCTGTTCTTTCAATCACTATTTTTTACAATTTGGATAATTTATTTAATGATTAATCAGTTAAAAGAGTAAATCAGACCCCAAGCATTATTCGAAAGTACTGGAATTGCAGCTGAAAAAAGTAACAAATTAACAGAAATTAATCGATATGAAGGTTAAAACATTAACACTTAAGAACTCAAACCTATAAATTTCGGATTAAGCTTTTTTGCCAATGAAATAAAAAGTTCATCCGATTATGCCAATGGATCTACTAGATTTCACAATATTTTATGACTAGATATTTTTTTGAACAAATTGAAATTAATACCTGAAAATGGTTGTTACTCTCAAATTTTCAAAACAAATTTCAAAATCTGTAATTAAGTAGCATTATATTTGTTTTACCAAACAAATTCCATTCAGTGGTTTTGTAAACTTATTAGTAAATGCATTCGTTAATAAGCTCTCTTGATATTATGTTCGTCAATTAAAATGTTTAGTACGAAAAGTGTCCATTTTTTGAAATTACACAAAGACAGTTTTAGAATCGGAACTTTGCGCTGTAGTTAGATAAATAGGGCAACACCTAAACATCTTTTCATTAACCATACACAAATAGGATGTTTCTTGCAGCAGGCTCATATTAATGTCGGATCTGAGGTGTAATTTGATCTTCAACCTGTAATCATATGATCAGTGGATCGTGAATGCCATTAGGCCAAACAGGTACCCGACTAATGACAAACATTGAACGACTGATTGATTTACAGACCACACGAGATAATTTCATCTCAAAATTGTTTCCGATGGTTTGATATACAGATTATTTTTAGAAAACAAAAGACTGGTGAAGATATGGAAAGACATGTTACTTTATATTACGACACAAAAAATGACAAAATATCAAATGTTTGATCTTTTTAACATTAAGGAAAATTAAATAGCGAGCCAAAGATTGTATTCCAAGACCATTCATATATGCAAGAGATGAACAAAATTGGTTATACTCAATTTAGAGATGAAAGGATGAAACAGGAAAAAAAAATTTAATATCCGATTAGCTCTGCAAGAAAATTCATTTAGGCATGTACTTACAAAAGAAACTTATTATCTTAAGCTTATAACGGAAAAATTAAGATAAGTTGAATTTAGTAATAAAAGCTTAGATAATAAAGTGTTTTTGAATTCGTTAATTACATTATGCATTTAGAATGAATATTTAGAATTAACTTCACTAAATTAAAAATTTTAAAAAGGGATAATTTATTTAAAATAGAAGTTTAATTTCTAATTTCGTGCTCGACCTAATAGTTAAATATTCATTTTAGTGAATATTAACTTTTTGTTAAACTTCTTTTGTGTTTGAAATTTAGATTTATGAATATCAAATAAACGCAACAAAGAAAAATGTTACTGCTTAGTTATCAGTTTCTGTTCATTATAATATTCATTAATTTCTTTAACGATCAATAAATAACTGTAGCAAAATTTATAAATTTGAATAATAAAACCGGATTATTTAAGTAGTTCAAAAATATAAAGATTATTAAAATTCAATAATAGAAATAAGAGTTTCTTTATCGAAGGGGCGAGGATGGAGAAAACGTTTTAGTTAAATGAAAGCCCCGTTTTTTTTTAAAGCAACACTAGAGATATTTTGGGATGAAGCTTGTAATTTGGAGTCACGGTCAGATGTTGAGGATGACACATGAGCTGGTACCCCTTCACCAAACTTCCACACCACATCAGCGGAAAGAGTAAATCGGAAGATAAGTTTTAAATCTTGCCATATAGTACCATCATACGGTACCAAATTTCGTAGTACCATGTTCTGTCCGTAATCCATGCCATAAAGTACCAGTTAAATCAAAAATCTATTTTATACAGGACGCATAACATACAGCTTTGTCTAATTACACCTACTATCCACTAAATGCTATAATAATGAGCAATCTATGAGATCATTGGTGAATGGAGTCAATTTACGGAAGGGAATGATTACATTCTTATTTAACATCTAATGTCTCAATTAAGCTATTCAAATAAAATAACGATTAAACACAATTTTCTGTTTTTATTCGAAATTTCAGAAGAAAATATATTGGATGATTCAGAATTCTCAAAAATGCTATACAAATTTAAATGCAACTCTCCCTTTGGTGGCTAGGACAGTTGCTTCAAAGTTCCAGCTATAGTTCTTATGAAACGTCAAGCTATGTTTATAAAATTATATTTTCTGCTAAAATATCTCTGAGAGAATAAGACATTTCGAAGTAAAAGGGGTCATGGTACATGACAGCCATCCATGGCTGCTTGAAAAGACATAACTGAAAACTGTGTACAAGAACAATTCAGCATTAAAGGTTGGGATGGAATTAAGATAGTTTTGTTTATTCCTATGTATTGTCAACATGGCTGACGGAGAACTTATAACGTCTCGGGCAGATATTTTTGGCGATGATATCACAATTGCGTTTAATAATATATATGACATCCTGAAATATTTATCTTGGTTTTTCATTACTTCTCAGAACAATCCGTGAAATGATTATATGATGCATTTGTGTCTTATATTCCTGTGTTATTGGTTAGTCCTCTATTCCTGATGTCTTTGCAAACCATATGTGTATTCTGGATTTCCTTGATAATTGTAGAAAAGTCCGAATACAGAAAACGCATCTTGAACTGAAAAGAAATCTTGTTTCATGTTTTTCACGTATTTGGAGTCGTGTGGAATTAATAAGGATTAATTTTATTAAATGTAAAATTAAGGTTCTTTTCCTTAGCTTCAAATTTCGCTCGTCCCAAGAAATACTCATTTGATTAATATAAAAATAGTTTTAAAAGTATATACAAACAATGAAAGCTGTATAAAACAGATTTTTCTGGAGAAAAATGAAGGTGTACGGGTAAGGAGCAACAAAAAATGCAATGTTAAAAAAGCTAATGGTTAAAGATTTTTTAAAAGAAATTCCAGATTGCCAACCAAAAACAAAAACCTTGAATATCAAACCCTCTCTAAAAAGGCAGAAACATTTTGTTTTGCAAAGAAATACATCTTATTAACACCTTCTCAGCAGGCTACACATATTTTCTTGTTATTCTGCAACAATCCTTTTCTTTGTTGTTTTTCTTAAACCTGTTATGATAAGTACATATCTGCGATAATGAATCAACGACGATCACGATTATGGCATAGGAATATTAAATATTTAGATTTTTATTTAAATAAACCAGAAATTCTACTGTAAAATCTTTAAAGAGAACCAGGAAATATATATTTAAGAAGTTAACATATTTTAGCACTAAAATGAAATGCGAAACATCTAACCACCTATGTTGAAAAGAAAAGTAATTTTAATTTACATCGTTATAATTATTTTCATATGATAAAAAAAAGTCTTTAAAATTTATAAAACAACCAAGGAAATGAACTCATTTGCAACAAAGGAAAATAAAAATTAAAGAGTGATAATACTTTTGACTTAAAAAAATTAAATTTTATAAGATTTAATAAAGTTTATATTCTTACCAACTTTTTAAAAATATATTATTGTATAAGAAACAAGTTTATGAAATGTCGAATCAAATAACACATCGCTGTGCCATTTGTAGCGATCCTTTGAGGACGATATATTAAAGAGTTTTTATTGTAATTGTAGAAAAACTAAAATATTTCAGATTAAGAAATTAAATTTATTTGGATTCAAACAATTGCATAAAAAATTAGTCAATTTTTTTTTACTGCGTTGTAACATTTTTTTCCCTATTCATAATCTGAAGAGGATTTTTTGTTCCCTAAATGGCAACGTTTCATTCAAAAATAGCCGATTTTCAATGCATATAAAAATCGTTTGAACCTCTTATTCAATAAAATGTTCTTATTTCAGTTTTTTTTCTTAAACTTTATTTGTAACCGAATTGTTATTCTTACTACTTAAATGTTTTCGCATATCCAGAGGATATATTTACTTCACAGACACCATTTATAATTTAAAATGTATTTTAAAAAGTTAATTATTCGTTACTTTAATTATAGAATTAGAAAATTTGTTATTTGCAGTTAAAAACAAAAAGAAATTGATTGTTAGACAAATTAACTCGGGTTGCAAAATTTGCTTTCTCCAACACAATTTAAGCTCTTAATACAAAATTGTTAATTCATAGGATTGAAAATACTTCAGCTCTTGACAGATACCTGTCAATAACTACAAAATGTTGATAAAAAAGTTTTTTTTCATACAAGTAGACGCCACTTTTCTTCCGAAATAAAATCGGAAAAAGGCTTTTATTTGAATTTCCTGCTTAAACACAAGATTTATAACTCTTGACAAATACTCACCAGAAAACTTTGTCACTGATATTATTCAATATATAATAATAAAAAAATAAAGAATTGCGGCATGTATTTAATATATTCATTATTATTCAAGTTTATTATTGATTCTAGTTGGAAATCTATCATTAAATATATCTATTTTGAAATTATGAATATGAATGTTTGGAAAATTTTTGAAAATATTTTTTAATACATATAATTTCCATGATGAAAAGTGGTTTAACAGAAAAAATAAGTCAGATAATTGGTTTTAAAGTTTTTCAAAACAAAAAGAAAAGTTAACTGTTTCTTTAAACTAAACAACTTATTACCTTTTATTATCAAATTTTTTTTTACAGAAAATGATTTTGCACATAAAATTGCGCTTTCATAATTTTTCATATGAAATTACTGGTTTAAAAAATATTTGTTTAGAAATCAGATTCTTTATAATGAGACTGAATCAAAATTATACAAAATGTTGAAAAATCAAATATTTATATACTTGAATGATATTACGTGAATCACTCGGAATTTTCAAAATAGATAAAATATTGCGTAACTACCCTCTTAACATACTTGATAGTTAAAAAAAAAAACTTCTTTTTAAACTACTGAACTATTTAACGGACAAAGTTCTACCGAGTTATTTTCCCTTTTTGAAATGTTTTTAAATATTTTACACAACATTTAAAATTATGTGAGTTAATGATGAAAACAGGTGGTATTGATTGTTCTGCTTTGTTGCTGCCAAGAATTTGCTCCAGTTTTAAAGCTGAATTGCTAGGTACGAATAGATCAATAAAATTATACTGCATTTTACCAAAATATTAACAGTAAAACTTTTCATAAAATTTTCAATGATTCAAAACAAAACTACCTCGTATATGTGGATATACTTTAGAATTTCTACAAAAAAAGGCTTATTTTTAATATTTAAATTTGAAAATAATTCTTTTCAAATTCAAATTAGAAAAGACCGGGGAACATCCAGTTATAAAAGACTTTAAATATTATATGAAGTATTCTCATTCCTTTTAAATTACAAAAATTGTGAAATATTCTTATAAAAACTAAAATCTTGAGTAAATTAAGTATTTATAATTTAATTCTGCCGGTTAATATAACAAATAGTTCAAAGAAAACCAGCCTACAACCCTGCCACTACAAATTCATTTAACATAAATAATGAGTTTTACATATTGCATTAAAATATTAAAAGCTAAATTTAAGAGTTTATCTTATTCACTTTTGAAAAAAAAATCAAACAAAAACAAAACAAAAAAAATTAATATCGATTACTTGCATATCCTCATAACACTGCTAAAGGTTACTAATTGGAGAAAAAGAAAAATGAGTTCACGTGTTCTTTGTTTTAAAATGTCATTTCAACTAAAAACTATATGTTCAGTATATATTGTACATTGATACGTATTTTTTCCGTTGAAAATATGGCATTTTATCCAACATGAACACTTTTTTCTTCCGGTTTGGCTATTATTAGCCGTGCATCCACAATACATGGTTCTACAATGAAGTAATTATAAAAAATAAACGAAAAATACTAGCTGTTATTTTATAGCAAGACACCGAATAGCATAATTTATTTCACAATTTTTGTATTTTAAAGTTTCATTGTCATGGTAGTTTCAATTTCATTTTGTCTGTTGCTAGAATGGTCAGTTCAAATTTCATGCGATGGCAATAAGACAAGGGAGTTTAGAGAAAAAAATCCATACAGCAGTCATAAGATTTTGCAGTTGTTAATTGTTAACAGACCGCTTTCAAATGACAAAAAAAGAATAAGAGGAAAAAAAATTCGGATTCTACATCCTTTGTCATCAATCCCATTCATAAAACAAGTTACGAGATGTCGCTGATGCACCATTCTCTAATAAGATTTTGCAATGGCAATGAATAATGAATGGATTAATATTAGAATGTGCGAAACACAAAATTTCAAGATTCAAATAAAATAAGTAAAGGAATTTTAATCCTTGGGAAAATCGTATAGGCGAGTATTAAATAATTCTGCATTTTAACCCTTTATTTACCGACGGTACTTTAACCCTTTTTAAGGCCCTGGGAAGTACGCTTCTCACCAAATTTATCAATCTTTGTATGAAATTATGCAGATTGGCATAAGTTCTGACAAATTTTTTTAGGAAGACAGAAACTTAGATGCTTCAGTTCTTTACCTCACACAAAATGATGAGTCTTGGTTTGTCACTTAATTATTAATTAACCATAATCAAAATAAATTTATCTAATAAGCTAAATGAATCCCTTTTCTTATTCTAATTTCAAGCCTAAAAATAAATTAACATAATATGACTAGAAAAAAATGGCCTTTTAAAGGGTTCAAGTACCTTTTAAAGCCTGCTGATACGACTACACAATGACTTTTTTTTAAAAAACAATATTGGAAAGAACACAAAGAACGCATTTCCAATAGAAAGCAGTGCATCTCAACTAAAAATGATATTAAAAGTCTTATAATTAATTAAATTACATTATTTTAATTAAAAGTTTTTTTCTTTCTTGGATTTATTCTGTACCAAAATTTAACTAGTGGTTCAAAAATAAATTTGAAAAAGTGATGGTAAAATAATTCGGTAAATAAAGTGTTAAGCCAATATTTGTTTCCCTTTATAAATTCGTACGTAATCACTTGGTTGAAAATAAGAAGTAATTTAAATGAAAAAACTGAATTTCTTGAACCCAAGTTCTGTTTATGAAATTGAATCGAAAGTTTGTAAGACTTTGTTATAGCTCATATTATGCATACAGAAGTCAATATTTTCAAGTACATTGCATATAAACATAAAAAAACGAAAGAATATATTTAAATAAAACGCTCAGTACTGTAAAGGGAAAATTGGATTTTTAAAAACAAATGGGACTTAAGAATTTTTGGTTATAAAGTTAGTATAAATTGTATAAATAAGCAGATAAAAGAATTTAAAGATAGTACCAAATTCTAATAGTGAAGAAAATAAAAATATTTATCAAATACCAAGTAACGCCAAAATGGGGATGCTTAAGAAGTCAGAAAAAAAAAATTCCCCCACCATGTTAAGAAATTTCAAAGCAAAATTCAATACAATAAAAGTCAATAGATAATTCCAAGCTTAACCATTTCTCACATAATCAAAACAGTAATAATCCATGAATGCGTCAAAAAAAAAAAAACACAATGTATAGAATAAAAAACAAATGAATTCGCGCGGAAACTAAAGCATGCTTACACGGGCATGGTCTCTTATTTTCCACCGGCGATACGCGATGAATAGCTGTCATCCTGCCGTCGGTGTGAAGATGCGAGTGCGGCGGCAACAAGTTACAGAGAAAACGAGGAGAAAGATTAAAAACAGAACTAGACTGACCGGCCGATATCAACGCAAGATTTGCTTGTGTAGCGAACGGGATTAACCACGTGACCACACGACGCCAATCGCTCTTGGCATTTACATCTGCTGTCAATACAGCTTTTTAGTGTAGTGTAAAAAGGTGAAGTTTGATTCTTAGGGAAGTAATTGATCCGTATACTTAGCAACCTTGAGTGGTTAATTTATTCATCATCGTTTCGAAACAGATGAGCAGCTGACCCGAAAGGTTTGTGAAAGAGTATTAACTATCACCTACGCCGGGAGAAAGCGGAAAAAAGCTATTTATTGCCTCCAATAAAATTGTACACCTCCTGCGCAGTAGCAATAAAAGGCAACTGAGATACAGATATAAGTCTTAACGAGGCGGGGAATTGTCAGACGAAAGTAATGTTAATATAGTTCATTCTTTAAAAGATTTCAACTTCCTTGGGGGTAGGTATTCTTATTGCTTCTTTGTATACCTCAAAAAAGATGTCGAAATATTTTAGAAAACTGACTATTGCATCCATCTAAAATATTTTAGAAAACTGACTATTGCAGCCATCTAAATTATTTAAAAATTGAATATAAAAAGTATCTAAAATATTTTAGAAAATTAAATATTGCAGCTATGTAAAATACTTTTCATACCAAAAGCAAGTCAAAAATCATAAAAATCCTAATTTAAAATTGTAATTCAGAAGTTCCATGAAGCAAATTATATGGAAATATTTCAAAAATATCAGGTTTTGTATTAGTCTCAAAACCTATTCAACACAACTATTTTGTGCATACAAAACTGGTGTAAAACTGAATTAATAAAATGATATAACTTATTAAAATAACATTAAAGAAGAGTGAAAATTTATCAAAATATTTGTAAATTTCTAGAGAATGAAGAAGTAATGAAAATCAATAAAACAATAATACATAGAATCTTATTTTAAATCTCAAAATTCAGATTAATTTTTTTATATTAAAAAAAATTCTATCATGAGCCCGAGTAGGTCTCTATTTTCCTATCATGTTCAATGATCAGAAAAAATTTCCAAAAGAAATATCATGAGAATCACAGAAATAACTAGACTTCTCAAAAGAAATATACTTACAATTGTTAAGAGCTAATTATTGTGTTGAATGGCCGTTAGATATCCAGGGAGATGAGAACTATTTTGATCTAACAGATTCTGTATCGTCTATTAAACGAAAGGTGCATTGAAAAGGTTGGCTTCAGTAACAAAAATGAAAGTTTTTGGAAAGAACGAACGAACTCTTTTCAACGAAAAGATGAATTTATTCTGAGAATGCCAACGTAATTTAACAAGATATACGAGAGTGAATAAAATTTGTCAGTTTATGGAAGATATTTTATACTCTGAAACGGTTGATTTAGAATTTAATAAATAGAAAAATTTGAATATTCCTGAAAATATCAGCAAATTAACCCTTTAAAGAGCCATTTTTTTCTAGTCATTATGTTAAAATGTTTTTAGGCTTGAAATTAGAATAAGAAAAGGGATTCATTTAGCTTATTAGATAAATTTAATCTGATTAATTAATTTGGTTAATTAATAATTAACAAATCAAGACACATCATTTTGTCTGAGATAAAGAACTGAAGCATCTAAGTTTCAGACTTACTAAAAAATTTGTCAGAACTTATGCCAACCTACATAATTTCATACAAGGATTTATAAATTTGGTGGGAAGCATACTTCCTACGGCCCTAGAAAGGGTTAAAGAATATTTTTATCGAAACAAAGAGTGAAACGAAACTCGAGAGAACAATATAACACCCCTGTTTTACTTAAAATTAACTTTTAAATTATTCAAAAATCAAAGACGATTTTGAAAGGAAATCAAGAATTTCCTTTATGGAATATTTTTATTTGAAAGTTTGCATGATATAATAATGATACAAAAGTCTAGCCATGCATATAAGGATCAGCTGCGATTAATAATATGACTCCACGTGCAAAAGTTAATTTCTCAATATCACAGCAAATTTAAAGACAAATACAAATCATATTCAAAATACTCAGCTTTCAAACTGCAGCTATAAGACTTAAATTTATAACATTAATATGCCAAAGTGTTAAATTATTACTTGTCTTGGTGTCATTTCAGTAAGAATACTTAAAAGTTTGAATGCAAATAATCTGAGATTTTATAATTGATAAGATGAAAAGTAAATGTAATAAAATAAAGACGTACCTAAGATACAAATTGTTAAGAATATTAGTATATCGTTAATTCTCTATACAGAAAAGTTCTTCATTTCAATAACTATATAAAATTTTATAGGAACACCATTGTTTAACAAAAACCTGATAAGCACATTTACATAAGGGAAAAAAGATCACATTGCATAAATTCAATAAATTCCTATCATATATAAAACCAAATTAATATAAAAAAAATCTAAAGATTAAACAGGTACTTATCGTGAGAATTCGCCACAGTTGGACAGAAATATCTTGAAGACAATCAGGCTAAAAGATGCTTTTGAAAAAATTCCTTCATTTCTCGATAGAAGAATGACGAGATGTTGCTTGTCAACGAAACACAATTACAAAATCGCTCGGACGATAATGATTCTGAAGCAGAACAAAACCAACATATGTCATTTAATAATGATCCTAAAACTGTTTCGCGCAGAACCTTACGAATATGGGAACTGGGACAGACAGCCGAATAGCAAAAAAAAGGAAACAATTTTTTTATTTATTTAGAAATTAATCTACCGGAACGAAAGAAATAGATGACAGGACAATCATGCCATTCAACGAGTTGCAGAGCCTTAAGTCTTGCACAGTATCAAAAGGTCTGACGCTCTTTATTAAAGAATGGACATAGTTTCCAAGAAATACAATTAGGGCAAAAAGGAATCCCGACATCAAAATTTCTCGTGATTTAAATGCGATTCTGCATCTGCTGACTGTATGGAATTTTTGGAATTTTTCAACTAAAGCTTTATGAGTATGAAACAAATGCCTGCAGAGATTAATGATTTTTCAACTTTTACAGTACAGCAAAGCTTTCTACAAACATTCCACAAGAAATTTATTTAAAGATTCGTGCAGTATTCAAAGATTGCTGCTTGAAATTTTATTGAAGGGTGTAAATTAATGGC
>JAPMOR010111708.1:630562-642311 GCA_026543865.1 Argiope aurantia
ATAAATGTTTGAATTACTTGGAAGTTTATAAATGTTTGAATTACTTGAGTGATTTCTGTACAAGTAGCTAAATTTTAACTACGCATGAACTTTCATGTTCTTCATGGTTTAATGGTTCCCCCAAACTGCTGAGTAAACTGAATGCTGCACCTTATACCCACAGTCCCCAAAGAAAAAACATTTGACAAATTAAAAACTCGTATTTACTGTATCGTTGATCCAAAAACTTCAGCATCATTTGCTTTATTCTATATCCACTTCATGTTAAAAAGGAATATAATAAAAAGCTTAATTTACTTTTCCGCCAAGAAATTTTAAAAGCTTTAACCCGAAAAATATTTACAGTTTTACCAAAATTGCAAAAAGCTGGTGATAAAAAGTGGATAGAATTTTAATAAACATTTAAAACATAGAAAATACTTATAGAAATTTTGTTCAAATACAAAAAGAAATTTTTACTTCAATATGCATGAGTGCATCGCCCTTGTACAGGAGCCAGTTTTTGCGTAAAAGCATTTCTAACGGCTACTTTTTTCGTGGTTTTTCTTGTCACTTTCACTTGTCGAAGTAATCGATGTAAGAGTTCTTGCAACAAAATTATGAAATCTAAAATTTCTAAAAATAGAAGCAAAGATAAATTTTCTTATGAATAACGTTTTTGATCTTTTAATTCTGAAGAATAGATATCTAGTTTTTATTTCTTTCAAATTTATTAGACAGTAATAAAATTTTCCAAGGTCGAAAATTCACATTTTTTTTTGAACAGAATGAAATCTAATAATACTGAAATCCAATGTCTTAATGATGTATGCGTGCATGGCCATCTTCTATTTCATTTTAAAATGAAAGAATATTTCCCTCTGAACTTTCTTGTACACTTACACTTGCTGCTTGTTTTTTTGAGGTAGATTCCTAGAGGAATACTATTTATTGCAATGGTCCTCATGACAAGAGTTTAGGAAAATTTCTGCAGATCTTCACCGATAATGGTCCCTAGAACCCAAAACCGCTCATCGTTTAAAAGTTTTATATGTGTATAGCGCTTTCCCCATGTTAAGATAACTGTAGTAGTTCCGTTTGGATTTTAACCGGCTTGGAATATGTCATTAGAAATGTGGAAATCTCAGATAATTCGTAGGAGGCGAAGCTTTCATTTCGTTATAACTTAATATTGAAGACAGAAAAATAAATCAAATTAGCCAAATTATCGCTCCAGTGAGACAAAAACTATTGTATTTTAAGTCTTTCGATAACTGCAATCTTAGAGGCTAAAATGTGCTCTAATTTTGCCTGAAATTAGATTCAAGAAATATTCACTTAGATGAAAATTTAGCTTTGAATTCCAGCTTGACGAAAGGAAATTTTTTTTAATAAAAAAATCCGAGTATACGTTTTTAATCTCCTTAATCGTCCCATAGGGTTGACAGTTCTATAGTTTGACTTACGATTTTGATAACACCACATAAAGAATTTCCTTTATCTAGACAGTGATTTGGAATTATGGTAAAAACATACGGATTTTTGCAGCATTTCTTATATATTTTGAATCTTTCCAAACATATACAAGTGTACAATTTTGTAGTCTAGATATTGTTAAAAGTTATTCAACTATTTTTTTTATTGAGTTTGAGTCATGGCATAAACACATACGCGAATAAATAAATCTGTAGACAGTCAATCAGACGATGGATTTCAATCTTTTGATTAATATCAATCATTTTGATGGCAAAATAGTACGCCAAATTTTTAAATTATTGTATTCAATTTAAATTTTTAAATCATAATACCAAAAATGATTTCCGATTTTCTGTAAAGTAAGGATTAAAAAATCTCAAGCTCGAAGTCGTTAACAATTGCAATGTTTTATATTCTTTGTGTAGGTATATTCGATATTAAAAATAAATGTACAGTTTAGAATAAATTAAAAAAATAAAATAAACGCCCGCCAAAGAATCCCGCCAATTAAAACTCCTCCGCACAAGTTTTGCTTGTTGTGAGAAACAAGGCGTTTCACTATCGTTCTCTGCTTTCAGCAAGGTAAACATGATTATGCAATGTATCGAACAAATTAAATATATGCACGCAATAACCTCACAGAGCATGAAGTGGACTTCCTAATTCGCAATGCGTGAAAGAAAAAAATGTCACTGATCTGTAATCGTCGTGGCAGGTGAAAGCAGTACAAGCATTTATAAATCTCTGATGGAATCATTTTGACTCATTCTTTCATGAATTTATTACTTAGCAATAGTTATTTTTACCTTCCATCACATGTCAATGAAATAATAAAAGGAATTTGGTTTTGATAAAATTAAGGTATTTATCACTGTAAATATCTAAGCAAAAAAAAAAAAAAACCTGTAATGAAGAAAAAGGTGAAGGGGGGGGGGGAGCGGGCGTTCTACTAGA
The DNA here is from genome assembly GCA_026543865.1 of Argiope aurantia. Classification (NCBI taxonomy): domain Eukaryota; kingdom Metazoa; phylum Arthropoda; class Arachnida; order Araneae; family Araneidae; genus Argiope; species Argiope aurantia. The sequence continues at coordinate 632,972 of JAPMOR010111708.1, forward strand.
CGGATAATTTAAAATAGAGCTATGAAATTTGGCACAAGTATATATCAGAACAATTTCTTGAAATTCTATTTATAAACTTAAATAAAGACCAGACATTGCTATTTTCCCCTTTTAGACGAAATTATTCATGACAGATTTCTGCACCATTTCAAAATTTTAAAGAATTGTTCAATTTTATCAATTAGTTGTGAATATTGTTAATAAATTTCTACTTTTCAAAATTTTCTTTTGTATAATTTTTAAGAATGCGTTTTATTGCTGTAAGTAAATTCGAATCAATTTCATTTTTTTTAAATATTTATTTTTATTAAAATTTTGAATATAAAAATTATTAAAAATAATTTATTAAAATTTAATATTTTTTGTTAATATTTCAATATTTTTTTCATACTTTTAATTGATTTAATTTGTTTTACGAGTATAAGGACGTAAAATTTTACTTTAGTGATGTGACAGTAGCTTTGGAATTCTCCACACTCGTGTGTTTTAGAATGAAAATATTTTCAGAAATTAGCATTTAATAGTTTAATTAAATCTTAATACCTCTTCGTTGAACTGAATTTGAGAAAGATTTTATGGTATTTATAAAAATAAATTACAGGTTAAAAAGAAAATATTTGAACTAAAGAAATGTTATTTTTGCGCACTAGTCAAAGTTAGATTTAAAAAAAAAATGTTTTTATTAAACTTATTCCCACATCTTTATTTTATATGTTTAATGTGGCCTGCCTTTAAATTAAGTATCTAACTATATTTTTGTGAAAGATGTTTCTTTAATCCAATTGGCATAAAAATCTTTGGGATATTGATTATAATTTTTCTTCAGACAATAAACGAGCATTTATATAGAATGCATATTATATATATATATATATAAATTTCAAGAAGTCAGAAGAGTGCTTTGAAGTATCTGAATACTTTTAACATGTTTAGAATAAGAATTTGAAGGAGTTATCCTGAAGGATAATAACTAGAAAATGCCTTTTGATTTGTGATTTTTCATCCATTAAGGTAATGAATGTTTGGTCATTTTAATTAGATTTATGCTTCATTTGAAAGTTAGGTGAAGGCTGTTTGAGAGGAGGGGGATGTTTCATAATTTTGATCCTTATTTGGATAACGAGAACGATGTCAGAGTCAGTCTTCAAAAATTCTACAACACATTAGAAGAAACTTTTGTAACTCAGATACACAGTCCAGTCATATTAATGTGACTATCGCCCACTTTCAACGTTAATAACCGATTGCAGAAGGCACGTGCTATTAGAAAATTTGGTGGATATATAAAATGTTGTAGGCATTCTGAAAACATTTCAATTCTTGCAATCATACAGAAACGGAGCGATTTATCCGACGTCCAAAAGGACATGATCGTTGACGTTCGGGTCAAGAGTAGAAGATTTCCAAAACGACTAATTTTGTGAACTGTTCGTGGGTCGCCCTGGTAAAAGTATATCGTGCATGGCAAACTGGCACTATCCACAATCAGCTACATGAAAAATGCGGTGAACCACGGGCCATAGATTGGAGAGGTGAACGACGGCTGCGGAGATTCGTTCGGGTGAATAGATGTGCAATAGTTGAGCAACTGACCACCCAGATGAATGAAGGGGCTACCAACAGTGTCTCCACAACGACGCTTCAGCGAATGTTGCTGCGTATGAGCTTCCGCATCAGAAGCCTGGCTAATGCGCCTATGCTGACTGTTGTTCATCGGCGACGAAGGCTGTAATTTGCACGCCAGTTCCGCAACTGACTTCCACTGAATGGAGATAGGTGGCTTTTTCCAATGAATCACGTTTTGTGCTCCATCGGATAAATGGACATTGGCGTATAAGGCGTGAAATATCTGAAAGCAAACATCCTGCAGCTAATACCGAAAGGTTCCAAGTTGGAGGAGGAAGCATAATGGTCTGTGGAATATTTTCATGTCATTTTCTGGGTGTACACTCATTGTGGAAGGCACGATGGATCAACACAAATATGCATCTATCCTTGCGGACCATGATCATCCCTACATGTGAATTTTTTCTTAGAATGTTGGCATCTACCAGCACGACAATGCGACTTGTCATAAAGCTCGTAGTGTACGTGTGTGGTTCGAAGAGCACCATGATGTACCGTACCGTATACCACCATACCGTACTCCTTTGGCTAACAAATCTCCCGGATTTGAACCCAATAGAGAATCTGTGGGATCACTTCGATCGGGTTGTTCGCAACATAGAACCTCGCTTAGAACCTAGGACAGCTGGCTACCTCAGTGGAGTTGGCATGGCTCAACACCCCAGTGTACACCTTCCGTAACCTAATTGACTCTTCCTGCACTTCTCGCAGCTGTCCTCTCTGCGAAAGGTGGTTATTCTAGATTTTGACAGGTGGTCACATAAATGTGACTGGACCATGTATAACGGATACCAATCTGGTTTCCATGGTGAATCTTTAGTGGAATCGATTTTGACTCCTCCTATCCTCAGGTTGAAATTTGGTTACCAGGTCAACGTAACAATCATAATATAATAGTTTGTCGCATGTTATGAATGCATATGAAATTCTGAGAACATATATCCATTTTTTCGTTATACTAATATAAAGGATGTTACTAAATGAATCGTCCATTTTGAAAAAAAGTTCTCTACTTTTCAAAATTTTACACTAGAAGGGGGGGGGGGGGGGGGAACCCGCTTCTTGGTACATAGTATTTTCAGAAAATTAAATAATTTTCTATTATTAAAGACAATGACCTTGGTTAAACTATTTACATAAATATTTACGATTCTACATGATACTCATTTTCTATAAGGGAATAATTCATTTTCAAAATAGAATGTGGTTTTGTGAAAGATTGAGCTCATGTTGCAAGTTGCTGTAGATATAGAGGCGGCTATCTCAATTCCCAAATTCTTCATTGAGGAAATGGTATTCATAATAATGGATCACTGAAAATAATTCTACTCTTGAAAAACAGGATCACAAATATTTTAAATGAAGAAGAAACAAAAGGCTGAAAAGCCTTTAAAAAAAGTCTGTCATCGATTTTTAAGAAATTACATCTCAATTTGAAATTTCTTTGATTTGTATAAGAATATCAAATTTAGGTAATCAGCACAAGCATAATAATGCGAGCCACGTGCTAGAAGAAGATAATTAGAAAATGAAGGAAGTAAAAAGATGCATTTGGAAGAGCTTTTAATGAATGAAATACGTAATATTTTCATAAGGAATAAATTAATTGATACTAAAAGGCTGCAAAACTGTCAGAAATTGAATTGGAGGAAAAAATCAAAATAATGAATTCTAATAAACTTAATGTGAAAGTTTGTTTTAACTGAGGGTTTTCTAATTTAAAGATAAATGAAAACCATTGAATTAAATGAAACATTTGCATTTATCATATTATAAAGGTGTTATATATTGAAGGAATACATTTTAAAAAGATAGGCTGTGTTATACTTTACGGTATTACAAGGCCGACGCTCAGTCATAACGCTATTCTTTTCCATAAAGTTAGCCTTGAAACTATTGAAAACATTCTAATACTAGTTTTATGCAAAATTATTAGATATTTAGACGAATGAAATTAAATAAAAAGAACATTATGACGCACTGCACGGGTATTTGAATATTTTCAAGGTTTTAAGGTTATTAAAACAGCGCAGAGTCTTGGTAGAAAAATCTTACCTGATTTCACATTTTATCTCTTTACAAACACTTTACCTTTGCATTTGTTTAAACACCTTAATTATGTTAGTTCAGATGCATTAGAAGAATTTTTGAACATGTTATCACTTACGAGTTATGCATTGTTCGATTGTAGGCTAGGTATGCGGGACCTTGTTAAATTGATACGATTCCTACGAAATTTTATGAAAATTTTCAGAATATGAAAATTAAAATTTTTACGAATTTATATTGATTGAGAATCTGATTTTGCAAATTTTTTATAAATGTAAATTATGATTTTTTTTAAAAAGAAGTTTTTTATGGTTGGTTGTTTCGGTTTTATCTGGCGTAAAAGCCATATTTGGCCATGCTGCGTCAAGCAAATAGTAAAATGTTTTTTAATGAAAAGTATACCTAAAGAGTCAAATTATTTTCATGAGTCAATATTAACTTAGATGGATTTTGAAGTTATTATCGCTTATCGTATTGTGTATATTCAATAGATAATTGAGAATATGCCACTATGAAATCTGATCAAATGGTGATCACCGGGCCTATCAAATTAAAAGTATTAAAAATATCTCTTAATCAGCCTGTACATTACGAAATATTCTTTTGTTCCCATTTAATTCTGAAATTTATATTGAAAGTATGCATGAATGCAATTATTTGCTTCAACAGAAGCAAAATGGTTTCTTTTTCTTACTTCTTAGCATGTGAAGTATATAACGAGAAATACCGTAATTGCCAAAATATTTTGACTTCTAGATTGATAAATTTCCACATTTCAGACCGGCCTCGATTCAGAGAATGATTTTTGAGATTAGACCTCTGAACTCATTTCCAAACAATAATTGTTTAAATAAATATTTTTAAAAATATACCACGTTTTTAAAGCATAAAATATTTTCCAGCCCATAAAATTTTTTAACACATTATAGACTCCTTAACCCATACAGATTGTCACAAAAATTTGCGATTGCGAATTTTTAAAATTAGTTTTAAATCAATTGTAACATTTCTACCAAACAAACACAAAAAAAGACAAGAAAACGAATAAATATGGCTGTTCCATCTATTTCTGAGCTATGTTTAAAATGTTTAGTTCATCGAAAAGTTGGTTTAAATCGAGTGCAAAATTTCTATCAAGTAAACAAGAAAGCGAGTTAATAAAAATGTTGAAATGCCTTGATGTAAAAAGATTAAATTTGGTATATAGTCTTTACATGAAATGTATAGATTTTTATCACAAGGCAAAATCAGATGAAGAAAACATCTTTTTCTACATGCGTGTGAACAGTATAACATACAAAAAGCTGCCATAGGATAGAATTTGGGATATAGATTAATCATTAAAACTGACTTAATATAAAATTACGGACCAAATCCGTATGTATGTGGAAGCGAATACTAAAAAACGCAATGACTTAAACAAAATTTGGTATTCTTTTCCAACACATTAAAAGTTTAACTCCAGTCGGTTAAAGTAAGTTCAAAATGCATACTTTTTTCGTTATATTATGATGCACGAAACGCGTTCCATTACATCAGTACATGCGAAAGTCGGGGATTGGTCACACTCACGCTTACGGACTGCTGTGGCCTTCGACGGTTTATCGCCTTCCTCCATATTCTAATTCCGCTATACGTTCAGAGAATGCAGAGAAGGATAATTTATGTATACTGGAAAGTCGAGTCGAGTATATGAACATTTTTTTCTGTTTTAATATTTTAAACAACAGAGTGCAAACTTAATCATAAACGTAATGTGTGAAAATTGATATTTATAATTACCAAAAAGTTTATATTTTTTACCCATTAATTTAATGGAAATACCAATTTAAAACAGAAGTCGGTCTACATTCCCCTTTCATTTCCTTCACGGCATGTACTACAGTGTATTGATTTCTTTAAATGTTTCTTTTTCTTGTATTTTACTAGATATTTATTCCATAAGGCAGAAACTAACTAATTGAACTGTTTTCTACAATAGATCACAAGTGTTTTTACATATTTGGATGCATCATTTATTCTATTTCAGTTATTGCCAAATTTTCTATTAGGGATCAATCATTCTAAATAAAGAAAAGAGATTAGTAGAGTGTTTATGTTTTCTGATATGGAAGTCACATTAGATAAGCTTGTGAATAAAACTACTTAAAACTGTTGCATAGATTGAATTTCTAAACACCCAAATATTCATGGGCAATCGAATATAAAGCAATAAGAGAAATGGTTCAAATTTGTAACATAATTTAATGCTCATGGAGACGATTCCTTATCAAAACTGTATCTAAATGACAGTTTTAATAAATTTCTTGATTGATTTTAGATTCATTTTTAGTTTTCGTACTAATGATTCTATAATTTTAAAACAGAATTAGTGAATACTATTATTTGCACTTTGATTTGCATTTTATTGATGTGCACATAGTTATGTATTGCATTGTAAGTGCATGGATATCGTCTTTGTACCGGATTGGCTAACTATCGTATGGATACTTGTCCGATATCGGATCCTACTTAAAAGTATTGAGAAAAAAAGTGAATTTTATGCATTATATCAAATAACACATGATCTGAAAAAATATACAAAAAAAATTAAATGGGAAAGATATTTCAGGCGTATCATGGATTCTTATATGAAACTTGGGGGCAACTTCAAAATTGGTGCAGCTTCCAGATATAGGAAGAAAATCTGTACCTTTATTTGTTAAAATTTGATGCTATATCTTTTGTGCTGTCATTCAACTTGCCATTTTCTCAGATTTATATATTTTACACAAATATTAATATAGATGGAAAAAGTATATAAGGATATTATCCGACGCTTTTAATCGGCTCTCGAAAGCCTTTACTGGGAGTGAAATTTGTATGCTTAAAAACAGTCAAGAAGTCATAAAGAAAGGTACTTAAAGGTCTTTGTCTAAGGATTTTTTCAGCACATTGGACTTATTGAAGAAGTTTTGCATGAGTAGAAGAAAACGTGCCATTGTTGTTACCCAACAATGGTTGATATATTCTTAAGCCTTTAGCCTGGTCTTGTAACATTCTACTGTATCTTGTGTCCACAATCCTTTATTCCAAATTTGACCTTTGGTTATTGTCTCAAGGAGTCATGTTTATGTGTCGAATGAGAATAAGAGAGTATATAAGCGAGTATATAAGAAAAGCACTTTTGGTTATTACAAAGGAAATGGAAGCCTGCAATTTTCAAGGAATATATTAACGATCTACCAAATGGCTTTTAAAGTCTGGATTCAAAAACTAGGCACTCATAAATTTCTGTGTTTATTGTGTTTATATTTGTATAATTTTTTTCGTTTGAGAAATTATTTGCTAACATTTCAATGGAAGCATCTCAACTCACTTTGAAATTAAGTTTTTATAAATTTATAGTAATGCATACGTTTACAAACATTAATTTATGAGCACATTGAATAATGTAGAATGAAGCAATCTGTTGTGCAATCAATCATAAAGCGTTATTTAACAAACAACAATCGAATACATAAGAATTTATTATATAAGCGTACATACTGTTAATACGACACACGAAGATCAATTCAGATTTCAATAAATTAGAAGTGTGATTGCAGAATAAATTGTCATGTAGCAGAATTTATACAAAATATACTACTCAAAAGATGTTCAGTCGTCGAGGAACATGTATAGAATCTACATATAGACCCCACCGGATTTTTAAAACTATTTTAACCCTGAAGGTCGGTACTCGCCTCATTCTTCAAAGCACGGACTCAGGTGTTTCAAGGCACATAATTGAAATTTGAAGGAGGGGAAGTAATTCGGGACTAGCTACTTAAAAGAAAGGGGCGATTCTGTTCTGTTTTTGAGCAAGGAAAATCATCCATGTTTTGAGGTATTTGAATTCGAACCGGACTCACATTATTAGAGGGCAAATTTTACCATCCCAAAAGAACTCTAAGAAAACCTATGTACATCGTTTTATCGTGTTTTAATACAGTTCTGTTTGAGCTATTTTGAAATAATGAACTATATTCATTTAAATTACAGTCTTCAAGTCTTATGGTAACTAAAAAAATTTATCATTCAAAATTCAAATAATACAGATTATAATAAATACAGAAAATCATTCGAGATTCAATAATCTAGGAGTCACTTGTGCCAATCGTATTTAACGAGTTTGTTTAGTAATGGCGGATTTAGACATTTTGAAGCCCGAGGTAATGCACATTAGGACCTTTTTTTAAAAGTAAATTTAGTTTAACATATAATCCTATTTTTAATTTAATCATTATTAATCTTTAATTTTGTATTGTATTAACTTTAGGAAAATGCATATTTTATAATTCACTTATCATGGTTCATGTTTGCAAGGCATCTACGTTTTTATTCAATGTTTAAGAAGAACGTCAATCATTAATAAATATTGTAATTGCCAATTGAACTTAAAAAGTTAAGAATCTAATAATTTGTACTAGAAAGGCTACTAATAACGCACTATTTTATAATTATAATTTTTATTTTTTTAAAGGATATCTTTGGCCTCTTTTTAATTTAACATTCCTAGGCAGCTGTCTAGGAGGCTTAATCGAAAATTGCTACTGGATAGTAAATCCAGTAGCAATAATACATGTAGAATTTTCATATGCCATCTCAGGCCACGCCTAAACATATTTTCATAGTTAACTCACACTAATTGGTTAATATAAGAATTTCTATATAGTTATACCATATCTATACGAAAATGAAAAATGAGTTCAAGAAAACAAGAATGAGCAGGTACCCTTTCATGTAAAAGATGAGTTACTAGTTTGATCATAATATTCTCACATTGTTTGTTACTCAAAAACAATGCAAAACATACCTCAAAGGTTCATGTCCTAAACCTTAAAAAAACAAAAACAAAAAAAATAACAGTGAATAGCTTGTTTGCTCCGAATTAGGGGCGACAGGGATACGGATAATCGTCACCGGCGCACCATCACGGCACCAGACAAAATTAAAAATGTTGATTAGTCTTTCATTGTACTAAAGAGTTTCATAAAAAGTTGCTTCAGGGTTAAAGTGTACATCTCTACAAATTTCTCACAGCAGGATTCTGGGTAATTCTTTTTTTCATGGGGAAAATGATTACGTGCAAGACTTTTCATCACTTTATATCCTGATTTAAGAGGCTAAGTGCCTTACAGCGAGATTGGAAATAAGCAAGCTTGAAAGCAATTTATAGTTCATTTGTTATGAAAATCTCGTAAGTTTCATGCTTGTAAAACGCAAGTACAACTTAAATGCAGGAAACTATACAACATTAGCGCTTTTTTTTCTTATATGCAGTTACTAATGTTTAGGTAATTGGCATAGTTAAGCAAACAATATTTTTAAATTTATACTTAACATTTACGATGGAAAACTAATACAAGAGATAAAAATAATTTACTTTATGTCAGATATTAATCGTCAAAGATTGCAGGCTAATATGTGTTTATTAATTAATGTTTTCTAATAGCATTATGGCTAATATATATCAAATATTTTAATTTTCATAAAAGTATTAAACAAGAATAAATTCATTATTAAAATATTGTTATTAATAAAAAATAATGTATAATTCTTAATAATAATGCATTATTCTAACTATTTTAAGAACGAACAATTCTAATCATTAATGTATAATTAACAATTCTAATCATTAATG
>JAPMOR010111708.1:642321-804456 GCA_026543865.1 Argiope aurantia
ATAATTAACAATTCTAATCATTAATGCATAATTAACAATTCTAATCAAGAATGTATAATTAAGAATTCTAATTAGAATTCATTATTAAAACAAGAATAAATGAATAAAATCAGTTAAATATAACTACCAGATTTAAATATTCTTCAACGGCCGAAGAATGTACATTAAAAGCAAGCAAAAGAAAAAAATGTTTAAAAAATGTTTGCTTAAAATTTTATACCAAATATATTTAAAATATATAAAAGCTAAAAATAGAATAGTATGCAATGAAAGGTCTAATTTTTTCAGTTTGACGTTAAACAATTGGTTCTAAACTGAATAAAATGAGCCTTGAAACCTGCGGCACCCCTATAAACGGCCCCTGATGATTTCGAGTTGAAAATAGTTCAGAACTGAAACCCAACAATTTCATCGGTCCTTTTGTAGGCCTCACGCATCTTGAATGACGCAAAGGGTCATCGAAATGGCCGAGGGCATGACGGAGGACTAATTAATAAATTATATAGAATGAAGTGACATTCTAGAAAGTCTCAAATAACTAAGCAGCGATTAATCGTTAAAATTCCAGCCATTTGTGATAAAACAAGGTTTCATTTTTTAGAAAGAAAATTTCTTAATTTCATGAATTTGCTTCAATTAATTTACGGATAAAATTTAAGTTTATGTTAAGTCCAAAATAAAACAATTCGGATATAATATCCAATATTGAAAATTCCGATAGGAGATATACGAGTAGTTTCACAAAGCCATTATTATAATGTACCAGTGCAAAAATAAACGTTTTAAATTTAAAATCATTAACTTTAAACATGCACATAAGACATGTATATAAGGAGCACAATAAGGAGTTCCGAAAATAATACAAAAGATTTTATTATAACGTTTTAGGCTTAATTCATCCATCTTTATTTTTAAAATTCACTTTAATTACACTGCAGTGGCAATTTATACTCAAAAAGTGTAATATCGTCTCAATCTGTGTGTGTTGTTTATAAGCAGGAATCAATTTTAAATTCATTATTAAAATTAAAAGGCATTACAAGCTAAATTTTTGAATTTTGAAGCATATAGAAATAAATTTTGAAAGGTAATATCCTCCAAAGGTGTTGAACAAAAATGTTGAAATTTGTATCAATTTTTAATTAAAAATAAGAATTTCGAATGCCTTTTTTGAGCAATTTCTACTAGAAAAAAAATTGCGTGGCACTTTTTGTAGCTCCAGATCTGTTTGCTCTATAGAGCATTTCGAACGATTTTCATATTATACATATCGTATTAAGCCTTTTACAGATCGAATCCAGTATATAAATATTAAAATAAATGCTCAATTTTGTTTGTGATCCAAGTTTAATGCATGAACATCGAATTATTATTTACAAGAAAAATAACAAAAAAATACAAAATTGCCAATAATAACCAGGCTATTTTGCCAGATTAATCGACTCATCTATCTGATCTTGAAACAGAATTGCTTGATGTCGCATTCAAATAGAGTGACAGTTGACCAGGAATAACCTTGACTCATTTTGAACGAAACAAAGTAATAAAATGATGGGCGGGTGGGCTATTTATTGAACGCATAGCTTACTTCATTGTTTCCACCTAAATGGTGTAATTGTGACAATTTCGCAATACGAAAACCTGTTATTCCATGAATTGCAAAGAAGAATTCATTTAAATGATCTACAATGATTTTCTAACGACATCTACATGTTTATGGTATAAAAGGATGATTTCTAGGAAATATATCTGCTAATTAACGTTTCCACTTCAAATAACTTTACAATAGTTTAGAGATTAGAATATTAATATTCACTCCATTTGTGTTTGAATCAATTTCCTCTTTAAATAAGTAATCTAAAGTTTATTTAGAATTCCATATACCATTCTTTGAAGAACATTTACAAATAAGAACAGCAAAAATTACATAAATACGAGAGCAATTCAACAGTTTGAAATTAATTTCAAGTCATTAAATAATTAACTAAACTGAATTTATTAGTAACATTTAGTATTTTTTTTCTCTGCCAAAATACGACTCCAAAGTTGTAACAGAAAGATTAAACCAATAAATTAGGCATCCAAATGTAATGTTCTTATCATTATCCGAAAATAAGATAAGGATTCGTATCTAACGCAGATAAGAAATGCTAAGAAAGGCATATCTTTTCTGCTACTAATTTAAATAAAAATCTGAAATTACATTTGATATATAAGAAAATTTTACAAACGAAATACTTTTATATTACTATATATTTTGCACAAGAATATTTAGCACAAGTTGTACAACATACATTCTGATTTTCCACTAATGTATGATTAGATTAAATGTGGTTATTCATTTATTGTGTCTATGTATTAGTTCCACACATTCCATTTTAAAAGTTGGAAAAATAGTGAGTAAAATTATAGTAAATTCAGATTTCATTAAAAATTCCGATCTTTTTCAAGAACAGAAATAAATTTTAGTGAGGTCTTTAAATGATGAATATATGAACAATATAACCGAAAATAATTTATGTTTACAAATATCGGTTATAACGAATGTATGAACAATATAATCGAAAGTTATAAAATACCTTAAATAAAAAAAAGTAAAATCGGATCATAGAGGAATAATGCAAGAGCAGTTTATAGAAATGTAAAATTCACATGTGTTATATGTTTGCAAATCTCGAGATATACTTGTTATATGTTAACCAGAAAACGTAAAGGATTATGCAAAATTACAACACGGCTTTCATTTAACCTTTTCTTTAAATTTTGGAATTATTTTGGAATTATTATCACACAAATGAAAACTTATAGAAAAATAATTTTTCTAATGTAAGTTCAGTAATATCTGTACTGTAATGATTAAAGCATAATGTATATTAATAAAAAATAATGGCATTTAGAATAAACAGAATCTACAACTTTTATCCTAAGCTGAACAATGATATATTTGAAATATTACCAGTTTTATTTTTAATAAATTTACAAAAACAAAAACGCGACAAATTATGATAACATGGCGAAAAAAACATCACAATTATTAATACAATTTATTAAATTTGAATAGAAGGGATGCTTTGGGTAAAAATTACTTGCATAAGTAAACACTAGTAGAAGTACTTTTCAATTTAATTTGGTCTACATTACTTCGCTTTCACAGATTTGCATAATTTTCATTAAATAATTAGCGAAAGTGCAGCGCAGAATTAAACTTTCATAAATAAAACTTTTGCCCTAAAACAAACTCAATAAGATATTAATAACGAAATAAGAAAAATTGGAAGTTTCTGTGGAACTGGAAAGTCACGAGAAAAATAAATTGAAAGAAAAATTCTTAGTGTAAAATAAAAATACCTCCATGGTTTCAAAAACAAATTTAAACCAGAATTTCAAAGGACATGAATTGAAGATTTGAAGTGAATTAGAATTGAAGATTTGAAATGAATTAGAATTGAAATTCATTAAAAATGTGAATTTTTAACGTTATTCTTACCATTTTTTACGATACTTCATTCTTATATCCACATGCCATTGAACGCTTTACTTGCTACATGATTAGCGTGATTACTAGGAGATTTTAGAATTTGTGCCCTCATTTTGTTTTGAAAGCGATAAACTACCTCTGATAACGTAAATCCACTAGCTTTAAATATATATAGAAGGAGAAATTTTGAAACAGCAGGCAGTTTTGAAGGGCTTAGAACATGACAAATCAAAGGCAGTAATCGTCTTTGGAAGTTTTACAGACAAAGACGTCTTCAAGCCACAAGCTTTATCTATTTCTTTGTTGAAGAAGTCGTTCAATAATTCTTGCTTAGAAGCAGATCTATTTCACGATGTTTGAAATTTAAAGCCTTTATAAATTTTATACTTAAACACAACTTTGAATTCAGCGATTTTACTTTTTCGGAGATAATTAAAGAAGTATTATACATAAAGAGGGTTTTGTTTTTAGTTCTGTAGTTATAGCCAACTTAAAAGAATATGAATTTTGGATTTCCTTCTTACCATTTGGGTCCAAAATTAATACGACTCTACATACCAAGTTTCCTTTAGTTAGTTAGTCGTGTTTTTAAGCGTATCGCGTTTTACATACGAGGACTGACATAACTAATTCTATACAAAGTTTAGTATATATCTATAATTATAGTGAAAAAAAATCCCATCAATATCTGAGTAATCATGGACAAGCATGACAGATTTTCTTTTAACATAATTTACAATTCTGGCTCATACCAAATTTCATTATTATAGCCTTACATATATTCAGCACATACAGATTGGCATAATTCCGAAAATGGATTTGTATTAGAAGTCTGAAAAACGTGGGGACTAATAGCAAGTACTCCTATCTAAATAGCAAGAGTGAATTTTTCAGGATTATAGTACTTTGTCATAACCGTTCCTCTAAAAAAGTAAAAAAAGTCAATCTCCTTATAATACAGTATTTTAATAAACCAATTTCCATATAAAACAAGGGATACTAACATCAACCAATAACATGGCATTCTACAAACAGTTTTTCTTTCAAAAACACTAAATTCATATTACTGATGAAGCCCGAATTTTTTCTATGATTCCCTTTTGATTATATTAAACTCTTTCGCTAAATTTAGCAGGCTTAGAATGGCAATAAGAAATAAAATGTATTATTAGAAGGTTAATACAAATTAATTAAAATTAAATTTAATAAAAATGCTTTTCTCGCATCACAATGCTCTAAAATCATGCGACTTTTGAGTGCTGAATTATTTCGTACATCAGGATGTTTCAAGGATATTAATTTCTGAACTAAAGAAATTAATTTTTAACCATATTTATGTATTTTATATGTATAAATGAAGAGTTGTCCATCCTGAAGCATTTTACTTTGATTTAAAAGTTTTGAGCGATTCAAACACTTAAAAGCTAACCATGAAATTCCCAGATAAAGAAAAACACTTATGACAAGATCAAAATTTTAGATTTTGAAATTAAAATTTTTTTTGAGATTATCTTATGTAATTTCACTATTTGAACTTTCATTCATTTCTTTTACAAACAAAATTTCCATTGACAAAATCATATTTAGGAACAAAAACTTTCAAAATATAAGAAAAAAAAATTCTCGGATGTTGCAATGACGATTTAATGTATGCAAAGATGAAGGACTTGACTTCCTTGTAAATTTAATTCGAGTTCTCTCCATATGCGAAAAAAAATGTACGTCATAGAAAGTAAATTACGCAATAAGTTTTTAAAATTTGCATCTCAAATCATACCTAATTTCCACGAAATATAATTTCGAAATTTGATGAAGTCACATACATATTAAACACTGTCTTTAAAGAATGATAAAATATTCTTTTGAACATTATGAATGACGACTTGTAGGTAAATTAATAAAATGACTTAACACTAGAACTACCGATATTAAATGTATACCTAATTTTACCACCCCTGTTGACGGGTTTTTGCTCATCAAGGCTTTCATTATAACTTTTGAAATACTTTATGTAAATGCAAGAATATAATTTAACAAAAACCTTTAATATAATAATTCATTAATTATTAAATAAAAAAAACCAAAGAAAAACTATTTGTATTTACATTGATAAGATATCCATTCAGAGCTTTCATTTACAAACTGAATCATAATTGGAATAAAATATACCCATTATAATGACTCCTGAACACTTTGGACCAATCAATATTATTTCATATGAAAAATGTAATTTAATTTTTCCAGGAAATGTCTGAAAGCGATGTATAAATGACTGTAAATAAGTATTGATGTTCATCATTGCATAGACGACCCATAAAATATTACTCTGAAATTGCTTTAGTTGATATTTTGACGAGTCTTCGTATAAAAAGGTATGGATCCTACTTATTATGGAAGTTAAAATGGCCGAATGGAAATTGAATATGAATATGAAATTATTCTTATATTTCATTAAAAGTCGCCCTAAAGTTCTAGAATACATAAATTATATCAAAATTTATAAGCAGGAAATTTGAAAACCATCAAAATGACGATCTTGGTTAGATATCTAGTTAGAGTTAAAATATCTAGTATTTTCATTCAATAGTAAGAACAGCAACAACGATTTTTTATATATTGAAATTTTTTAATTACGACTAATTGTCCCGAACTTTCATTAAAAATTTGAAATTTTGAATAAAATCCACAGAAAAAATTTAGAATTTCAGATTACTATAGAGTAAAAATTACTTATTAACATCTTAGTAAGATGTAAAAGTGAAAAATCGTGGTTTAATATTTTGATTTAAAAACAAAATTGGATCAATTTTTTTTAAAAATCAAAATAATACCACTGATAATTTCTATATTGGAATATTAAAATCTAATTAAATAGTAGCATTTTCAAGGATTTAAATAACAAGATATTGGTTACATACGGTTTAATGGATTCAGATACGAAAAGCTCCCCTGAAGGATTCGGACTCACTAAATCTTCAGTGGAAGGATAGTAAGTGTATTTCGGTTCCATCGAGAAAGACATTACAAAAACTATAATGTTCAAGTCCGAGATCTACTGATGCTTCTGCTTATTGGAATAATTCCAACAACAAATGGATGTTGATTTGTTAAATACAACATAAAGAATTCCGTTAGAGAAAAGATAATCAGGAGTATCCCATTACCGTACTACATTGTTATCGATTGAATTACTACCCTGCTGTCAACATCAGAATATATGAGTAGGTGGTTAAAGTCAGCAATGCAACAATTACAAATCATTAAATTGCTCAAGTCACGAATCATTGAATGATAAAAAGGGACATTTACTATTGAATGACTTCAAGGACCATGCATTAATGAATGGGAAATGTTTTATTTCTTCCATTTTAATTGTGAGATCCATCGTATTTTAGCCAAGTAATAGTTTAAAGTATCAAAAACTTACTTAGAAATATTTTATAGTTGTGTGAAGAATTTCAGTTCTTGCTCTTCGAAACCCAACACCTCCAATGAAAATCTGAGATTCACAAATCAATTGGATGCATTTGAAATAGAGGAAAACCTGCCCTTTTCAATCATCTAAACATTAATATTGCCCACCGTTTGGCGCTTTTCGTCTATAAAAATTTAAATTCGTAACTAACCCAATAATATCCAAAAACTTACATTTTTTTATTATTTAAAATTAAAAATTTAGTATTATTTGAACACAGTTCTCTTCAAATTTCGAAAATAAAATGATGATAACTTTCATATGAACATTTTCTTCATCGTATTTATAGCTGCATTAAAAATTAACAAGATCAAATAATTGAAAATTAGTTCGTAAAATTTGTCATTTTAAGAAATTTTTCTTACAGTTTAAATTTCTATTATATATATATAAAAAAACTTAAATACGAAATAATTTGGATAATTCTAAGTAGCATTCATTTTTAAATTCTTTTCAACTTAAAAGCCATCTTAATTTATAGAAATTTTATAAGAATTATTTTCGAATTCTTAGAGAAAGAATCGTAGTGAATAATAAATTGACATTTTTACAAACTACCTTTAACTAAACCTGGTTGCGAAAATAGGGCGAACTTATTAAAAAAAATAAATTACATAATGCCCAATTAAATGCTTAAAATTTCAAAGGCAATGTTTTTTACATGAAATTAAATAAGCTTTAATAAGAATTATTTTGTGATAACATTCATAAAATGAATTACCATCTCAAAATATTTTATCACATGTTTATTGTTTGCAACAGTTTTGGCTAAATATTTGTTGAAAAACAAAGTAAATTACTTACATTTATATAGCGTAGATATGCAAATATGTTCAGATAAAGCACTGAAGATTTTAAAAAACTATGTAAAAAGAAAACTGATATTTGTAAGGGTTTGTTGTATATCTTAACATGTCGAATTCTAAATCCTGTTTGATAGATTTAGAAATTTTACTTAGAATGTTTTCACTTTCAAAACAACCACTAGATAATTTAATCAATTAATTTTATAGAGCAGATAAATGCCAAAACAAAGAAGCTGGTTGACATTGCTTGTTTTAAATGATTTACAGATAGGCGAAATATATTTCTGAACTTCCGGTTTTAAATGCGCATATTTTTTATCCTGTTTACAATGATTTGATTCTGGCTCATTTTACTGCGAACAGGAAATAATTTTTAGAAGTTATATACGAAGTTTGAAAATGATTTCGAAAATCTGGATCTTAGATTTTTTTTTACAAGAGTCCGATATATTCCTAAACTGTTATTCTAAATATTTTCTTACAAAAAAAATTGAAATTTAATTGAAAATTCAATCTGCATCACCCATCTTCGTTCAATTGATAATGATCCTGTTTACCATGACCTGAAGGTTCAATTATTAACACCCTATACTTAAAAGTCAGAAGAATGTTTCGTAAATTCAAAGGAAAGATGTGCTCATGACATTTACCATAAGTGCTTATTAACTTAAATATTTGCATGGGCATTCAATAAAAGGAAAACATAACAATAAAAAATGTCCTTACAGATTTCATAAGCGCCTGCTTAAAGTATTCCCTGTTTTACAACTTGAAGCTTAGCATACAAATTATGTCAAATAAAAAACAACGCCCAGGCTGCACTCGAGTCATGCAGTAGGGTAACCATTCAAATTATTTTAGAAATAACTGATACAGAAGAATTTATTGCCATATTTTTTCTCAAAATTATTGAATTATGAATAGTCTGGCGTGTAACAGATCAAATTTGCTTTAAGTTTTCATAGCAAAATAGAGTACATCCAAGAGGACTGAAAAATTTCTCTCCAACGGTCATAAGATTAACAAAATGGTTTCTAATCGCATAATTACCATTTTAATAATTAAAATAGAACATTTTTCAATAATTAATGCACAGTGTCCGGAAATCATTGCTCGCGATACTTTTCAATAGTTCGTAAAGCGTAAGAAAGCAAAGTGTTTTTCCTTCGAAATTTTATAACGAAAATCATGTGCTGCTTTGATGCTGTTCTGAAATACTCTTTGCGTTTGATGCATTTTATTCGCGAATCGGAATTTAGTATTTTATATGTAAATCGGCAATTCTGTAAAAGTAACAATTACTTCGATAAAAATCATTTCAAAACTCAACTTCCTCTATTGTTTTTATACGAGTTGAAATGACTAAATATTTCAAATAAAATATCACTTCTATTTAGGAGGTTAAAGAAATTGGTACACCAAGGAAGTTTCCTTTGCTATATTTAGGTGTTTTGCTCATAATGATGAATCCTTTTACATCAAAGTTTGATATTAAAGAAACCCATTAACACTTTTATAAAGGTAAACTATTTTATCAAATTTAACATGAATTATCTTTAAACTTCGTTTATAATTGAAATAATAAGCTTTCCAGATGACATGACATTTAATTAAAAAGTATTCATAACTGTCAAAGAATTAATGGATTGAAAAAATTTAATTCCAAGCAAACGATTTAAAAAAAATAACATGGGCATCTGTTATAAAGGAAGGCTTTGAAACAGAAGGAGAAAAAACAGCAAAATATAGTAAACAAATGGAATTGAAAAATTTTTTAGTAATAAAAATACAATAAGAAAGGGATTTCCGATTTAAAGTTTTAAATACTAATAAAAATGTATAAATTCATGATTTTACCAATTGCTTATTGAAATTTGCAATAGAAATATTTATAAAAATCCGCATATGAAGTAATAAAATAGATGAAATTTATGCATCTACAATGAATCTTGAGATTTTACGGCCAAAGACGAATTTCAGGAAAGCACTAAAATAGAGCCTTCTTTTGTATTTGCATTTGTGAAACGTTTAAAAGCTATGAAAGCTGCATTTAGTTTCAACGTATTATTTGCCATTGAAATGGACAAAAACAATAAAATAAGTCGCTTAAAAATGATCGATGTCGCAAAGCTAGTTTGTAAAAACCGTTTTGTTTCCTGCCATGGGAATCATCTGATTTATTAACGGTTGCCCGGTATTTTTCTAAGATAAAAATTTTATTTTAATGGTATCTGCCCGTGCTATCCTTTTGATGAATCGCTATGTTTTCGAATGAATTTTGTGTCTTATATACTTCATTATCTGAACAAATAGAAATCTTTCATTTTGACTTGAAATTTAATATTGGAACATCATAATATCCAGCGCGAGTTGTCTCCCCGAAATTTTCTCACATACTCTAATAAATTTATTGGTGTATTATTAACGCTATGCCATTAGCGAAAAATAGTTACGATAGAACTTTGTAGTGTAATAATTATAAAGTAAAATTTTAAAACTTTTTGCAAATGCAATTGTCACAAACTAAAAATTTCAGCAAAATAAGTTTTGGGGGAAAAAAGTCATGGCAACTGGCAGATGGAAATAACATTTACATTAAGAATATCAAATTTTTTTTATTGCTTATTTAATTTTTTTAGTTAAATATCACTAGAAAAGCACGAGTCTGCTTTGAAAAATGTGGTGGATAATTTCAGAGATATTATAATTGAAAGGTAGTTTTATTGTTCGTTTCAGTATCTTGAGATTACTACTTTTCGACGATTCCATCTCAAAAAGGGGGGGGGGTAGACCCGAAAGAATGAGCGCATTTGTGGAATTTCAAGTCATTTTTTGACCTAGATTTTTGCCCGTTTAGATACTTTTTCGTTCAATTTTTTTTACCGTGTATGTGAATATCGTGTCACTTCAACATATTATTTTATTTCAATTCATAAATTATTTTATTTTCTCGAGTAATACGAGCTTATTGTTAAATGTAAACATCTCCTTTCATCTTTCCTCTCACCCTATTTTAACGAATTGAAATCATCCTAACGCATGTGCAAAAACGTGGGTTTTAGAATCCACTGGCCAACAATAAATCAAGCCTTCAGAACAGAAACGTCTTGCTTTTAAATAGTTAATGAAGTCCAAACTGATATTTTATTTACTTTCTAAATAAAGACAGACTCACCTAAAATGTCTAACATTACTGCTTTAAAAATAAAACTTAATAGAGATGATTCATGGTTTCGCGATTCTCGTTCAGTAGGTTTGTAACAGAAAGCATAAAATGCTGTTTAATAAGATAAAATACTCATTTGAATCATATAACGCGTGTGACTCAATGAAATAGAGTTAAAAGGCATAGTGATTAAAAACCAACGAATTATTTATGGTATTTAAAATATTTTACGAGCTATAAGGTTATGTTTTATTGAACTGGATCCCATGTTTTGCTATTGAAATTTTCAAAGACTTGAGAACCTAATTAAACATTTGTATTTTAACAAGTATTTAACTGAAAATTAAACGATTTTTTCTACTTCAATTATTTTTAGAATTCCAAAATTTTATTTATCTCAGTTATTTGGATAGAATAAAATGGAATTAATATATCAATAACGATGCAAAATAATAAAGGTAATGTAAGGATTATACATAAAATATATTTAAATTGTCCTCTTTAAGTTCATGTATTATCCTTAATTTAAGATTATACACAAAAAGATTATTAAAAATAGCCATTCAAAAGACTACATTTACTGCCCTAGTTCTAGATTTATTTTAGTACATGTTTATTGAAAATTAGTTACAAAATACGAAATAATGAAATTCATATAGAAGCATTAATATCTTGTATTTTAATTTCAAATGAAATGAATCAATTCAGTTATAACATGCTTTTTTTCGCAATTATTTCAAAGTCTGAATTAATATTTCGCATACTTTGATATCATTGTTTAAATAAACAAAGCATTATGTAAAGTTCACCGAAAATTGCAGCTTTCTCCTTGAAATATGACTTTGAAAAGGCAGTTTTGTATGCGTCTTGCTTGGCATTTACATTCTCATCATGTTTAACAAAAATACATGCGTCGTGCTGTCTGGCATCAGCCGTACTGCATATCTATAAACACCGAAACATATGCTCACTAAGTAAATATCCTTATGCACGAAAGAATTCTTGATTGAAACTTGACATAGGTCCAGCATCTTATTTAAGTTTTTTTTTCTTGATACAAATCTAAAAATATACTTAGATTTGATTAAATCAGTAGAATAAATTTGTTATACAGTTGTAATTTCTTTTAGATTAGCAATTTAAACAAACTACATAAGAACTAATAAAAATATCGCCAGAGATGACGCCTCGATACTTCTTTAGTACTTCAGTTTAAAAATAACATGGTTTATTGATCACTATGTTAACTAACTATATGGATATTTCATGGAACCGGGATTCGAAATAACTATTTTCCGATTGTTAAATTGAAACTTGGCTATTAGCCTCACTGTAGTTGTTCATGGAATCGGCACGACTTTCAAAACAAATTTTAAAATTTCTTTTATTTTTTATTAAACATTTCCTCATATATTAAGAACTCTTCAGGTATAAAATTTATTTTCTTTATTTAGAGCAAGCTAATCAATTTTTGAACTCAGTGTTTTAAGATATGGTCACATCAAGAGTAACTCGAAGAAATTATGGATGCAAATTTCTTTGAAGCTATGATTACTTAAATTTTTCTATAAATACCATACTTCTTATAAAAAAAGTTGATTCACTCAGTGTTTTATTGAAACGATGCTAACTAGGCAAATCTAACAATTTGTGACGAAAGACGACGTATTAAATAAAGATTAAGTCCTGATATGTGAAAACTAATGCCGGTTTATGTCATATGCTATACGAAAGCTGGAACTCTGGTTTGAAATAAGTTTGTAAAGCATTTTGCTCTAAGTAACAGGAAAACCATTTGCGATAGTAATAATAATGAAGTAAAGGAAATTAAAAATTTTCTATGAATTCAAACGGAATATTCGATTTAAAATTACTTAAACATTTTTGCTTAGAAATCTAAATTTCAAAATATTCTGTTAAAGTTCAAGATCCTGGGTTTTTATGTTGCCCTTAACATATTATACGACTCTACATTTCCGATTATAGCACATATTCTACTATACGACAATGGACAAAAGTTATACGGTGTATGAATAAAAAAAAATGGGGAAAATTATACGTAGATCTGTAAAAAAGTTATGCACTCCTTCGTAAAAATTCAGGATTTTGATGAAATTTTGGTGGTAATGATTCAGACGTTTGTGCCATGTGACTTAGCGGTTTTCACATGGGAAATTGAGTGTTTTGTAATTTGTCATATACAAGTCCTGTCAGCTCATTTGTGTGTGCGAAAAGATATAACCGCGTTGAAATTTAACGGCAGTTACATAACGCGGTAAAAATGCACTGTCATAGCAAGATGTTGCGAAGTTGCGTAACATATTTGCCAACACTGTTCGCAAGGAAAAATCAACTGCAAAAAACACTGCTCACATAAATGAAGTAGGACGGAATTTCTTTGCAGTTTGCATTGAGAGGAACATGTGCTATTTCTCATCTAATATCTATTATTTAAAGACAGTGACAAAAAGTAGAAATTGCATGGGACTTTAGGATAGGAATGAAGTTATTGTTAAATTTCTATTCTGTTTTTCTTCCGTAAGCAATGCACTAATTTTTGATTGGCCCTTTTTGTATATGAATATAACAATAAAGACTACGAGATAATATAAAAGAAAAATAATCATGTTTGTAACACATGGCTACAATGGAAAAGGGGAATGTTTTGAAAATAAAACGTATGGAATTGCTTATTTGCAAAGTATAGTAATGGAGATGCAAGAAGCATTGCATTGTATGTGAAACACAAAGATGGAAGAAAGTCTGATTATATGTGAATTATTAAAATAAAATTTCATATACACAATGTATGAAATGAAAGTTTAATTAGAAGTCTTATTATTATTAGAAACTTTGCTGTTAACCATTTAGTGACTAACTGGGGTTCATGAAATACGAAATCGAATTTGACTATGCTGAAGTAATCCCAATGTGCAAGTGAAAAATAGCATCTTAAAACTGAAAGATAGCATTAACTTCATTAATAAAATTAAGAATAAATTTTCTTTGTTGATAATGCGTATTCTAAATTACATTAAGATAACAAACGACACTTAGTTCTGAAAAAAAAATTCTTCAAGGTAAAATAAATTGGTAACAAACTAGTCTTCAAAAGCACTTCGAGTACACTTAAATGAAATTCTTACTTGTACTCTGGTGGAGGTTTAGCATTTGTTGAGGGTTCAGGGAATACACTATCTGATGAAGAATCATTTTTGGTTTCATCTTCAGCAAGAGGAATGATGGGTTTTCTTCGTCCAGTGTTCCTGCCCACAGAACGAAAAGAGTAATACATCATGTCGATTCCACTTTCAGTGGATATCGAGGAGGTAGGCGATTTGAAGATTTCTCTTTCTTTTCGCATTGTAAGAGGAGTTTCGTAGCCTTCTCGGGCATTTTCCTCAACGTCGAGAGTTTCTTTCATTCTATAAAGATAATGAAAATGTCATGACAGAATCTCATATAGCAATTTTGTTTTATTTAATAATTTTCATTTGTATCAAATTTAATCCGAAAATAATCGGCAAAAATTGGATTTCGCTAAACAATGGGAATTACCACCATTTGATGGATCTATATCGAATGAATCGATAACAAATATAAAATTTTTTTTAAAGTCGATTCCTAATTTCGCAAGAATTGAACTCGCATTCTTCACCTCCACGTGAAAAATACTTGCATTTTACCGATTGAGCTACTGTCAGTTCAATCTTCATTACAAACTGCTAAAATGCAATTTAAAGTATTAAAAATAATTAAATAATGAATTAATATTTGAAAAAACTGTATTAACATCAAGTGTGATCCACTGCAAGTTTAAAAAAAATGTATTTGAACTTGAGTGGATGCATAAAAAGTATTTTATTAACGATTGAAAATTTGAACAAGATATTTAAATATATATAGGGAGAGTGTGAACTAATAGTAGGAATTGAAAGAAAAAAGGGTCGTTTGTTTATGCAAAATCAACCAATTTAAACTGTTATTCAACAGTTTACTTATAATGCAATAAATTTGGAAAACCAATGTATTAAAATTTTTTCCCATATATTTTGTGAAAAATGAAATCTCAGAAGTCCAGAATGTTATTCTTTTGGTTCTTTAGTTTACTTTTATATAACCGAGCAAATTAAAATTTTTTAGATCTATGTGTTTTGTTTAATACCAAAGTGAAAGAAAAAAAAAGTGGTTTTTCACATTGACAGATCTAGAAAAAACACCTTACAGTAAACATTTCACGCCAAATACTCATACTTATAATATGATACATACGTGCGAATCTAAATTTTCTTCTGATTGCGAATTTAATCCAAAATTTAATAAATATTTACAGTTTTGTTGTAAAAATAACATTAAAATTTAGTCAACTTGATTCTCCAACGGCTTAAAATGTTCACACACAGATAATTCCAAAATAGTTTTTTTTCCTGACTAATAGTGGTTCCACATGTAGGACAATTAATTAAAATTTTTAGATTGGATTTTTTATTTCCTTTCTATACCTTGTATATGAGAAATTAAAAATTATGTATTATGGAACCATTTTTCGATTTCTTGACTTAGTACCTTATAACCATAGTAAACTATATGTAAAAAACATTATGCTTACTTAAAAGTATTACAAAACTGAATTTCCAACATATTTACCTTTCGATACGCATAACTAACTTAGCATAAAAATTTCATTAAATAGCTTTAATCTTCAGCAATAGCAATAAAATGTTAATAGTTCGGGAAATTTTAGATGCAAAACAGTTGTGGTATAATAGCTGATCTTTTAAGATAAAAGTTCAATACAAATCATTTTTGTGACTTCATACCATTAAGGAAACTAAAAAACTATGCATTGTTTAGCATCTGAAATTTTATTTGACCAAGTTTGAGTACATATTCTCTGCATTATTAGAGACAAATTCTTTAAACGTTATTAAAAATTATCCCGAATGATAACATGTTAAAATTTAGAATTGAATGCAAATAATAAAATCAATTAAAACAGTTTGAAGTAAAATTATTTAGAAAAATTTACTAGTTAAGAATATGAATAAATCTACAGTATTTTTTAACATAAGCATTAAAATTCTCATTTAAAATATGGTTATTTTCTTTATATATCTTGAAAAAAGTTTCACTATTTTAAAAACCTTATCTCGATTAAAATAACTAATTAGAAATTTGTTGAAGCCTTGTTGCAAAGTAAAAAATCCAGTAAAACAAATCTATTGCAAATTAAATGAAAATTGAAAGAGTTTGTAAAAGTTTCATTCACTGGATAATGAAAGAGTTTGTAGAAATTTCATAAATTGCATAATGAAGAAAAATTGATGACTTTGTAGAAATTTTATTCATTGGATAATTAATAAAAATTGATGAACTTGTAGAAATTTCAATGGATAATGAGGGAAAATTGGCGAGCTTGTAATTAAAGGCTGATTATGGATGACTCAGATTTTCTACTATCAGGAAGTCTTAAAAGATTTTCTGCATTATATTATATATATATAACTCACTAATTTAAATAGTTTTTTTTAACAGAATCTTTCGAAGTGCATTTCTTCAAAAAACGGAAAATTACATTTATTGTATTTCTATACCGTCAAAAGCACCGAAACTTTGTTGATACATTGAAGTGGAAATTTTAAAATGATCGCTGGATCGAGTATGGTACGTTCGACGTTTTAATAAAAATTCAATAACTTTACATAGTTTAAGATTTTTTACCATATACCTATGGATGTAAGCTTTTATAATCCATGAGCCATAAACATTTGACTATTTTAAATCGCAATTTAGTTTCGACGCTTTCAAATTAAATTTAAAACTTATCATGAATCAAATTGAAATGCTATTGAAATCTGACGTATGCGGAAAAAATAATTATTGATTATGCATTCCACTTAAAATAATAATATTTTTTTGGAAGTCTTAAATATAATATTAATTATTCTATTTCTTTTAAGTAAATAAAATTAACACAATTTATGAATTATACAATACTAGCCGCCTTTGGCGACCAGCCGGTTCGCCAGTATTACCACTCGCTACAATTTTCAATTAAATATTTTATGTAACTGGTCTCTTAAAGGATTCTCAAACAAAACATTTTTAATCTTCAAATTTTGATAGTTATACCAAACTTATACTGTTTAGATCGTTTCGTTCAATTTACTATATATATTTTGCTAATTTGTTGTCATTTCCGGCAAAACTTCAACTTTAATTTAAAATGTAAATGATGAAATTGTAATTAATATTAAAATATTTTTTAATAAAACCAAAAGTTTTATTTTATTTATCATCTTTATTGTTATATATTAATAATTATTATTATTGAATGTGAGTATTGCAAACAGAATCGCTCGGTATTTAAGCCTTATGTTAACTACAAAATATTTTTCATTATTTATGTAATATCTCAAACAATAATTCAACAAAAATTTCTGAGATTCAGCATAAAATTCAGTTTTTAGTTTTGCATTGAAAAGGATTGAAATGAAATCAATAATATTTTGTTCCGGCCTATAAATATATTTCAAAAATTATGAAGTCTAAATTTAATGCAGTAAGGTATATTCTGAGAAATATTCTGGACACACCAAATTTTAAATAAATGAATGAATGTTTCTATTTTCCACGATCAACTAAGACTTATTTATAAAGTTTTGAATGTTAAAAATTCAGAGAAATTCAACATTTTCATAATCTTAGGCCAATTAATTTTGAGAAACCTGCGCACTGATTGGCGTATTTTCTTTGAACGATCGATGGAAAATCTAAAATTATAATTTTTTTTATGGAATAGTGATATTCAAATCTTCATAAATCAGTCAGTTTAAGTGATTAGAAATTAACTCTTAAAAGTCAGTGATTTAGTTGATTGGAAATTAATTCTAAGACCACCGTAAAATCTGTGCTTTCTCTTGTGGTGTATGCATTCTCCTTAATATCCGCTGGAATAAAACATCGCATACAAAAGTACTACTTGGAACAAACACATCAAAAGTAAACATAACATTTTCAATAGTTGCCAAAAACAAAAGAGAAAAATGCAATTAATAAGCAGACGATATTTAGAAAAGTACAGATATTTAGACTGGAAAATGAAATCATCTGAAATTAACCACACGCGTAGACGATATTTACAAATGTAAAAATATTCAAACCTGAAAAGAAAAATATATGAGTTATTCCATCAATAAATGCCATAAGTTTGTTTATATCTTCATAGATCATAAAATAATTTTTATTGAATTTATTTTTTAGATAAAATAATATTTCATATTTGTTTCATTTCCTTCAAACACGTGCCGAAAATTATATTTTTGCAGATTTCATTTCCAAAAAGATTTAATTTATTTTTAATTGGAACTTTAATCAATGTGATGGCAACACTTTGAAAAAGCTTATTTTTTCCCATGAATGCAAAACGTGCTTAATTTTAATTTTTATTTTTTACGAAAAAAATTATTGAAAAACATAGTTAAAATATTTATTTAAAAATTCATTAAAAATAGAAATTTAATTTTAAGATTAAAAAATTAGTATCATTTAAAAGATAAATTTGTGATCTTTAACTTCATGTAAAAATCTTTTTTGTGCGGTAATATTTCCGGAAGTTATAACAGAAACACGTCAACATTTCGCTTAATTTTTAAATAAATAACATTCTAGTTAAAAATTCGAAAAAATAACCCCCAGGTGCACATTCCCGGCCTCCAAGGTAGAAACGTGCCAAATTTGGTAGCTGTAGGTTGAATGGTCTGGCCTGTAGAGCACACACACACACACTGAGCTTTATTATAAGTATAGATATAAATATCAGAATAAGATTTCTCTAGAGAACTACTATATAAGTAATTAATGCATATTATCTATTATTTAGATACTATTTTAAATAAGAAAAGCTTATAGAATTTCAAAAGTATTTTACTAATATATTTTTTATAAGAAAACTTAAAACAAACAGGATTCTTAGTTGTATAATTTTTTTTATTGTCAGCCTTTAAGAATAAGATTTATAAGGGAAAATGTTTGGTTCACGCAAAATTTTTCGAATTCTTTTCTAAGAAGTTATCTGGTTAAAATAACATCCTGACAGAAGCAAATTTTTGGAAAGGGAAAAAGTATCAAAGTAATGGACATGAGTTGAGGAAATAAAAATTTTCCTGCTTCCTTTATCAATAAACAATCCTGTAGTTGAAATCTTAATGTCTTTAGCTCATCTTTTAAATAAGATGTAGGAAACTCTTGCACGGTTATATTTATCCTTTTTGTCAATGTCAAATGAAACTTTTTTTTCATGTTTCTCTGCATTTTATTTCGAATATAAAACGTTATCAGAATTTAATCGCCTTTAATTTAAACTTGAAGATTTTGGTACATGAATTAATGATTATCTTCATCACAAAAAATAAATATAATAACTTCCTAAATTCTAACACTATATTTTTGTAAAAACTATTTTGCACTACATAGAAGGGATTTATTTTAATGAACGTTTTTGAAATATTTGAGTTTTCATGAACTGGACATTTCATTAAATTAAAATTAATAAAAGAAATGTCATTTTTTTGAAATCTTAAAGTTTCAAATTTATACAATTTTACAAAATTTACTCATATCTAAATGAATTCTTAAATAGTGTTCTGTATATCGGTTATATATAAGTTATATTAACAAAAGTACAGACCTATTGAATTTAAGTACTGAAGATTAGCACTTTATAAAGTGATTCTGATACGCAAAAATTCTGTCAAATCGCATTCAAGGTTTTGAGAAAGAGATAAATCAATTTTTGCTAAATTGATTTGTTCTGTATCTTATGTCTTATTTTATAAACATTAAATCGTTCAGAAAATGTTATTTATTAGATGAATTACAGATTTTAATCCATTCTGACTTTGAAAACTTTTCCTCATTTCAATACAATCAATGCCTTACAAAAATTAGTGGTTATTCATTTAGTTTCTCACTCTCTACATTGAGCCCAGCCTTTTAGTGATACTTGCATAGAAATGGTAATAATTTTCACTACATATATACATTAACTCTCGATAAAGACAACGGTAAAAGACATTAGAAGCATTGCTGTTCTATACTTCATTGCCAAAAAGTGTAAAATATGCACTACGAATTTTAAACTAAGAATTAACACTAAAGCTACCACGAGCGGGTCATTTGACCCGATTCCAATGGCAATTCCAATGTATCGGTGAAATGCCGGTAGGTTTAGTGTTAATTATGGTATAACTTCAATATTCAGAATTAAATAAGCTCAGAGTGAAGATTTCATGTAAATCTTTACAGCAAAAAGTCTACATTAAATGGTTTATACAACTGCATGTAGAAATAACCCTTAAATATTAATTTACAACATCCATTTAAGTAGTCATAATAAACAATTTTTTGGTTAGAAGTTTATGAATATTTCTTTTTATAGAAAAATTATTTGACGTAAACTAAGATAAATTATCCAAATAGATTAAATTATGTTTTTGCTTCGGGCAAGAAATTATCATCACTTTGCAAATTTTGGCTAAAGATTTGTTTGTCCAAAAATCACCACTTGGAAATGAATAGACAAATATGTAAAATTAAGCAGCAGTAGTAATACAACGAAAATTGTCATTTTCCTATTAGTGTCAAGTAGGGAGTATTGCCTTTATTGCAGTGTTAAAAAATAACAGAAGAAACCCCAGAAGCAATGCAAAATGTACCATTCTCGAAATAGAATTCCGAAAATCGATTTAATAGCGTTAGAAAGTATCAAACGGGGAAAGGACAGTAACCTATCACTCCACTTCTATGAAATTTTGAAAAAAAAAAGGCCTAAAACGATCCTCAATTGTCATAAGCATTAATTAAATGGAATTTGAAATAGCAACAGTTGATAACAGAACGACAGTTCCAATTATAGCTTGAAAATAGGGGTTTTCCCATGGGTGGTGCAGCAAAGATCCAATAAGACAAGTTTGTCTAATTTATGATCTCTTGTGGTTTTGAAAAACAGAAAAATGACGTCAAAACTTCTGCCTAAGGTGGAATTTCATTGGTCTTTCCCCGTGAAAGTCTGGAAAAAACCTTTTTTATTCGCAAACGAGGTTATTCTCCCCTCTTGTCTATATTTAGATTACTTTATTATGAAAATGTCGGTATCTTTAACAATATGAAATCATTAAGGATTATAATTTAAAGAGAAAGGGTTTACTTGTTATGTACAAAAATTGATTGAAGCTGTTTACAGGTGGCAGATTCGGAACGTTACGTGTGTAGAGAGAAAAGAACAGATGTTCTATTTCGAAATTATTAAAAGGACAAATGCATTATTTCTAAGGAATGCTGTTGCATGTATACATCAGAGAGATTCGAAAATGTTGAAATTTGATGGTTTACAGCTTTAATCTAAGCAATTATACTTCCAAGTAGAAAATTATTAAGAATGTAATCTAAGAATAACGATGTATTCAAATATAACAATATGCTCATGAAATGATAAAGAGTCCTTTAATGTCCAAACTTTAAACAAAAAATTATATAAAAGTAGAGTTTTGAAAGCGTACAAGAGCTTTCTACTTTCATAAATTTCGGACAAATGATTCAGGGAATTTAGGAATTTTATCCAGTAACTGGTTTTGCATCACTGCTATAGGAAATGAAAAATCGTTTGGTAAATCGATAGACAAAGGACATATATATTCATTATATGAGAAAGAAGTTGGCTAATACAGTTATTGAGTAGATTCATCCATTGTAAAATAAATTTCTAAAAACAATCAGTATTGTTAGACTAATGTAAAATTTAATATTCGTAATAAATGTATAAAACTAAAACCACTGCCATCTTTACAAATGACCGTTTTCCAGTTTCAGCAGCAGTTTAAAATGCACTTTGTTTTTGATACGTTTAATTTTAATATTATAGCCATGAGCAATTCCCCTTGAATAAAAGAAATTTATTGGAATGAAAATGAACTGTAAAACTATTCTTTAATATTAATAAACTATTTTCAAATATTGCAATAACAAATCATGAATTATCACGTTAGAATCCGAATATAAATTCCAATTGTACATTTAATATTTGTCACAATATGAAAAAAATGAGATACATAAAAATATTTACAGCCACTTAATTTGGTTCTTGTTATTCAAGATTCTAAACGAAAGCATTGATATTATTTTGTATTCGCAAAATGAGCAAACAATTTTGTAAATATGCTAACATAAAGTTGAAAAAATTATTCACCTAAGTAATTGTTAGATATATTATGAGTCACTTAGTACAATCAATGTAATACACATTTTAATAAAATGATTCCAAAAAATATTTTCAATGAACTTACCATTTTTTCAATCTTAATTTCTCAGAAAATTTTTGATAAATGATTTGCGGACTTTAATGCTTATACATCTTTATTTTGCTTTGATACTTTCATTTAACTTTCTTTTCAGTATTTCTAATGCATATTTTAATGTTTTATCCATTAAATGTTTTTTGGTGATATGGATAGTAAGGACTTTTGCATTTGGACATATTTAGAGGCAACCTTGAGACTTTTCTTTACTATCGATAAGAAATGTTTTGATATTTTCTGTTACATTGCTTATTCAGCTTTATATTCCGTTTTATTGAGTATGACGAAAGATTTGTGTGTTCATGTAATTAGTTAAATACACATACATTCACTACTTGCATTCCTAATTCTATTTTTGAGTTATCCGTGTAATATTTTAATTTGAAGGTTTTAAGAACAAGAGCTAAACATAGCTATATTGCGATAATCAAAAATTGTAAATGATTTTCAAAATTTGCTGCATTTTTTTACGAGTTAGGTCTTTAATGGAGGAATTTTCATCAGCAAGTAATTATCTTCACATTCTTTTTGGCTAAGTTGTTATTATATTTGGTTGAAATGAAATTTGGAATTGATGTTTGGAATTCCAAAATTTGAATGGAGAGCTGGAAATGGGATGGGAGATAAGTAACTTGTAATCGATAGGAGAAACTTAAAATGAAGATATTTATTGCCATTTTTACAGATTGTGTAATTCACCAAACCGCTGCTCCATAAACAAACAGGTTTTCGATTTTATATGAATTAATTCTCTACATACTAGTCAATTCATCAAATGCTTCCTACAATTAAAAAAGTTTTTAATGGAATATGAATGTATTATACGATCAATCCGGTTCATTTTATTATTTAAATAGACGAACCAGATCATTTGATCGTTTTATAGGATCATTTCGTTGTTCTAAATGGTTCGTGGGCTTTATGTTTGCCTAGAAAATGTATATTAATTTTTATGTTGAAACGGAATTCATTTTTATGATCTAAATTTAATATTTAATGCGTTACATTTGTGAAATATTTTGTTGATGTAATACGATAGAGTATAGTCGAGCTGAAAAGTCTTGTAAGTCTTGTCTAATGTTGGTTACTTATTCATTTTGATTTCTTTGGTTATTAGATTACACAATGCTGAGCAACTGTATGAACTTAGCTGATACCTTTGTCTTTATTCCCTTTTAATGCTTTATAGAAGAACTAAAAGGAAGACTTCATCTTTTTTCCAGCCGGATGTAGAAGAAATGACATTGTCAGAATATTTACCAGTCTAAATTTTCTATCATATCCATGTATAGAAGGTTGTGAAATATCTATAGAATATACCATTAAGTGAATACACCTTATCTTTTCTGGTTTGTGTAATATTTCTTGAACTATAAAGTCAGCAACTACCCTCACCGAATTCATATTGATGTTTACTGGGACATTTAGAGGATTCATGAGAATTGGATCAGTGTTTGCAGGACTTGATCAATATTCAAAGAAATGTTGAATTGTGGAAAGCGATCCCAAATTACGTAATGTTTCCTCCCCACCTCATTTCTTTATTCAAAATCTGCAACATCTGAAGGAAAAAATAAGAAAAATAAAAAGATTTTGTAAATTTTATAATACATTTTTTAAAAATTCTTTTAGTTGCCATAAACAGAGTCCAGTATTTTTAAATTTCTCACCCGCAATTAAGTTACTTAATCATTAAAATTCGATGCAAAAATGAGTGGTAGTCTATACCCATCTACTCTATAGACTTTTAGTAAAACAAATGCAGCATTTTACTTGGAATAATACGTTTCAACTGATTCGATTTTTATTGCTAAACCATAGAGCTGCGGTGTAGAAAGGCTTAACCATTCTGCACCACACAGAACATTCACTTTGAAAGAGAGACGAAGCTATTATTCAGATATTGAGAGAACACAAAGATGGCAAAAAGATATCTAAAACAACTAGATTTAATTAAATGAAATTAATAAATCCGAAATTAGTTTATATTTGTGCAGTCTTTCAATAACTGACAGATCAAGTTGTGCATTGATGATATATCAAATTTTAATATTAGTGAATTTATTCAAAATGTTTTAAAGATTGAAGTGATGAGGTGTTTAGTAAAGCTTTATGAGTTAAATTTATGTGACAAATTCTACATTTTATCAGAATTGTAAATGAAATTTAATTAGACAGAAAACAAGCGGTTAAATACTGCTTCATTTGTTTCTGAACTCTGAGGATCTGAATGTTTTTAACATTACGAGAGTTTAAATTATATGTATTATACTGCTTATAGAGAACAGCTTTTTGCATATAATATCTGTAATGGTGCAGTTTTATAGTTCTATATAAAAACAATTTCATATTTTAATTGCAATTAATATATTTATATTTAAAAATATTTGATCATATCTTTGTTTTTACAATTGTGTTTTAAAATTAAAGAAATTTTAATTTTTTCTTGTTTTCCATTCGAAAATTACTTATAGAAACAAGTTCTGTAAAAAAAATCGAGACTGATCAAATCAAGGGAAAGGATTGATCAAATAAATTGATCAAGGGATATCTTTAAATACTTTAAACAGTAAATTGACTTGTAAATTGTTAAAATGGCTACAGTAAATTGACTTGGAATATGAGGAATTGACTTATTTTTCAAAGAAATAAATGTCAAGTTCACGTGAAGTATTTGAAACCACCTTGATAAAACAGAGTCACGTCAATGATCGCGAACGGCGGAAGGTTAAATCTCACTCGCCGGAAAAGGCCGAAAACTGTAAACAATAGTTTATGATTCAAAATCAAATCCATATCAAAATACGAAAGAATAGTTTGAAAATATCCAAAACTAAATGTACCTTTAATGACAAAAAATTTGAAGGTTTAAAATATTTATCGCTTAATTTTATTATTGTAAGGATAGAATCACGAAACGAGGTTAAGCCAGCATTTTTCAGATTTGAATATTCTTACCTTGGCTTTTCAGTCATATTTTATGTGAGGATTAATTTTCTTTAATATTAAATTCGCTTTTCACGAGGAAATACTTAAAAAAAACCTTTCAGGTAGATTTAAAAATGGAACGAAAGTTCAATATCACGAATGTACTTTAAATTCAATTTTCAATGGCAATTTTAAATATGTAGTTAACCCTGAAAAAGATAATACAATCTATGCTTTTAAATACTTTTCGTCTTCTTTCTGAACTTGTCATTCAAACTGCTTGACCCACTTCCATAGGTTAAATATATTTGAACAAGTCGACTAGCCCTTACTATTTCAATATAGACTACTAATGAATTCAAAGGACGAACTACGCACATTTCTTTATAATGTATATGCTATTTAAATTGCTTCAAAATGAATGCCGATTTTAAAACATTTAACGAAATTTTTCCCTAGGAAAACTGTTCTAATATCAAAGAAAAGTACAGACATTTTCACCCCTATGGAAGTCTCGATTTCACTGCATAATTTGTAAAGGAATTAAATGCAGAGGTAGTTTTCCGAATAAGACAGATCGAAGCCACTGAGCTGAAGAGGGTTGCAAGTAGATGGATTTAAATTATTTTAGATATAAAAATAAGTATAAAATATACAATGAATGATTCAATACTATAAATTATGAAATATTATGCATTATGTAACATTACCAAGTGTAATTGAATGTTTCTTATGTGTTTTATTATGTTTAGTTATTACAATATTTATATGCTTTACACATTTTTTTAAGTATAATTACGTACGAATGTGGATGTAATACATAAGTGCAACTAAGTAGATTAAATCTTGCATTTTTCACAAGATCAATTATTTCTTTTAAGGAAATTTTTAGTAGTGTGCTGATTAAGTTAAAAATGTACAAATGTGTACTAAACTGATCAGTTGATTAAAAAACGTACACAAGTGTGGTGCTTAAGGCGGCAGGATGCCTAATTGCGCCACTTATCAAATGCCAATATCATCAATTCACTACATCATATAAAACATGTTTGAAACTGTATGTGCGCTATTTTGGAAATAAACTCTTTATTTTTAAAGATTATATCCAGATATTAAATCATTTGAATTGAAAAATCATTTTTGGAATAATGTTTGATAAGTTGTACTGCTAAGTACAATAATTCACAAGATGGATGAATAAAATTTTGTATATGATCTTGAAACAAACTGTAAGTTTGTAGCAACTTTTAAATCCTATTTATCACAGAATAATATTCATTGATTTACTATTGATAATACTATACAATTTGTGTTCTCTGGTTCAAGATTTTCGAATTAGATAAGTTGAACCGAAAATTTAAAATGTGTATTAGAACTATTAAATGAAAAATTGTTCAAAATTGTACAATAGATCCTCTTAATCTATATGAGGAAACTGAATATTAAATGTAGATATCATTGAAAGATTAGGAGAAATTTATAATATATTCCCACTAGTTGCGCAAGGGGGCATTTGTTTCTTTGACAAGTCAGTTTATGTCGAGACTGGGGAATTTATACAGCTGATATTAATGTAGAATATCTCAAGGGCAATTTAGTGATAATTTCGAAGAAGTATTTTTTAATAGCCAAAAACTTGGATAAATATCCATCGTGACCATGCTCTGTTGTCCATTCCCTAAACAAGAAAACTTGGAGTCTCATGTTTTATTATGAGAAGACTCACAGACAACTCACTTAGCATGAAATAATCCCCTTATTATACACAATGAACGTACTAGACGAACTGTATATACATTAATGAATTTTTCGCTATTCTATTTTTCAAAAACTTATCTTTTAATTTTTATTGTAAAGCAAATGCTCATACGAGTTAACAAGATAAATTACGAACTAAAATTGAAGATCGGTCTTCATTTTTATCACAGAATATTCTCTAAATTTAGTGAATTCAATAGAAATATTTAAATAATAAAACCGGTTTTTAAATTGATAATTTAAATATTTGCAGTGCGATAATTGCACTTTTAACCATCTGCATATTTCCCAATTGAACTAAGTTGTACTTCATTAACTAATGCTTACATATATTTTGCATTTCGCTAACTTAGAAATTTTGGAACATTATTTTGTTCAATGATATACGAGAAGTTAAGAAAAAACTTGGAATTTTTCAATTAAAGATTTACAATGAAATTCAGAATGAATAATTTAACATTATATTGTCTACAAAATTATTTTGAAATCAAAATTATAAGAGTTAATTCAAAATTAATTTGAGATTCAAATGATTTCAAATGAAATAGAAGTCAAAATATCGACTAGAGTAAAACAAATTACCCGGTTAATAAAGTTATTTTCTTACAAACAACGTTGTTTACACATGGTAGATTCCTATATCTGCAAGTAACTTTTAATACATTTCCAAGAAAGTAAAACTTTGAGTCTAAAAGAAAATTTAATTTATATAGCTACATTCTCTAGAAGCTTAAAGCATAAAAATTTCTAAACAGTAATAATTTTTAAATAAACGAAAATTCTGTTGGCTCATTTTGTAGTTATCTGTTTAATCCAGTCACTCATAAGACATTAAAAAATAGGCAATAAAGCGTTTATAAATAATAAAACATACTTTTATACATATAGTAATCAGCGTTCAACAATAACCTATACCATATCCCCAAAACATCTGGATTGCGCCATCCTTCAATAGACATCCTCTCCCCAAAAGCTAATTAAGCCCCAAACTCTTTGCAAACAAATAAAATTTGCTTAATACCATCTTAACTTTTCAATTGTCGTCAAAAACAGTGGTGGCCAAAATTGTGGACACTTTTGAAATCGTTATGTTTTTTAACTTTGTATGCTTATAGAAAATGTTACATTTCACAATATGCAAACTCTTACATATCATTTTAAAGAGAATATAATGATGATTTCAATACAAAAAGAAAAATTAAAATATTTGCCATACAAAAAAGTTATTCTTACTTTAATCTGAACAACAAGCACAGTGATGAAGTGGACTGTAATTTCTAACATTCCTGACGAATTACTGTTTTTTGTTCTGGGAAGAAATCAAATATTAATAACTGCTAGCAGAAGATGACATTTATCGAGCTTTTTCTATAGAAGAAAGACTATTTTTTATGTAATAAAATTGCAAGTTAGAAATTTTGTTAAACGTTTTAATATATATTTGTAATTTTTGAAAATATTTCTAATATTTAGTCAAAAAGCAGTGACATCAAATAAAAGAATAGATTGGACACCTAGAAAGAGAACTAAGATTGTGTTATAAAAATGCGGTTTTCCTACTCTAAAATTTCAAGACAGGCGGGTGGTTCAGTAACTACATCTGGAGTCCTAAAGTTTTGTTTATGATATCAGGAAACAAATTCAATAAAAACGAAGCAGGAAATGGCTGAAAAGGTGCGGCACATCTGTTTATGACAGAAAAAATAAAAAGACAATGTCTCCAAGATAGAAGAATGTCATCAGCGGCCATCAGAAGTCAAATGAATGATGCTGGCATTTATGTCAGTTCAAGAACAATCAAGAGGAGATTATTAGATGTTGAACTAAGAGGTAGGAACGGAAAATATCCTTATCTTAATTTTCGGCAGTGTGTAAAAAATGTTACAGACGGAAAAGAAACACATTAATTGCACTGATGATCAGCGTTCACAAGTTATACGGATGAAACAAAGATATTGTTATTTGGTATTGATGGTGAAAATATGCAAGACAGAATAAATGAGAAAACTGCATTCAGGCTACTATGAAGAACTTAGTGTTATGATTTGGGCATGCATGTCAACAGACGGTATTGGTCTTTCATGTTATCACTGGGGCATTAAATGCAAGAAAATACATTGACACTATTCTAGAGCCAAAACTTACACCTTCCACAGTGATCGCTTTCCCAATAATGCATCATTTATTTTTAAATATGATTAAACTCCCTGCCACACAGTAAATATATCGAAAGTGTGGTTCAATACAAAGAGCATTGAATTATCATGGCCAGGAAACAGTCCTGACCTCAAAATTATTGACAACTTATGGTACCATTTGAAAACTCATATACAGTGGTGGCCAAAATTGTGGACAGTTTTGAAAACTTTTATGATTTCTAACTTTGTATACTCATAGAAAATATAACGTTTCACAAAATGCAAACTCTTATATATCATTTTAAATAGAATTTTATGCTAATTCCAATACAAAAAGCAAAATTCAAATATTTACAATACAAAAATATTGAGTGGTAATAATTATCGAGCTACATTAGATGCTGATGACTGCAGTGAGTTGTCTGTGCTTAGTAGGGTAGCCTTTATTTTTAACTACAGCTTCATATTGATGTTTCATTGTGCTAAAGAGAGTTTTAAGCCTTTCCTTCGTTATTGCATGATGCCAGGAAACAATAATAGTCTCAATTAATTCTCTTTTATTTGATGAACGCTTCATATGTACAAGAGTCTTCAAACTATGCCATAAGTTCTCAATAATTTTGAGGTAGAGGACTGTTTCCTTGCCATAATAATAATTCAATGCTCTTTGTACTAAACCGTATTTTCGATATTTTTGCTTTGTGGCAAAGAGCTGAATCCTGCTGAAAAATAAATGATGTGTTGTTGGGAAAGAAGGGATTTTCTTGCATTTAATGTCCCATCGATAACAATGGAGAAGATCAATACCGTCTGCTGACATGCGTGAACAAATCATAACACTAACTACGTTGTTCACAGTTGTTTGAATGCAGTCAGGATGTAGCTCATCGCCTATTCTATGTCTTACATATTTTCGCCATCACTACCGAATAGCAATATCCTTGTTTCATCACTCCATATAACTTGTGACCGCTGATTATCTGTCCAATTAATGCGTTCCCTTGCCCACAGTTTATACGCTGCTGTAAATTGAGATATGGATTTTTTTCGTTGAATTCTATCTATTAGTCCAACATCTAATAATATTCTCCTGATTGTTCTTGAACTGATATAAATGCCAGCATCATTCATTTGACTTCTGATGGCCGCTGATGACATTCTTCTATCTTGGAGACATAGTCTTTATTCTTCTGTCCTGAACAGAGGTGGTGCACCTTCTTAAGCCATTTCATGCTTTGTTTTTTATTGAATTTGCCTTCTGATATCGTAAACAAAACTTTCGGACTCCAGATGTAGTCACTGAACCACTCACCTATCTTGCAATTTGAGCATAAGAAAGACCACATTCATGTAACACAATAATTTTAGTTTCCTTTCTAGATGTCCAATCTATTCTTTAATTTTAAGTCATTGCTTCTTGACTAAATATTAGAAATATTTACAAAAATTCCAACTATATATAAATTCTAACTATAAAGTTGGACAAAATTTCAAACTTGCAATGTGATTACATAAAAAACAATCTTTTACAGAAAAAAGAACAAGAATGACTTGTTCCAACATTAAAAATGATGTTAGCTTCTGCTGGTAGTAATTAATATTTGATTGATTCCCAGAACAAGATCAGTGATTTCTCAGGAAAGTTAGAAATTACAATCCAATTCATCACTGTGTTTGTTATTCAGATTAAAGGAAGAATAACTTTTTTGTATTGTAAATATTTGAATTTTGCTTCTTGTATTGAAATTAGCATTAAATTTCCCTTAAAAAGATATGCAAGAGTTTGCATTTTGTGAAATATAACATTTTCTATAAGCATACAAAATTAAAAATATAACGATTTTCAAAAGTGTCCATAATTTTGGCCACCACTGTATATGAAGCGTTCATCAGCTAAAAGAGGATTAATCAAGGCTTTGTTTCCTGGCATCATGCAATAACGAAGGAAGAGCTTAAAACTCTCGTCAGCTCAATGAAACATCAGTGTAAAGCTGTAATAAAAAATAAAATGTCTACAATTTTTACCACCATTGTAAATCAAATCTAAATATACTTTACAAGAACATCAACAAAAATAAAATATTGCAAAATGTTAGTTATTTAATAAATGTTTCGTCTTTTAAACCAGTGGGAATGATCTCGTCGAAACTTTCTATCATATTCTATAATAAATGTATTATTTATTGTATGCTACTGATGAGTAATAAAAAAGTTTGTTGACCTGCGATATTTAGAAAATTTTCATCGTTGGGATATAGTAAGCACTCAAGTACCAGAAAACCAAATGTGTATTTTAGACAACTTTTTCCAATCTATTAAAACAAAAATTTGACATAGAATTACAGTAGTAGTCACAAGATCACTTACTAAATTTTTTAAATTTTAATTTCTGTGTTACAGCGTTTACATGCTTTCGGAAGTACAGGCCAAATTTTGGTTCAAACTTTGATGTGAATCTGCATTTTCGATGCCAAATCTATGTATGAAATTTTATTTCATCTTACTCTTCACTTTAGTTATATTAGAATTCAAAATTTGGTAGAAATATAAAAATTTGAAGCAAAAGCATACTAAATTTTATCCATCTAGATTAAACGCTTAAGTTTTCGTGTTCACAGACAGAAAATTTCAAAATTGCTTGTTGGAATTGTATTTGAGATGTCTGAAATGTGAAGGCTCGTCAAAATCTCAAGTTCGAAATTCTTGAGAATTATAATACTACTAATTTTTATACTTCGTGTAAGAGAAAGCGAAAAATGCCTTAATGAATGATTGTATTAAATAGTTAAATACCCAAGAAGCTAAAAAGTGGGAAATAAATTTTAATATTACTTCCTTTCATCTTTACAAAAAGTCAGTAAATTTCAAATAAGGTTCATTTTAGAAAATTTATGAATTTCGTGTGAACTCTTCAATATGAATAAAATGTTTATAAATTTTTAAATAATTTATTGAATGATATTTTATTAGTTAGTTCGATTTCTCAACACTTCAAGAAGTAAAGCATTAGTACAAAAATTTGTTTCATATTTACACAAATATTAAAATTCAATTTTTTATAATTCAGAATTTAAAAGAATTGATTTATATAGAAGTAAGTTTTTCTCTTAAAAATAACTATTTATCGAAAAGCTTTTAAAGTAGAATTTTGAGTGATAATTTTTATGACCGAAATGTGATTTCAATTGAGAATCGAAATTCAAAATGCAAGCAGTCACCCAAGATAATTGACACTAGTGTACACTAGATGGCAGCACTACATATTCGAAATGGGGTCAATCATCCAATCTGACTGAATATAAATTTGTTCCCACGTCTATTACATGATCTATCAGCATTTGAATTTCATAGTATAAGAGGCGTTACATAAAATTCAATAGACTGAAAATTTTACTTTGAATGAATTTGGATTAATTTAGTTGAAATAAATTTTTGGATTTATAGGGAATTTTTCATCTTGAAAACAATTTCGGATTGTTTTTCGTTGTGTTGATGCACATAAATTACGTTATTGATAAGACTACGAAATGCTAAAGGAGATGAATTATAATGCTAATTGTTATAATACAAATATTAACTTTAAATCACTTCACTGATGTCCATTTGAGTTTTCGTTAAAAACAATTTAGAATATGTTAACAGCTTATTTCCACGATGTTCTTTTGTGCGTTAAATTGTATTGGGTTTCAATTTTAATATATATTAGAAGATTTTTTTAATCAAATAATTTGAATATAATAATCATTCATACACATTTCAAGTAAAAGAATATTCAATCTCACATTATTAAATTATAATAGTAATATA
Source organism: Argiope aurantia (assembly GCA_026543865.1). Lineage (NCBI taxonomy): Eukaryota > Metazoa > Arthropoda > Arachnida > Araneae > Araneidae > Argiope > Argiope aurantia. The sequence goes on from JAPMOR010111708.1 coordinate 675,232, forward strand.
TTTCCATTCTTTTTTCAACAAAATGCTTAATGAAATGTCGCATGTTGTTGCATATTACAGCGTGAAACTGAAACATTGGTAATTTTATACGTTAAAAGTGCAATATGGGACAAATTCTATTCACAAAATGCATTTGTTTAGTTTTTTTAATTAATTTTTTAACAAATGGCGATATCTGTTACATAATTTGGTTAAATTACTTTCAGGGTAATTCTTTGTGCACAAGAAAACATGCTTTTATAACAAAGCTCTTGAAGTGATACCTTTAAATATCAATTGTTAACCAAAAATTCACCTTATTTCACTTGATATAGAATAGATAAAAATGAGTTTTTTTTTAGTTTCAGAAAAAAAATGTGAAGATATATTATTCAATGAGTTCTTTATTAAAACCTGAATGATCCTTATAACCAAAATAAAATCTTTTTTCATGTGATGAGAATAGAATAGAAATTTAAAGTTATGTAAATCTTTTCAAACTGTAAATATTTTTTGAATGCCAACTTTAGCAATGACTCCTGAAAGGTCAAATGTTACAAATAATGTCCAAAATAAATAATCGACGATTCAAAGATGAAAATGTAATAAGATTCATATGAGCTTTTTATGCTTTAGTCTTTTTGATCTGTTTTTATATGAAAAACTTCAAGGCGGGATTTCCAAGTCTTTCAGAAAAACATTTTTAGTCAATAATCATTTTTTAAACTTATTTTTAATTTAATCTAATAACAGCAATATTATTAACAATAATTTTTTAACACTAAAATTTTTTAAATTAAATTACAATTATATTTTTAATATCAAAATTTTTTAATTTAAATTATTTGAATCAAGTTTTAAATTTATTAGAAGTGTTTCAATTAAAAGTATTTTTTCTCTATTATTTTATAAGATTTATTTCACTTTTCTATACATGATTCACATTGAAAATCGTTTTTATTATTTAATTCAAAATATACCATCAGTTTTTATATTCTACAGGGCAAGAAACTTTCCAAAAAATGAAAAAAAGTATATTAAGCATACATTACACAAGTACAACATACTTAAATAAAAAAATATTAAAGGAGCATTGCTGTATCCGTGTAAATTTGCTGATTTTTCTTAGTCTTAAGTTTCATGGGGGAAAAATATGTTCTCTACAACATATTTTAATGAATTTTCAGAATGTAAACAAAACATTAAAAAATATAGTAATTATGGTATTAAGAAAATTTGCAAATATACAAATCAAGTTTACATGCTGTATACTTAAATGATTTTTTTAAAGATATACCGTAACAGTCAACCGAAAAATGATACTAATTCAGAGTTATATTTCCTACTCTTCTGTATGAAAAGTTTCAGCAGAAGTGTGCTTTAAGGTTTTCAACTATTTAAAACAAAAACAAATAGCATGGAAGGAATCTAACTATTACAAGGGAAAAATCCATAAATTATTTTCAAGGTTGTCTTTCAGAAGACATAAATAACTGACGATAGTTAAGACCACCACTCAAACAAATAATTAGCTATTTTGAGAGAAACTTCAAGGACATTGAGGTTAGGTTTCATTTTTCTTGAAACGTAATCAATTTTCGTTTAAAATTTGTTAGGTAAATAAAAATTCAATACAAAATAATTCGACAATGCCAATTGCATTATTGAAATACGATTAGATATATTCTGCTATATGAAGATTTCTTTGGAGTACAATTTATATTTGAATGCGCAGAAGTATAAAACCGCAAAATGAAAGCTATATTTTTTGCATAAAACAATCTAGATGTCTGTATAAAGTAGAGCAAAAATTCACATAAATATTCAATCCAAAGGATCAAAAATCTAAACCACTGAAGGGATTTTCAAATTTTGCTCACAAATGTTAATAAATATTTTAAAAAAATGAAGTATTAGTGGGGCTTTCTAAGCAATAAATTAAGTAATTAAAAATTTCATTAAACAGTACATAAAAAAGAGCGCGAGCCAGATATATTAGTTATTATTAAATAAAACAAAACTTTCTTCCTTCATATGATATTTGATAAATTCAGAAATCAAGAATATTCCATTAAGGGAACGTTGGATTCTATTAAGCGTTTTTACAAATTGTTAGGAGATATGATTTCAAATGGATAATCTAAATATTCATTAAACATCTTTAAAAATCTTTTAAACTAAAAACATTAAAGGAAGTGTAAAAATTTAGTACTTATTAATTTAAACATTCTATGTTCTTTAATTTTTCCTTTTAATTATCAAAAAATTACTGATAACGAAACTACCGCATTATTATTTTACTTAAATTTTCCGGAAATGTTTTTATACTCACGCATAATACATTAGAATTATATTTTTCTGAAATAAAATTTTTATCTAAAAGTCAAAATAAAAGGCTTATACAGATTTTAATATACAACAGAAATAAAATTTTATACGCTTTTTATAAAAGTTAAAACACGGCGTTTCACAAATACATTTAAAACTGAAAAAAGGAAAATTAAAATAAACACTCCTTTGAACCCTCAAAGTTTTTATTTTATTTAGCAATACAATATATAGTATATTTTGATGTAATTTTATATTTATATAAAATAGTTTGGGAATAAAATGTAAAATGCAATTTAATATTTCGTTCAATTTTTTATCATTTTAAAATCTTAATTGATTTCTTTTAAATCATTTTATTAAAATGATTACTAATAATATTTAGAAAAATATATACTCGAAATATCCGATTTACCTAAAATTATAAAAAATGAATGAGAAAATTAATTTAAACAATATTTAAAAGTTTGAAAAAGCGGTACTCTATTAAGCTAAGGATAAGAAAATCTTGTTTTTATGAATATTTTCCATTTCTTTTAATTCAAAAAATGCAACTAAAAGAGAAATGCTATAGTTTCATTTCATGCATTAATACTTCGAGCAAAACGCGTTGTCCCTCATACGTTCATTGAATAACAGATTTTTGTATTTAAATCTGTTACGAAGTTAAAGAAATAATTTAAAATATCATTTGAATTCACTATAAGTGTCTCAGTTATACTTCATGCTTAAAATATAGAAATAAAAGACACTCCAAATAAGATCAAATGAGACTAACGATCTAATAAGATTAAACAATACTGTAAAATATACATTTCAGAATTGAATAGAATAAATTTTACATAAAACAGTAAAATATATTTTAACAGTAAATATTATTTAAACCAACTATTTAAAAATTCTAAAATTTTAATTAAATATTTAAAAATATTTAAATATTTTATTCCACCTATAGTATTATTTAAAGAAAGGAAAAGCCAAAACAAGATGACATACCTACAAGTCTTTTTTTGCCGTTTCAAACTCTTCGTTTAATAAATGTAGGTCAACGATATTTTTATCGAAAAACAATGACCACAACATTCGAATAAACAATGGGTTAAAAAGGAAGGTTGGCCTGTGTGCCGTAAAAGGAATTCCGAAAATCGCAATAAAACACTCGAAAATAAATGAATGTTTTGACTTTCATTTTTAGCATGATACAGTGAACAAACCCATGGAATGTGACTAAGATTTTGATTCGTTTCCTGTCAGTTTTTAGAAAGCTACGATTGTGTGTCCTTGAGCAAAACGGTTTCTTTTAGGTGAAAAAAACTACAATAATTTTTTACTGCTAATTTGCGTGCTAACAATTTGTCTAGACGCTTTTATAACTTGTTTAGGAATTGCTGCAAATCACAGGTAGAATCTTCGAGAAATACTGGAACTTTTTTTAAATGAAAAAAATTGCGCTTTTTCCAAAGGTTTTCAAGCTTTTATAATGAAAGGTGAAAATGTATTTTACCGAAAACAGTTTAAAAGAATTGTTTTTACCTTCCAATAAAAATGCAATTCTAATCTTTGAAAACAATTCCATTTTTTTTCTAACATAGAATATTTTTTTTATCACAAGTTCTTGGAGAAGTCTTTAGTTTTCTTTAAATGCATTAATAATTTACATTATATTTTAACTAAATTATATTTTATATTCTATGACTTTGCGCTCGAAAGCAAATTCTCTTAAGCCCTTTTAGGCAAAATATCAGTTTGTTCTTTTACTTTCGAAAATTAAAATACCTACATATAAGGTATCGATAGTTAATTTTTCAAAAAAAAATAAATTATATATACATTCTTAAATCTCAAATAGGAATTGTAATTCCGATTTTCAGACAAGTCGCAAATATTTGTGTCGAATTTTTCTATTTCACAATTTTTTTATTCAGTAAACTGTGTTCATAGCGATAACGCTTCTATTAGTATACAATATTGTGAAATGTTTATTAATATTCTGAAATCAAACAATATCGAAAAAGATCTAACAATATTTATAGGTATTTTGTGCTATTGGGGCACATTACTTTTTCGCTGTAGTGACAGAATTAAAGGTAAACCAATATAAAAAGGCCTCGGCTATTAAATAAAATATTAACAAAATTTTTAAAAAATATTTTAAACATCAGTAAAAAGATATTCAAATAGTGTACGATTCTTTAATTTTTAAATTAACAAATGGAAAATCTGAAGCTTTTACTGTTACGAGATTTTGTTCAAAAATGAAATTATATATAACCTCCCTTTACGCTTGGACGGTGCCGCCTCTCGCTCACCATTTAATAAGGTGCATCATTTTGACGGTTTATTTATTTTTAAAATTTAATTTTAAAAAAATACCTAAAGAAGGGCAAGATGTAATTAATTTTTAGAGAAAATTCAATTCAAGACAAATATACATATTTTTTTTATAAGTTAAACAATCCATTGTATTAGATAAATAAGTATGCATTGAATTACTTTTTCGAGTGGAAAGGGTTAAGAGAGCAAAATATTGCTATTTTCCTTATTTGGTAATTTTAAAAATATAGTGACAAATAGGTAATTATATATTTTATAATTGTTTCCATTGTGAAAGATTCTCTTGAAATCTAATAATGTTACAAATTGAATTTTCTTTATATTACTCAAAAAGTGTATTAGGATAAGATATATAAAATATGTAAGACTAAAATAAAAATATCTTATAAATTTTTGTTTAATACTCACGATTTAAAGAATTCTTGGCATTATGTCGATACATCAATTTTCGTTACCAAATTATCGGTAAAAGATAAAATCGATAACTAGAGTTTACTGAAAAATAACGTTAGATCAACGAATAATGACTATGCATGTATGTCAATTAATATTTAAAAATTTCAGGAATTTTTCTACATATAATTCTGTAAATTCTGAAATTTTTGTTGATACGATATCTTGCTGCAAGAAATAGTTTTTTTATACTCTTAGGAGTTTCCTATGTCGAAAATCCTAGCACGACAGAATTCTTAAAAAAAAAAAAAAAAAAAAAAAAAAAAAAAAAAAAAAAAAAACCCAAGGCTTTTAATCGTTTCTAACATTTTTAATTGCAACATATGCTAAAAATGATATTTTAACTCGTGTTAGAAAGAACATAATTAAGATTTCTTAAATCTTTAAAGATTCTGATTAAAATTTAGAGCATCGTTCCAACTTTTAGGTAAAATCATATTTTACACTTCAATAAATGATTTTATTGCATTTAAGCAAAATAAAGTATTAATCACCATAAGATTCATTAAAAAGTTAATGTTAATCCAACTTACCTATGTTGATACAAGAACAATTATAAATGTATCTTTTTTTCTATTGGTAGCAGATTTAACTAACCAAAAAAGAACTGATTAGAATTAAGGATTACAAGATTTCGGAGTTCAGTATAAATTTTTCGTGGACAACTTATAAGTTTAACGTATGGAATGATCTTAAAAACAAGCCGAGGCAGTTTTTGCGTCAATTCTAATGTTGGCCCATTTCCCATCTGTATTTTGTACGAATTCCATCCCTGAGATTGAAGGGACATGTGCACCTAGATACTTTTAAATTTTTAGATGACTGAGAAATCTGCACAGCTGATTTGAATTCTTTTTTTCTTATTCAAATAGGTGGTTCAAGGCACTATTTTAAAAATCCAATTATGATGAAATATAAACTGAAATTATTGAATGAAAGAAATGGAAAGGACAAGGAAACAAGTTTTCCTATATTAAGTATCTCCTTCCTTTTCAATTTTTTCTCATATATGAAGCATTAAAAGTAACCAATATGCGTGTGGTCTCACAAAACTTTCTTTCATTCTTTCTAATAAAGGTTATGTCCTAGATACTTTTGCATCGCCATGGGCATACACCTTGCATTGCCATAGGCATAAAATAGTTGAGAAATATTGATCATTGGCAAGAATTAATCATTTTTACTGAATTTATTGCGTCATATTTTGCAATTAATCCCTAGCATTCGGTAAATAGTTTCGGAAAATCAAATTTGTGTTTTAGGCGCATTTTCGCCAACCAATTGAAACAAAAGATGTCACAGAACCACAGTTGTAGTCAAAATCTCATACCAAATTTAATATATTTAAGTGTGCTTTTGAGCTATCGCTTTAATAGATTCTGAAAGTACAATCTGACAGACGGTCAGTCCCTTGTTGGATTTGGCTGGAAATTTCAAAAGGATTTATAGTTATTAAATCTGAGCTTTGAATTTTATTCATCTATAGTTTTGTAGTTACCATGGTAACATTCCGAACAACACTACAGACTTTCTCTTAAAGTATTGTATTCAAAATTGAATATAAATTTACGAATTTGGTGTAAGGATTGTATATTAAATTTATCTGTTTAGCTGAAATTGAGTTTATTTTTGTCACAACCAAACGATGGATACACAATAACAAAAATGTGCTTTTTGAATATAGGGTGATCTAAAATGTATATTCCTCAAAATCTTCAATACTTAATTTTTTTACTCTTTATTTGCTTAATAGTTAAGATGATAGTTTCCAAAATTTCTTTTGTATAAGCATTCTTTTCTGAGTTAACTTTATCAATTGTAAGTCACATGAGTCTTCGAGAAAAGTTTTTTTCTGCACGAAACCGTTGTACAAGATAAAAAATGCCTTTCCTTGACTAAGTTATTAGCATTAAATAACTATTGAAGATAGTATTACAAAATTATAGCCATTGCATAAAATCTGTTCTTAAAATTTTTATCACGGAACAAATGGTTCAGCTAATCCATACATGTAAGAATGAATGAAATATTAATTTTTGACGAAATGAAATTGGGGAGAATAAGTGCATTGCAAATATCTGCTCAAGTCGGAAAATACATACTAAAAACGTCGAAAAAGGAACACTTCTGTAAATGTGTTACCTATTATCACAAATTTGGTGTCGATGGAAATGACCCGAGGGGGCAGGTTTTCTGAGATAGACAAACTAATTAACCGAATTAACTATCTCAAAATTTTTCCATTACGGCTATCAATTTTACTGAATCGGTTTGTCATAAAGAAATTGACTTCTCAATCAAATTTTATGAAATTATGTTAATTTGGAGAGTTCGAGTTTTGAAAAATGCTTCCAATGTTAAATGAATCTTATGAACTTCCGGTGATATCTCTCGGAAATATATTTCTTAAATTTTTTTTTTCACTCACCTAAAGTAAATTACCATATTTCATGAAGTCATGAAGCAAATACATAAATAATAAATTTAATAATTTTATGAATTTTTAAAGAGATATGAAAAAAATTGTAATAGGTGAACATGGGAGCAAAGCTGACATGCTAAAATGTCAGAATCCAAAAAAATTGTGCATGAATAATTTTCGAAATATTCACAAAAACTAAAATTCCCTCTGTCCATTGGCAACGCTCACTTTGAGGGCCGTATATTAAATTTAATTATATTTATTGATCTAATTTTTATGAAGCACAAGTATTAACGGCCATTATAAGATCGCAGTTAGATAAATATTAATTTTATTTTCAGATCAGATGATTAATTTAACGCAAATTGTTTTCTTTAAAAAAAATGATTTTTTCCCCACTTAGACGATATAAAATTAGATTGCAGGACAGATGACTCTAGTAATGTTTAATTTTTTCTCTTTACCTGCAGTTATTGTTTGCAAGTAAATGAAATGGAGATCCAAAGAAATCTATATCATTTCTTACTAATCAGTAAATTAAAATAAGAAAATAAACATCTATTATTTATATAATTAATGGCTTAACGATGTTACCATAATTTTTAATTAGGTGGCGAATATTTTAAAAATACCCTTAAAATGATTCTCTTAATGATAAAATCTCTTTGCATTCGCGTTTATGAAAAAACATTGTTTTTAGCCGTATACTTCCGGTTTTTTTTTTTAGATTTGATGGTTGATGTTGAAATAAACAGTCCTTTAGTAGAAAACGACGACGTTTATTAAACACGAAGCCACTAACACAGAGACGACGAATGCACAGGCGACAAATATATACAGACGAACACAGGACAGCACATTAAAGCAAATAGTAGTTTACAAGTCGTAAACGGTAGTAATAACAGCCACAGCACACAAAGCGTCCAGACAGCTGCCGGACTTTTATAGTTCCCGGGAGACAGATCGAGAAGGTTCTGGGTGTATATCAGTTCCTATTGAATGAATCGTTAAAATTCTTGAAGTTTCCAACAATATCTATTTTGACGCCAAAGTCTTCAAATGGTGACCAAGTTTGTCGCCAAGCTCTAAGATCATTGACGTGGCACCCGATCAGCACCTACAGGGCTGATCGTACAACAGCCTTTCTTACAATGACTCTATTCGTGATGGGAAGCAAAATTCCAGGTATTCAACAATATTGTAGCATGATAATGTGCTTGATTTAATTCATTTGCATTTATCTTGATTGCGTCAGCCGTTGTATAACAGGAAGAATGACCTGCACTCAGGTATTCTTATAATAACTTACATCGAAGCTACTGTAATAAACGATCTGATTAACAATTGTTTCCACCTGAAAATAAAATTATATCCTTTTAATAAACACCTATAATTTCATTAGCTTAAAATGTCTTCACTGTATTCGCATTCCCCCTATCAGCGAGAATGAAAATTAAGAATAAAAAGTGTTAAAGTATTTCATTCGTCATAAAAATTGAGAGGTATATTCATTTCTGCTGGCAGGATCAGCTAAAAGACTAAATGATGAATTAATTAAAAGTAATAAAAATTCTTTTAATTTGAAAAAATGAATATTTTTGAAAACACTCATATTGAGGATAAATCAGAGTCGTGTTGCTTGCACCTCCAAAATTCCTGGGATAAAAACGCAAAAAAGTCGTATTTTTCTACCAACAAGCTGCGATTTACTTAATATATAGTCCCCGGTGAAATGGTCGTTTTTGGGTGGAGCTTTCGGCAAACAAAATTAAGTATATCTGTAGAACTACTTGGAATTTCAAAACGAAATTTGATGCACATACATAAAGAGACTTGCTTAAATGAATGAGTCAAAATTTCGATTTTCGAAATGGAAAAATTTTGAGATAGTAGTTAATCAACTCTGTTAATTAGTTTGTTTATCTCAACAAATGTTCCTTTAATCCACTTTCATTGACACACATTTTAAAAAGATGTGACAATAAAGTAAGATGTGTTCCATTTTTTCTTTGTTGTTGACGACTGTAGGTATACATTGTGCAAAATGAGGATAGACTTCCCTTTAATATATATATATTTAGAATATATATATTAAATCTAAATTATGTTATAGAATGGAAAAAATGAAAATACCTTTTCAGTATTTATTGCTAGTGGGCTAGACGGATTCCAACATTAACAACAGTTATGAATTATTTTTCACTTAGATCGCTACTTTGTTTTGAAGCAATATATATTTGTGCAATGAGCATTATTCAAAATCATTGTTAAATGACGAGGATTACACTTGAGCTAACACATACTTCTTTTCTCTGCGAAGTACGTTTGATCCTCGATAAAAAAAAAATAAGTATGCGTTAGATTAAACATACTGCAAATCCTTAATCTTATCAAGTTTTGAATTTAGAATTCCGAAATCGAGATCTTAGTTCTGAGCCACGGCAGTTCCAGAAATCCGAAAATAGATAAAAAAAAAATAGGACGTAGGCTGAGGTCTATCATTTAAATATAAAAAAATAGTTATTTAATACTTTCCAAGAGATTTTTTTTAAAGCGCATTGGTTGCGACCAAATTTTTGTTTTTGTTTCAAGAGACAATTTTGCATCTCCTGAAAAACCATGCATAAAAATTACACATCTGAAATGCAGCAATCTGATATTATTCAAAATAACAAAGCAATCATAATTAGTTTGCAAAACAGCAGTTTCTTTTGTTTAAAAGAATTAATGAAGTTCACTAGGATTACAATTGTTGTTCTACTTAATTATTTAACATTACTTCAATCAACTCATACAGGGTTTTCAAGAAAATGTAAATTTAAAATATTTTTTCTAATGCAAAGTCTTGCATACAAAAAAAAAATATACATAGCTAAATACAGGAAATTCAAAGTCTTATCAGTATATTCAACATCAGTATGTTGAATGTATAAATAAAACGTTGCATCAGAAGTCATTTTTTACAATACAAGAAGTAACTACTACTTAGTTATTGAATTCGTTGCTATAATTCGATCTCATAGATCTTGAATAATTAGCAGACATAAGCGGAACTTAAGTTCAAGATCTGCTGCGGTTTTCGATCTTGATTTAAAATCTTGAACAATTTAGATACACTCAATTTCATGATTAGTACATTCGCCTTTTTACATATGCAATGCATCATATGAATTTCTTGTACAAACTATACATCTGTGTAGGATGAGGTGGCTCCATTGAACTTGGGCGAAATGCACGCTTCATTACAACAATATCTTCATGTTTTTTTCTTTTCATGCATATAATAAAGTAATATAATCGCAAAAAAAAATCCGTACTCTGACAGTCCGATTTTGACAAATCTCCACATTACAGACTTCGAAGAACACATTTATGGTATGTCTGTTTTCCCGTGAACACAAATTAATAGTTTAAGCTTGATGGATGAAAGCTGAAAATTAATTTAATCAATGGACTTTAGACCAAATTTATACTTTGAATCAAGTTTTAAATTTAAAAAATGTAATAAATTAGATAAATTTTTTTGCAAAATCCATTCAGAGGTAGTTCTGTTTGATTGTTCGAGTGACTACAAAACGTAGAGCTAAATAAAGATTGACACAAGTTAAATCTCTAAAATGCATTTTAGTATCAAATTTTGAAACAAATAAGTGCACGGATTAACTGGAATTTGGCATGGATGTTGATGCAGTGATTTATATCAATGAAATTTTTGTGACTATAGCTGTACTTTGCCAAAATTTGATTTCAATATATCGGAAAAAGATGCACTTTCGAATGATAGATTAATAAGAACTAAATTCACGCTAATGGTCTATATTTCGTAACTATTGTTTACCAATGCCCTGCAAGGCATTTACGTACTTATTCTAGATCCAAAATTTTATGCAGGAGAGAGGGGATAAAACTTATTGAATATACAAGAAATTGTCTTGGATACCACTCCTGCTGGTTGCATACTACAACATATAAAATAAGTTTTCCTAAGACTTTTTTGAAAACCTTTTCTTTTAGCCTTTTCTATTAGGTTAATTCAAAAGCCTTAAACACCTTAAATTCGTCTCTGTACAACGATAATCGTGTCTTTACTGTCGTTCATTAGAAATAAATATTTCACATTAGCTCCTTCATTTTGAATACCCTGTATTTGGTCAGGAATGCGAGGCTCATAGCGTTCTGCTACGACTAAAGTAACGATGACTTGGACAAATGTTTTGTTTTATTAACTTAAAAATGAATGGATCAACACAGTACGAACAAGTTACAGCATTCCATAAAGAACATGTTTAAATACAAAAGGGTCACCACTGGTATCGTGATTAACGGTTCATTGTGAAGTATGCTAAGAGCAGAAATTCAGCGCTTTTTCTTACCTACGAAATACAGAAGATTATGCATCTCACTACCTTAACAAATCCCTTCGCAAAAACGGCAGAAAAAGTTTGTAAAGAATGGCAAATATTGAAGCCATTTCGAAATAAAAATTTCTTCGTGTCAACCACAACTAAAGAAACGGTACGATTTTATTTAAAAGTCAGAATTATTTCGTACGAATTGAGAAAATTCATTATTCATTCGAACGGGTGTTTGGTCTCTGACAGGAGTTTTATGATAAGGATATTTATAGACGTACCTAGGAGCAATGAAACAAGAATCTTGCAGTATTTTAACATTTGTTAGAACATTATGTTATATATTTTCTGGACATTTGTTGCAGGCTAACCTACATTTAAATACAATAAGTGATATTTTAAATATTTCATAAAACACAGAAGGACCAAAATCTTTCCTGCAATTGCATACTTAAGTTGTTGCATTAATTATAAGATTTCGTAAAATGCATTCAAAAAGAAAGAAAGTTAAAAGTTTTCCATGGGCCTTTCTGTCGTGACTTATAAAAACAGCTCACTTTATTCTGTTCTTAACAAACACAAACATTAAATCTGAAAATTTCTAGTATTTACAGGAATTGCAAGACTCATATCGACAAGAAACAATATTTCTAATTGCTGGCCTGTCTCGCTGCATTTTGTATTTAATCTTATCTTTCTGATATTGCTGAGCTTGAGAAGTTATTTTATACTAAATAGTAACCCCTGCTTAGGGAGATGTCACCTTAAGTACGAGGATGAAAAGTTGCCGTACAAGTAAGGAAATTCTCGATTCTTCTGGCTTTACAGTTATGATGATTACGCCTTAACCGTGCCATCGACGCGTACGTCGTTTGTAACGCGATTTGTTAAGTATGATCCATAGTACAGATTTATTTAAATCTATAGATTCAATTTTACCATATGCTATGATTGGGGGTAGTAATTCTTTAATTACCCACAACATCTTTACTTTTTTTTACAAATGGCTTTCGGTTAAAAAGTTGAATTTGTTTTTTTCCGAATTTTTAGTTTATAATTTGACGGTTTTTAACAGATCAGAAAATATAATTACACAATGACAATTGGTATTCTGTCAAAATATAAAATGGTACTTTAGTATATGTACATAAACTAATTTCACCGCACGAAAAAAGAATCAAGGTAAACAGCTTTGGAATGCATGAACATACTCAAATCTGAAATATTTCATATAAGAAACATTTCGTATCATTTAAACAGCCTCAATAAATAGAAAATATTCACATTTTGTGCTTTTTATTCAAATAGCACCAATAAAAAAACAATGCAGTATCACGTTATAAATTTTCCAGCCTTTTGTATGAATATTTTTCGGATCATAAAATAAATGGATGCACATTTTGCGTGAAACAAAAGGTTTTATACTTTGTTAACAATGCAGGTTTTACTACTCATAATACTAAACAACTATTAAGTATGTTAACAAATAGTTTCGGGACATTGTTCCTTTGTACAAATAAAGCTGTTTAGCACTTGGAATAATTTTCACCAAATAATGCAGACGCAAATAATTAATGGTTTGCAATTATTCGTGCCTAATTTATCATGAGACTAACATATGTAGTAAGCATAATTTACGTGATTTTAAATTTATTAAATTTTCCTTGTGTACATTGTGAAGGTATATTTCTTTTGAATTGTATATTAACAAAAACTAAATTTTAAATTTGTTTTTAATAAACTTTCATATCAGATTTTATAATAAATGTTATAACAATTTGTAGCTTTTAAAATTCTGAAAAGATTAATGCAGTTTCAATAATTCGGTTACATATTTCGATGTTCTCACCAGTAATTCTGCTTTGATAGAAGTATGAGACTTAAGAAATTTTTTTCTCAAACGTCGCAATTAAATAATATTTAAAATATATATTTATTTAAAATTATCCGATTATGTATTTTGTAATTTAATATGATTTCGTACATTGCAAAGTGGAATTTTAAATGCATCATCAGTCTCGCGGTATTAACGAGGAAAATATTTAAAGTAAATTTTATTTTTGATGAAATATTATAAAAATATTCAAGTTTGACGCCAGTGATTTTTTTTCTAGTCATGCAGTGATGACGAATTAACACCTAGTAATGCAGTGATCTTGTAAGAAAGTAATGATATCCGGCATCTATGTTATGTTAGTATATGTATTGTAATGATGTTAATACTAACTAATGATAATAAGTTCAGTAGTTCTGGCATATGTCGATAACTTTTCAAAATTTGCATCAGATCCCCATTTTAATATTCAGAACTGAATGTAAGGTGACAAGTAACTTGAAAAATAGAGAAAATAGATTGAACGAGAACCAAATCGATATGAACTACGAAATAGAATTTCAAACATACAGAATTTTGTTTTACAGTTTCCAGGAGATGTATTCTTGAATTCATCCCATCAATAATTCATAGTAAATACAATATATCACTATATATCACAATATATCAATATATCACTACAATATATCAATGAATTCACTCCATGTTAAAACGACGTAGGAAAATAATGGTATCGCACGCTACACCAGATGCATTCAAATTATTATTCAAGCACATTCTGCCAGAAAACGCATGCGTAGATCAAGCAAAATAAATTTGAATTTAATCAAGACTATAAACATTTAAAATGTATACATTAATTAATTCTAAAATACTTTTAAGCATGCTAAACTAAAATTTACTAAAACTAAAACGCATGTAACATTTATTAAAACTGAAGTTTAAGATAATTCTACGATTGTATGAATAAAAAACACTTTCCTATTCAAAACAATAGAAGGAATTAAACTTTTTAATAAAATAACAGAACAAATATTGACAAACTTAAATCGCAGTTTTCATGGTATTTTAATTGCACGATCCATTTTAACAAGCGTGATAAAAACATGGAAGTATTCTGAAAATATGTTCTTAAATTTCAATTGATCAAGCAAATACACTTATGAAAAATAAGAAAATCTAACGCTTAATGAAATATGTAGCTGTAAGTATGCAATGATAGTTGCTATGAAATTTGATGAAAATTAGCGAAGCATGGAAAGAGGCATACAATTTGAAAAGGAATTAAATGTTTTTTTTTTCAAGTAACGAGTAAAGGTTAAAGATTAATATAGACTTCAATAAGATTTATTTTACCAACCTATTTATATAAGGAATTTGTAAAAATCTATTTAGAAAAATTTAGTAGTAATAGCAGATATATATATATAAAGAAAACAGACAAAATGAGATGGAATAAAGGGATTTATATAAGATATTCTGAAATTATTTACATTCATACTTTTAAAATGCCACTTTAAAATGTATGATTGATTATTGCGACATTTTTATTGAAGCTGTAATATGTAAATTGAAGTCTAAGTGAATTTCAAGCATAATATAAATATAGATCAATCAAGAATTTTCGATGAGTTTTTGCATGTAATAAAAATAGACACTGAATGTTTTAAAAGGGCACTGAGCTTTCACGAAATATAGAGTTGAACTCTATTATTCCATAGAGTAAAATTCTAGATTATTGTTCCATAGAATTATGAAAATGATTTGATATCTCTACAGTCGATATTTCTATATTTCTATAGAAAATATAATTCTTTATACAATAAATTTCAAGCCTTCAGGAACTTGAGAAATCAGTCAATCAAAAGATTAGAAGCTTTTTACAAAAGAAAAAAAAAAGAAACTATATAATAAATTGAATTTACACGAATAAGTTGAAATTTCAAAATACTGCTTTCAATATTTACTTGAAATTTAGGTGATTAAATATTGAAAGCATACGAAACGAAACTAACGAAATCAATTTAATTTGACTTTCAAATATTGTAACGACGAACTGAGTTAACAGGATAAAGGTGTGGTATGAAGAAACTACAGGTATTTGAAACTTTAAAACATTTGGAATCCATATGTTATTTCAATGAAAATGCGGATACAGATAAATATCAAACTGAACATTTTTGAACACTTTCTTTTGTTTAATGTAAATAATCAATTGCTTTGATAATAAATTAAATAAAATGCTATTTTGTTTGAAAGTCCGAGTAAAATTTCAGGAATTTAAGATGCAATCAAACACCAGAAAATATTTTCTAAGTATATTTTCAGGCATTACATACAATTGCAACTTATTTTAAAGCATTGTTCTTAACTGCTAGCAAAAGAATTCGATTTATATAAAACGTTTCTCAAAATATTTCATAAGCGTTGAAAGATTTTAATATAGATTGGTTTAAAATCTTTTATTTCTTCTTTAAAATCTGTTTTATATATTATTTTTTCACCATACTTTTTTTGCTTTCCTTCATTGCGTTTTCTGAAATTATTAGTTTTTAAAAATTTCTATGGAAGTTTAGGACAAAATTTTTAATGAAGAAAATTCTATAGATTTAAAAAGAATGGAAATAATTGCAAGATATTTTAACTGAATGAATTTTTGAGCATATTTCCACTTTATTCTTTAAAACCGTTTTGACATTTTAACCCTCTTGCGACGCGAAACAAAGAAATTGTGTCACATTTATTCCATATATTTCGGCGAATGACATTATTTCTCGTATTTACTACATGTAAATTAATTTCCTTGTAATAGAAATTCACAAGCTTTATTTGCAAGTTATCATTAATGATTTTATTCAGGGAAAAAGTTTTGAAATAGATATGGTTGAGAGTAAATAAAAATTGAAGAGACAAGCTGAACTTATATTTTATTTTTTCACAACAATTTTAGTAATTTCCATTGCTCTCAAGAATTTAAAAGACAAAATGCAGAATAAGGGATTATTCTTTCATAAATGGGTCCGATTCACAAGTTATATTTTGCAGCATTGCAAAGGATAAAAAAATCAGCTCATTTTTACTGAACTTGATTAAAATAGCAATTTTTAATGTCGGCAACTTTTTTATATAATATAAAAGAACCATCACTTTGATGACTGGTCATCAATTTTCCTTTATTTATAAATTAGGCAATATCAGAATTATATATTTATAAAAATACACCTCGATTCATAATATAAACACGTTACCAGAAAAAAAAACATACCTCCAAGTTCGGTAGATTCACTTTTCACTGTATTACTCAGTAAATGCTTCAGCGATTACCCTAAGAATTGTGAAACAAATAAAAAAAAATCATTCGTAGCTACTCGTTGAAGTCTTCTCCAGAACTGGACTAAAATTACCGCCGCTCTTTTCTCACAATGACGTAACATTCACTTCTCGCTAGTAAACAGTGATGCCATTTCTTATTTTTTTATTCAGTAGCGAGAAAGAAAACGATTTCATGTCTGTCATTCCGCTGCAACAACACAAAAACTAAACAAAGAAAGAGGAACAGACGAAGCAATCTAATCGACGATGCTAATTAGCATAATAGGTCGAATTTCCTCTATATATATTTAAGTACCATTGTTGATCTCACACTTATTAAAAAAATTATCAAATTCTTTTTTCTATAGCTATTTTATATAGCTATGTCTATGAAAGTATAGAATTCGGTGCTAATTCCTTGTTCTTGATTCAAATTAGGCTATTTAGTTCTATAATGAGATTCAAATTCACTCTTGCAAGGTAGTCGAGTTTGATATTCCTAACAAATTTGAATGTTTTATTTTAAATGATTGATTTTATCGTTAGCATTTTGTGGAATATATTTGAATGATTTCATTAATTAGGATAATTTAAATATTCTTTACAACAAATAATTAGTGTTTGTATGTTGGCACTGTACAGACCATTTAACCTATAGCTACCAAATTTGTCACATATGTACTTTGGAAAATAAAATTGTATACATTGGAGCGGTCGTTTTAAAATCTTGTTTAGAATTTTAATTAATTAAAAATTAAGATGAATTTTTACGTTTCTTTGCGATAATTTCCGAAAATATTATTGCATAAAAATAAATTTTACACCGAGTTAAAATTTAAAACATTGTCTTTTTAACGATACCAGTTTAATCGTCTTGTGAATTTTACTCGAATTTTTAAAAATATTTCTTAACCTAATTTCTAACAATAGATTAAATTATTTTTTTGATACTCAAACCGTTTTCATTATTTTATCGAAGGTTTAATTGCGTGTTTTTCTTCTATTGTTAAAAAAGATAAAGAAAACGGATTCTGTTTAAAATCTGTATAGTTTACAAAAGAAATAAAAAAAAAGGGAAATTACGATATCGCGAAAATTAAAAGATAGATGTACCTGATATTTATGGTTTTAATACCGCTGTGATGTTCTGGAACTTTCCCAATTCAAATGGCTCATACAGGATATACAATAAACAGAACATAAGTAAGATTAAATCTAACACTTATGTCTAAACAATTTATCTGAAATATAATTAATATTCCCGACGAGGCGGTTGGTCGTCTGAGACGAATAGCTTTAAATATACTCAATTGTTGGCGTCTCTAATTATTATATAAATTGTTTTTTAAAGAAATCAAGGATATACTATGAAATTTCCAAAAAATATTTAATTTTCTCAAGAGGAGAAAAAAAAATTAAATGGCTCCCCACTATGTTTATTTTTATGGAATAAATATAATACACATGTATTCATAGTTTTTATAATGAATACAATACCCAACATTTAGATATTTTCAATAAAACAGTTAATCATGTGATTAAAAATTTATAATTGCGAAAAGCATTTAAGTATTATAAACAAAGACCTTGTAGGTATTTCTTAAAATATCATTCCAGAAATTCTCATGGAATCTTTTCATATTCTATTTCCATTCTCATTATCTTAAAAATTCGCTGCATCTCCTGGAAGCCTTTTGGCACCCCAATTCCTCGGTTCATCTCTATTGTTACGACAGTATCTGATAATGTCCGGATACCGTTCCACAAAAATCCCATAGACAGTTGTTAATTTGATGCGTTCGCTATCTAGACATACAAATCCTTCGAGAAAATATTTGATTTCCATATAGTTTGCTGTTGGATTTGTTTGCCAATACATCTGCCAATGTACATGAAATTTTAAAAATTATTTTATATTAAATATGAGTGAATTTAATTTCTGATATTGTTCATTCGAGTCCAATTTTCATGTTTTATGTTCAATTTTCTCTGCCATTCCTTAGGTTCTCTTATAAAATTTTAGGTCTAACAATGCCAGAAAAATATCTGATATTTAGATGAAGATTTAAAATATGTACAGACCTGAGATTCTTTGTAAATTTTGTTAAAGATTTCAATAATTACCAATTTAGTAAACTTAATTATAGTGTTAAATGAATTAATATCTATTATCACGTTTTGAAAATGCTAAAATACTGTATTATCATCGAAAAATACAATTACACAAAATTTATAACTTTAAAAGTGAATGAAAAATCGAATACAATAACTCTGTATTTATAAAAATAGAATAAATTATGTAAGTCGAAAGAAAACTATCTTAAAAATGCTCCTTGTCATATTAAATGTATTTAAAGCTTAACTAGATGATTCATGCATTATCGGCTTTTTGAAATCATAGATATTTTGAGAATAATTTAGGAAGAAGATGCGACTTAAAATAATATAATAGCTGTACCTTAAAGACAAAATTACATATAATCTTGCATATAATTTAAAATATATCTTAAAACGTTATTAAAGTTTATTTTTATTTCTTTCCCAGATAATGAAAATATTTTGTCATTGATTCTAAAAGGACATTTGATATAAATGATTGAGTTTTTGAACTACTTTTCATTTTTTGTTTGATCCTTTTTGCACTAATTTATTAAAAGAATTTGATTAAGATGCTGATAGGCATTTTTTGGCTGAAAGAATTGTACTTTCTGGTAACATTTGTTTTCAAATATAGAACGTTGTACATTGGAATCCCATGTACAAAACCATGTTGTCACCACAGGGTTTAATAATAAACTGCAGTAACAAATTTGAGGCTGAAATAATATAATTTTTAAGCTTACCCCATTGTAAAATCTTATTTTATAATTAAAAAAATAAATTGAAAGTTTTTGAATTCACAAAATATGATAATTTAAGTAATGAAATTTTTTTAGTAAAACTTTTGCTTTCAGGTTAAGCGATAATATCATAAAGGTAAGATCTCGGTTTTAAGATATTAGAATCACGAGCTAGAGACATAATTTGATAGTACACGTTCTCTTGTATGTAATTTTGATACAAGTTATATATATATATATATATATATATATATATATATATATATATATATCCAAGTTATTGAGGCGTGGAAGTATGGAAAATTGGACATTGTCTTAGATGTCGAACTCATTATTCCACAATTCAAAATTATGGGACTGTTCTGAAGCATTAAAACACGCACGCATACAATCGGAAGCACAAACGCACACGCACTGAAATTGAGGTGCATTTTTCACTTCTGATTAGAATATCAATCATTCATACTACTAAAATGCAGGTTAAATAACCTGAGTTTTTAAGATTATGTTCTAATAAAAATAGAGACGGATTTAACTATGATGTAGCATGATATGATACTTCAAGCATATCTTCAAAAATGCAGCGATTTAGATAAGTAAAATTTGATGCATAATTTTAATATCTAAAGTGTAGATCCTCATCGAATATCAAGTTAAATCGGCCAAAGAATGGATCACAAATCGGTTTGTACATGCTAATGTAATAACTGAAGACCGTAAATGCTTAATTAAATGAAATTTGCTGTGTAATCTTGTTCCTAAAATTTTAGTTCTGTGCTAAATTTGAGACCATTGATTGAGAAAAAGGTATGCAAAATACGTATTCGAATATTTAGTGTACTATAAAATGCAAAATTCAAGTAAAGAAATCAGAAATTTTTTTTAAAAAAATTATGTGAACTCTCGGAATTCGCGGCTTTGACAAAGGCCTCCAATTTTATTCCGGATTTGGGAGGGCAGATAATAATTTTTATTAGGGACTACATTAGAAAGTTTCGAGATCTGTGGTTATGCACTGATCTCATAGTCAAATTCTGGTTGAACTTTGACATTAAATCAGGTCTTTTAACTATATCATATGAGGAGTAATAATTTAGCGCATTGAAGAGGTGTTTTTTATCCTTTATCTAATTCTTTTAATTTTTTCCATTGGAATCTACCTTACTTAGCTAAATTTTTGATTATTATGTTAGTTAATAAAATTCACAACTTATTACAAATAAAATTCACACTCTGGTTAAATTTTAACTTGGACTCTTTTAAAAATCACACAAAAATATTGTCAAAGTTTAAGTTCAAAAATGGGATAATTCTATACGACGTCAAAATGAAATTACATATAATATGTGGAGACAATTTCGACATTTTATTTCCTTATTTTTAATGAATGTTTTAAATGCTCGGTAGATAGAAAAAAAATTTGGAGTATTTTTTATCATGAAGGTGTTTAGCATAATTTATCGTATTATATTATCATGCAATTTCCCAGAAGATAAATAATTAAAAAAATGTTGTGTTCAAAATAAGGCTTTCTTATCTTTTATTAGTTTTAAAAATATTTTTTAGAATTTTTTTAATTAAACTAAGGAGATATTTTTTCTGGGGACCTAATAAGTTTTGGAAGATTACTTTCGTTGGTTCCTTAATGAATAGGTTTCTATTTGAAGCATGCTTTTAATAAAATTTCTGAATTTTATAGCTATTATTGTTGAGATATAACTTTAAAAATATGCAGTGTTGAAGTGAATGTTGTAGTGAATGCCACCCAATCTTCAAATGTAAATCAGAAATTATTAAATCGAAGTTGTACTTCGGCAAATGTGTCGTAATTAGGGTGCCATCCCATCTGGATACTTTAGACTCAATAAATACTTCTCACACTTTCTCTGCCTACGCTCTGAACCAGTATGAGTATACTTAGAGTCGAAATATAGCTTGAAGACTTTAATTTTGTATGTTTTAAATATTGAAAAAAATATATTATGCGTTAAGCAAACCTTGGAACTGGAAAGCAATCTTCAACATTAAAACACTATGACACAGAAATTGACACGCAGCATAGTAATCCAGATTCACAGAACTTGAGGCTCAACAAATTAAAAAAGAATCACGCTTTTAAAAATAATTTTATATTTTCACTCTTTTGGCTTCACATTTTATTTCCTTATTAAGTACGCTGATTTTCTTTAATTGAGTTAGAGAAATTTTTATTGAACAATCCTCTGATAAATTACTGTAGTGCATTCAAATCTTTAATATTGAATAATTCTTCTCTTTTGTCCTACTGTTGGTTTTGCACTTAAATTTAACAAGTATGTTACATTATTAGTTAAATTTTAATCATTTATTGTTTAAAATTTAGTTTCAAATCTTAGGTGAAGTGACAGAAATTAACGGGTGTTAAGTATAACAAAATAAATATAGCTGTACGATGTACCAAGAGTTGTATGATAATGAAAATATGAGGATTAAAAATACTTTGCTGGGGAAACGATTAAAATTAAGTTCCTATAAGAGATTCAATTGGAATTTCACCAAACTAATGATTCCAGCAAATTGTTAACCGAGGCTAGTTAATTATAACCGTGACTAGTATATAAGAATCAAGTCATGGCCATCCACAAGAAACAATGCGGGTTGAAGAACACTATTTACTCATAACATTCCATCGAAATAGAATAAACGAATCCATTTATCTACAACGAGTGCTGTAACGGGCAGCCGGGCGGGAAATGTAGAAAAATTAAAGACACAAACTATCAGAAATAGATTTCATAGAATTTTGTTTACATTTTTCTAACAGTGGGGTACCGTAAGGCCAGAAGAAACTGGGCAGAAGACAATCGAAATTGACAAAACAAAGTCTCAAATTAAGGACGTTTCACAGATTATTTAAAGTTTTGCTTAGAGAAGATAATCTTTACATTATAATCTGGGGATATTACATCATGAGAAAATAACATAAGATCACACACAAAAGTTTTACAAAATATAAACATTGGTTCATGATCATTGGTTTATTATCGCTATATTTATTTTGAATTACCCTGCATATATATATATATACATACATACATACATACATAAAGAGAAAATAAAGTTAAAACAAAATAAACAATAAAGTAAAAATTAAAGCGAAAGTAAACTGGAATAAAGAATAAAAAAGCATGGAATATATAAAAAAAGGGGAAAAGAAATAAAAAAATAATGCATGCGAAGTAAATGTACAAGAGCTTCAGTTCAAGGAACACTGTTAAAATAAATCGTAAATTAATAGTAAAGGTGAAAGTAAAAAACAAAACAGAATGTGAAAAAGGCAATGGGTGTAGTAATTGCTCATTCTAAAAGAAAACTAATGTGGATTGCAAAAGGAATCATAGCATTTACTGCAAACGGTATTGAACAATTATGTAAAAAGATATTATTTTCACCTGTAATTCTATTACAGATTAAAGTGGGGAGATTGAAAAAAAAAAATGATGCAACGTAGAAATTTAGATTGTATTTCAGTTTTGCATCACTTTTTCCGTTGTTTCTCATTGGTATACTATAAAATTTGAGATAAGGACAGTATCTTTTCATTTAATTGTTCGATGGTGATAGCAGAAAATGATGAAATTCTTTTTTGTGATCTACATTAATGTCATCCCCTGATGAGCAATTAATGAGTCGTTCGTCTTGTTTCACATTCTGTTTTATATTTTATTTCCACTTTTAGTATTGATTTACGAATTTCTTACATGGCAAGAAATATTTTTGTATCTTGACCACAATGAATGTTTTCATTTATTTTCGAAGAAAACAATAACTTCTAATAGCATATTTTAGAGAAATGTCCGAAATGCTACCTTGTAAACCATGATGAGCAATTCAGCCGCAAGAAAGACATCAAAATCGTTTTCATTGTTCTTAGTATAATCCATTGTATTTCTTTAGAAGTTTCTTTTATGGGTAAATTTTACTATCCATTCTATGGTATCACTTGAATTTCCGATGAAAGTGCAGAATACAAGGGAAAATAATGCTATAAAATTACCATTCCTAAACTTTACTTACCAAGTGATCATTTTGTAGTGCATTTGAAAAGGGATCGTAGAATTGCTGCCTGGACTTTTACGTTCATAAAAATGTGCCGTAACTGTCATTTAAATCAGTACCAAATGTATTATATGTTTTCAAAATGAAAAAAAGTGACTTGCATTTTCTTAGCGCACATTAAAAGAGCAGAGTAAGATTGCATTTTATCTACCTATATTAACATTTTTAATATCAAAAGCTGAGATTTTGTTTCTTGATGGAACACATTTTAGCAATATATAGATTTTTATAATTACTTTTATTTGTTGAAATGATGTTTTTTATAAAATTTAACAATTATTTAAGAAACAGCAATTATTATATCTTTTTTTAAAATAAGTATTTTAATATTATTTATATTCTGAAATATAATCCAAGTAATTCTAAATCCCTGTATTGCTCTTTAATTCGTGTACACTTCTTTGATCCAATATATTCAGTTACTTTATTAGAAACAGCGATATGAAATAAAGTTTTGTTACTGATTGTTATAATATCAGAACCGTTGGATCAACAAGATTGACTTATCCACATAAGTTGATACCTTATTTATCGATAATATAGGAAGAATTAATTTCATATTAATTTTTGAACATCACTTTAATGTTTCGACAATTCTATTTCTATTTCTATTACGTCTATTAGTAAACTCGGAAAATTAATTCCACTTTTATTACTATTCTATTTGAATATTTAGAATCCGTTAGGATGATATATTTTTAAATGAAGTAACATGATAATAAGTTCACGTTATTTTTAACATGATAATAAGTTCAAATATCTTTCTGAACGAAGCAATTTGTTACTTATACATTATAGTAAAGCGATTGCTTAGTTTACGAGGGTTGGAGTTTTAATAGTGGCAACTGTTTAATTACAGATGATACAAAAGAGATACATGTTGATAAGTTTTACTGTCTTTCAATGTAATTACCAGCATTATGTAAAACTCGTTGACAACGATGTGGAAGTCTTAAGATACTTGTAGCAGCGCTTGATATGTTGATGATATGAATAAAATGGTCTACTGCTTGAAGAATCTCTGGAACAACTCTAAAGTGAATTCCACGAAGTGATTCCTTCATTTTAAGAACCAAGTCAAAGTCTCAAGAGCTTAAGTATGGTGGATGGTACAGCTCTTTCCAGCACCCATCGATAAAATAAACCAGCCACAGCTTGCACTGCGTGTGGCCGAGCATTGTTATGCAAAATGAAAGTGAGTGTAGCCGCTTGCAGAAAGTGTAGCCGCGTTTGTCTCAAAGTTTATCACCAATTGTGTTCCGAAATTGAAAAGTAATACCGCGCATTAAAAGTCTGCTGCATATGAAAATCACAGTAGCACATGAGAATCAATATGCTCTGCTGAGACGATGAATACATTGCTGAGATTCTGACGAACTTTCGATCTTCGTGGTGACCTGTAAGGATGCCATTTGTTCGATTGACGTTCCCATTGTGGCTCTTACGATTACCCATGTCTCAACCAGCATAATGATACGACACAAGAAAGACTCTCCTTCGTTATCATAGTTTCGTATTGTAGCCATTTTTGCATTTCCATCAAATCACGTGGACCCCACCGTGAAGCAATTTTTCGTATGCTCAGGAGTTCCTTCAGAATGTGAAACACAGTCGTATGCAATGTTTCTAATTATATGGCCAGTTCACTAATCATATGGCGTCAGCTCCTATCCAACAACATCCACTTAAGCAACTTTCAATGCGCAACTAAGCAACTAAGCAACAACATCCACTTCTTTTTCAGTACACTAGGATGACCTGGACACATTTTATCGTCCTTCGTTGAAGGTTTTCATCCAGCTTACTACTGTTCTATAAAGCAATGCTGATTCCCGGGAAGCTTTTTCAAGACCTGGATGATGCTATCGTGCTATATGACTTCTGGCTCTCAATCTTTATTCCGTTGTTGTTGTTTCGAAAACATTGTGAGAACCCTGAATTAGATCCAAATTAACTCAGTTCTTCTCGTCACTCCACAAGCGTGTGATGTAGGAAGGGAGAATCTTTTTTGATCTGAGGTATGGGAGGTATATAACTAACGTGTGATACTCGAAGTACATTAGTTGGTTCCATTGCTTGACGTTTCTTCAGCAGTGTTGCCACTATTAAAGTTCCAACCCTCGTATTATTGTAAAAGCATAATTCATCTTAGTTTGTCGATACTGTTTATGAACGTAATCGACGAAATAATTAATAATTTAGATGATATTTCTTTGTTGTTTGATGCAATTAGCTAACATTTATGTAAATTTACTAACTATTCATAAAGCTCATTGATAAATAGAGGAACAACTTGTTTTTATTCGTGGTAGAATTGTTCATGAATAATTCAGACAAATTTTCAATGCTGTCTGATTGAAAAGAGTTAGCAATCGTTTATATTACTTGAAGAATTAGTCATAAGGAATTATTGATAAATAAAGAAACGTCCTGCTTTTACTCAAGGCAACCATTATATTAAACAAAACTAATGAAGAATTAAATATCCGTATCAGTGAATGTTTTGTGTCCTTGATTGTTAGAATAAATAGGAATCGTAATTACTTTTGCTGGAAAGTGAAATCCAAACTTCATGCTCCTGCATGTGGGGAAAAATTGCAGTTATACTTTTTATTTATTTATTACAACATACTAGAAAGCAGAAAAAATGCGAATATTGAAACTTCGCTGCCTGCTAATTAAGAACAGGATTTCCTTAACAATCAGTGTTAAACCGTTTGATATTATGCGATATTGAGTTGTTAAAAATGATAAAAAAGATAAATAATTTTTTTTTAATTTCCGTTTTGTGAATCTTTGAAGAAAATATACATGATTACCAAATTTTGAAATTTATATCCTGAACAAGGATATCTTTTGCTGGAGCGATTGTTTCAACGAAAAATATTTTTAAAATAAATTTTCGTAAAATATTTTTTAAAAACACACTTTAAATAATGTATTAAAATCTAGAAAAAAAGTTTTATTTTAAATATTTTATTTCATTTTTTTAAAATTCCGATTTAATTTTCATCATTATAAAAATTATAGAATATTGTAATAAACTTTTTTCTGGAATTTATTATAAAATGAGACCACTCATATGATATTATGATATATATTATCATCAATTATCTAATAATTACGTTATGAAAATATTAAAATATATTAAAATAGTGTATTGTTTCTACGAATGTTTAAGTGTATTCTGTTTCAAAGCTCTAACACATCAGAAAATGAATTTTAAAAAATCGATTAGCTGGTTCCATCTTTTTAATCACGAAAATAATCATGTTAAATCAAAATGTAATAATTAAAAAAAAATCCATTTTATTTATATAAAATGTCATATATATTATAAAGCTAATAAAATATATTTATGAAAGATTTTAAAATAATAACATGAAATTATGCAATCCTCTTTTCAAAAGCAGGCTGAAGCAGGAAAGCAGGTTATTCATGAAGATTTAAATTATTACATTTTTTAATTATGTCTCTGACACTGATCCTTATATTGCAAGCGATGAAATTCAAAACTAATATTTGCAATCATCATTAAAATATTAAAATATTTTTTCATTTATAAAGTTTATTCAGTTATTGTTAAGTGCATTTTATAAAAACAACTTATATATATGTGTGTGTGAATGTATATTTGCTTTTATATAAATATACAGAGGACGATTACACATTTTTAGAACGGTTTTAGGAACGAACTATTTAATTAATGTTTAAAATATAAAGATAATTTTTTAAAATGCTTGATCTAATAACTTTTTTCTTGATTATAAGTTTGATGTACAAAAACTCTCTATTGTTCTTCTAACTTTCATGTCTTGAATTTATGAACATTTGACCAAATTTCTTATTCTAGAATCTTTTTCAAGTGTTTAAAACAAGGAAATCCTCCACAGGCCATCAATGTCAGAATAAAAATTTGGCTCTTGAGATTGATTTTTATTCTCCCATTAGACAAAGCTGAATGTTATTATCCTCTACAATTCTTTTTAAAAAAATGGCAAATGCAATTCATTCATCATGAAACCTTTCAATTGTAATGATCATAAATTTGACAGATGTTTACTAAGAAATAATCTTTAAAGTGATCCTTCGATTAAACTATGTTTTCCAATGCATGTGCTTACTTTTTATACCGTGATAAACATTAATTATTTTCTTGACCTTACGCAATATTACTATTGTAAAAATAGCCAATCTCCAATTTTTATATATTTAACTATAATTAAAAGAAATGCTTCTTTTTCTCTTAATTAAATATTATTTCTCTTTGGGGACAATAATGCCTTCATCTTCAATTATAATTAAGAAAAATGCTTCTTTTTCTCTTAATGATATTATTTCTCTTAGGAGACAATAATGTCTTCATCATGAAAGTCCATCTGTTGAAACAATTATCTCAATCCACGCTGCTGTTACACATTCATAATTTCTGGAACAGTAACAAACCCGAGGTACAAAATTTAAAAGTTCTTGGTGAATGGAAGGCAATCTCTTAATATTAGTAAATTGCCATTTCCACAATAATTTAATTTAATAGATTGCTCATTTTTCATAAAAAGAGAGAAATAGAAATACAGTTTAATATGAAAAACACTATTTAAATCTATTCTATTCTTTACATCTATTTTATTCTTTAAACATATCGTTTGAGATTATACTATTTATATATGTACTATTGCGTCCGTGCTCAACTAGTCTCTTAACAAGGAAGGTAACATCATAGATATAAACGGATGTCAGGCTAATGACTACCATCTTGACGAAAACCTCTGAGATCACTTGTTGACCAAAGGGAAAGTTCTCAAAAACACAAGAAGTAAAGCGATATCTCTTTTACAAGTCAAATTTCACGGATCTTTTTAAAAAGTTAAGTGAATTATTCAGAGAAAATTTTCTTTGGAATATGACCAGGGAGGAAGCTCTTTAGTTGCTGTCTGATCGGATATGTGCTGTGTCTCAATTTAATCAGCAGTGTATTGATTTTTCCGAATTCTATATGTTTCTACCATGTTTGCAACCTACATTTCTTATTTTCTTGTGTGATGAAGTGTCATTATCCGTAATCGAGCTTCAGATTTCTTCAGCAGTACTCTCATTCTGTTTCTTTTTCCTTACATTATGATAATATATATATATATATATATATATATATAATCAATGAAAAAAGATGTTTCATTAATTTTTTTATCGGTTTGCATATCGCTGGCAAAGTTCCGACATGATGCTAGTTACTTACATATTTTAAGTTTTACTGTTAAGTTAATGCATAATGTTTAGTTTAGTTTAAACTTATTAACTTATTCCAGTCACAAATAAACTTCATAAAATCAAATTTTTTTTAAGATACAAGTTGGATATGTATAGAAAAATAACAATTATCACTGAAAATATGTATAATTTTATTTGCATTTCCGCTCATCTCATCTTACATATTTGCATAACAAAACAAGAAATTTCATTTGAATGCAAAAACATTATCTTCATTATGAGTACAAAAAAAAGATTTCAATTCTTAATCCTCAAAATCCTATGTATAAAACCCATAAATTGCTGAAATGGTGTACTATGCATCAATTAAGTAATGTGACATTCAAGAAATGTAAGTAATTAAAAGTTATAAAAAATACATCGTTGGATTTCTGCATTCTTCAAATTTCGTTTCAAGGCACATTTATTGCTTTATTTGGCTAAAAGTTCTGAGAGCAAAAAATTCTTCACATAATGAAGTTTGTATAATAAATAATAAAATAAGGCATATCCAATTTTATTATTATTTCTCAGAAGTGACAATTATTTTATCAAAATAATTAATTTTAAAGAATTAATTTTAATGACAAATAACATTATCAGAGGCCAGATTCTCCAACTTCGATAATATGGTGTATTGAATATCAGTATTATTTTGCTAGATTTTCTCATGAAAGCTGATACATATTTTTTTTGTTTCAACTTTTATGCATGAAAAGTATATGATAATTCATTACGCGCTTTAATAATTAAATATGCATATCTCAGAGAAATTTTCATGATTAATTATGATTAAATGATTAATTTTAATGATTAAATGATGATCTTCCAATCTGAAGAGAAAATTTCATTTTCTACAATAATGATTTTGAAATGACTGTTAAAGAAATTTTGATATAAATAAAAAGCATTGGATCTATTTCTCTTCTTAGAAATTAGTTATTAGCAGCTTTCAAACCTAATACACTGATTTTTTAAGATAATAGTATAAATACTATCTACTTTTGAAAGTTAAAAATTTAATCAATATTTAATTAAAATCAAATTAAGCAAAATAAACAAAATAAGTTTTTGTTTATTTGTAATTTCGATGCAATTTATTTTACAAGAAATACTTTTTATTACCTTAAAATTCAAACTTTTATAACTGTAATGATATCAGTTCCATTTGCAGACAAATTTATAAATTGATTTATATTAATTATTTTCAAATTTTAATAAATATGTCAATAGACCGGCACGACATTTGAAAAAAATTAATTCTCGGCAGATTATAAAAATCGTCTGATCCAATTCATATTCGCATTTTAATTTAAAAAACACTTCAGACGATTTAATGATTTTGTAAATTATAATGTTTTTTGCAAAAGTATTTTTATATTAAAAATAATGGATGCGAAAATATTTTAATCC
This sequence comes from Argiope aurantia, assembly GCA_026543865.1. Taxonomy (NCBI): domain Eukaryota; kingdom Metazoa; phylum Arthropoda; class Arachnida; order Araneae; family Araneidae; genus Argiope; species Argiope aurantia. The sequence continues at coordinate 705,844 of JAPMOR010111708.1, forward strand.
GATCAACATTTGGCACATCAGCTATAAGAGATAAAAATACTTCTTTCTATTCGGTATCTTTAGCCTTTAAAAATCTTCATGGAACTTTAAAATAAAGGGGATTTCGATATATCACTTTCAAAACCATTTCCGAAAGTAGAACCATCGCATTATTTTATTGACACACAATGCATAAATAGCTAATGGATTTACTTCTTCCCTGACGCATCTTCTGAAACAGATGATACCAGACTGATAAGGATGCTCACAGATATTCTAAAATACCCGATTCATTGCTATTTCGGGCTAGATATCGAACCGAAATGCTTTCACTGCTTGGAGCCGTATTGTCCATTTGTGCTTTGTAGAAATCTCTTATGAGCTCATCACTCGGGCCCCATTCTTCATTGGGCTTGATGGCAAGTTTGAATTTCTGGAAAACAAAAATAAGGGAAAGTAATAAATGTCTTGAAGTGAAGAAACACTCCTTTTGGATAATTCAGTTGAATTTTATGTTTGGAAGATTAACTGAAAATTGGTATTAGTGAGAACATTTTAATACATTTTTTGTCACATCGTGCGTATGTGTGCGGCGGTCTTATATCCCAGAGGTTCTCGTTCCACACATCTACAATGAATATTACATCTTTAAAACTATGTTATTTGTATAGTTTTGTATGTTTTATGGGTATCTGATATTGTGGCTTAGGGATATACCTTTTGTGTATGGTTTTCACAGATGTAAAATAATAAAATGCTAGAGTGCCATACCGCTGCTATGTGAGCAAATCAAAATGAACTAAAAACTGATTAAACTAAAACAATTTAGCTAGATAGTACATATATCACACAATGTATTTGATATCAAATGAATGTGAATAACAATATATACATGTAGACATATTTTTTTAGCAGTGGTGGGCCGAATAGAAGACAATTTTGAATTTTTAAATTCGAATTATTCCATCCGAGTGGCATATTATGTACAAGAAGCGATGATGAAATTTATGTTCGTTCACATCGCGATACAAGAGCAAAAGAGCGAAAGAGACAAAAATTTTTCCCCCAGTGATTTTATGATGAAGTTCTTATAGGGATTTCTTTGACACTTGCAGATTTAGGAAAGTGAAACTTAAGTATCTTTAAAGAATGCTGCAAACATTGAGGATTTTTATCCCTCCACTGGAAGTTTGAGAACCCTCCGATTCCAGCAGTTTTACAGAGCTCGTTGTAAGATTAATTAAATATAAAAGGTGGTATTGGATTACGAAATAAGAGAATATTTTAGCATGAAATTAATATGGGCTATATTAAGATAAATATTAAGAATTAGTTGTTTTAAATTAGATTAAGAGATATCATTACATACATATACATCTTGTCCCCACACTCCCTGGTATTTGTAACCCACTTAACCTTGGCACGCAATGTGTAAGATAAAACTATTAATTAGGCTAGAATTTTAGGAATAGGGAAGAATGATGTCAACAGCAGCTGTAACTAATTGCTTCAGCAATGGATTCTACTGACATGACGTCTGAATCACATGATAAGACTAACGCCGAATTGAAATGGATTATAGAATAAACGGGATTGGTGCAATTGATATAATATAAATAGACTCAAATTCTGTAAAATAAAGCAGATTTGATGCAATTATGCGATCGTTAATCAACCACCATTTTGTAAATTTCAGGCTCATTAAGAAACTTTATCTAAATGTATGTTTGACACACATACGCACAGTAAGATAGAATACTGTTTCTAACCTCCATTTCAGAATATCTTAATATAATAATGCTTTAAACTTGATTTGATTGTCTTCTTATCTTTTTAAAAATTACCTTTAATTATATAACAGCTAAAACTTATTTATACCCCTTCAATAATCAAAATTTGAGCACTTTTATTCTTATGAAATAAAATTCATATTCAAAGAGTATGCATACAAGATTTGGCAGTGATCCAGCTAGTAGTTTTTAATCGGAAAATGCCTAAAACCTTCTGCTTGATTTAGATCAGCTTGTTGAAGTTTATGAAAGCACTTCCGCTATTTTGTTTTTGAATTCTTTGTAAATGTGTAAGATTGGTTACAAGACAAGGATAATTAATCTTTAATTATCTTTTAATTTACTTAGAAAAGTAATTCGCTGCTTAATTATTCACATGATACTTGTACTCGTTTATTACTATGAAAAATAAATTTATATTATTGTTTTAAATTGAATTTCCCCAAACAATATAGTGTACATCTTTTAACACACCATAGTGTTTTTTATCAAAAAAATGTATAAATAGAATGTCAAAATGATGAATCGTCTTGAATTGTGCTTAAAAGGAGACACCCGAGTCTAAATAGTTAACATGCGTCAGTTTTGCATTTAATTTATGAAATCCTTCACTGTCTCGGGTGTAATAAAAATAGTCAAAAAAGATTTTGCTTTTTTTAATATTAGAGTCACATTCCAGAATCTGAATATTGCACATCTAGTCCTTGTTGAGATATTAATAAAGCTTCATTAAAAAAACCCGCGAACAATGCAAAACGCAGAATTTATCCTGTTTTTAATGAATAGCATAAACGTTACGATCCTTGGAAACATGTTTTGTTCATTTGAAGTAGATAATAAATCCAGATATTTCCGAAAAAGATGTTACGGAAAGTTTTACGATTTCATAACATAAATGAAAACACGCAGACATTACAACTTAACGCAGATGTTATAAGGAAATCTTTATTTGCGTTTTCTTTTTTTTTCCTGACAAAATAAACCGGCGTATGGAATAAATGAATGCTATTTCTCCTTAGAGAAAATGAATGCAGTTTACATTGAACGAAAATAATAATAATATGGTACTTGTTGCTAGAAAATTGCAAGAAATAAAACAAATTATTTTCAAAATTGAATTCCGAGCATCAAATATTATGAGTTATTCTTTCTTTTATTATTATTCGTGTGTATTTATAAAATGAGGTAAAGAATTCGTTGGAAGTTTAGAGAATACACAAAAATGTAAATAGTACACAAATTCGAATGTAGAAAAACGTTGTAGAAATTATGATTATGTTAGAGCAATAACATTTATCAAACATATTTTTTTCTTTTTGAAATTTTAAGTGTTCAAAATAAGATCAGTAATAATAATAATAATAATAAAAGACTGAGAAAAAAATGGAATTACTTGTCAACTTCGCTTTTATACTGTGCGAGATAAATTAAACATCTTTTGCTTGCGAAATATAGAAAAAAGAGATTAATTTTAAAATGAAAGAGATTTAGAATTCCATGTTCTCGGTTTTTTTTGTTTAGAATAATTCATGAGTAATCTACTGATGATTTAAATATTCTTTTTTACTGCAATAAATAAAATAAAATTTATCCTTTTGATCCTTTGATGGTTGCGTAATATTGGAAAAGTGTAAAAGCTTGTTTGAATAATCCTGTTTCAATCTTAGAGATTGAAGATATGTATAAAGGTTAATTGAAATAATATGGGCATGGGTTCTATCTAATCTCTAGTTTGTGCTGTTAATTAGTGATGTTCACAAACCGGCGGCTCAATTTTTACTTCAGTAACAAATTGCTTACTGCTGTCGAAGTGGTTGTTGGAAAATGTTTCTGATTTTTATTTTCTTATATAAGAAGTTATGATTATTTGACATGAAATTTCTCATACGATACTAACACTTTTACAAACACAATGAATCAAGTTCTTATATGTTCATTAATTTCTTTTAGTTATTAGAATATTTATAAAACACAAAATATTTGCTTCAATAATATTACATACAATGTGGATGTTAAGTATTTTGGAGTCAGATAGATAAAAGCCAATACATTGTCACAAAGTGCATAAAATAAAAAAAAAGATCAACCTAAAATATATCATTAAAATGTAAAAAAAATGTGTGGAAATATGAAAACTTAATTGTTTAGTAAACAATGACATATCGGAGATAGGTAGCGCTTGGTATACAATATGAGTTTTTCGCTCCTTGTAATCATCAGGGGCTTTGCTAATGTAAACTACTTCCGGATCTCTGTAATATTTTTGCAACTTTTCGCTTTATTTCTCTTTAAAAAATTACATATATGCACTAACGTTTAGTCACCATAGTGCTCGGGTTATTCATACCACCCATATGTCTATGCCAATTTATTGAAGGATGGGTTTTATAATGTGCGCTGCCTAATGCCACAAAATATTTAATTCCGCCACTGATTACGAAAAAAAAATGCTAAATACCGAGCCACAACACATAGAAGTTGCTGGAAAATGGAGTTAAATCTTGTGGAGTAACCGTGACCTTGTAGCCTTTCTGTCTCCCTTCCTACCTCAGTCCCCATTGCAGTCTTTTGCATACAAAATACAAATACTAATTTATATTTTCTAAATATACTAGAAAGTCTTGGGAAGGTACTTCCATTAGTTCTCTCTGTGAAATATGAATACTGACGAGTTCATTCTAAAAATCTTCTTAGTGGTTAAACCAAATCTCTTTTCATATATTACAACTATGTTAAATTTCTATTTCAGATGCTAGTTAGGAACTGCTTAATCATTTTGATCGTAATATAGATGATATATTTCTTTCATTAGAAGTCTTCTTGATGCAAGGATTTCATTAAGCATATTAAACAAAATGAGAATTAAAACCATCTCTATTCTTAAAATGAAATTTATATGATATAAAATTAACGAAGAACTTATTAAGTTAAAAGTGAATTATTAAATAAGAAAATAACCCACTTTTTCAGTTTGATACTTAATTTATTATCCAGTCAAGGTATCATGAAGAATATTAAAACTGGGAAAATACATGACAGTAATTGTTATTAAGTTGGCTATCTTTAATACTCAAAGCTTACAATCTTAAAGGTCTGCCACTTCCTTTCTCTTTTCTTAAATCCATTGTTCTATTTTCAGAATAAATACTCTAAATATTTTCATGTTTTTTTGTGGTTCAAATTTTTTTTCTGTATTTCTGTAATTTTCTTTTCATTTGCATTTTCTTAAGAATGTAGTAAGAAAATCTGTATTATTTTTGTGACTCTTAATAACAGGGGAAATTTTCATACCCATTCAACCATCTGGTAGCCATAATTGTAACGGATATATGAAAAGGTGCCCTACCTATCAAAAACAGGCTTTTAAATTGGAACTTAGGTACAAGGAGTCAGGGCCGGCCATCGGGGGAGGGGAGTGCGGTGGGTGCTGTGCACCGGGGCCCTGCGACTGAGGGGGGCTTCATCGTGATTAAAAATTAAAATAATGTTCTGAATAATAATAGCTTTTATTCGTACTGAAAGTATATAAGTTTCCAAGTGGCTGGCTGAACTTCGACTGACTCGGTTATTGGGAAATGATCGCTGTGATACCAATAAAAGAGGAAAAAAGTTCATTTATGAATAAGGAAATCCGATTCAGACATGTTGAGACAGAGCGGCGAGATTTCAGGGCGCAAGCGGCGAACAGAAGTCGAGACTGCGGCTTTGTTCAAATGGACTTGTAAATCATGAGCTATTTACTTTTTTCTACATCTAATCTAATATTTTTTATACGTGTAACTGTGCATATTTGTTTAGATTAGGCTATTAAACAAAAAGTAAAACGAAGATAAATTAAACGATCAACTCCTAGCAATGCATATTGCATTACTGTTTCACCGGCCACGACCGGTTTGAAAAGAATTAAGGAGGAAGTTTAAATGGAGCAGTCGATGGATTTGAAAATATATAAAGTTTACAATATACATTATAGTCAAGTCCAAGTGTGCAAAATATTGTTAATATAAGGTAAATAGATTTACAGTCACTTACTTCACCTACTAGCGGTAATAGATAAAAGCATATAGTATAGCATATAGTAATTTGATATTCATTTCATAAACTTTTTAATACTGTTAGATATAACCACGTTCATGCCAAAGAAATATCCTTCTGGGTGTCAAAAAAGAAAATTATCAGAAAAAAAAACTAACTTCAAGAAATTACAAGTAGATTTGTTTTCTTGGCTGCGAAGTAATTTTGGCAAAGAAATTGCTTCGACTTCAGAAGTTACAATTTAATCTTCAACTGGGGAAGTAAGTTCCGCGTAAACTACACAGTCTTGCAATGAAAATATTGAAACGTTGAAATTTGTTGAAGAACCATGCGTTTATACTAATATGACCGAATCATAAAATGATGACAAAAATAATCAAGAGAGTATAAATGATCATGGAAATGAAATTTATTAATTATTATAACTGATAAGTTTAGAAAGTTTTGTGTTAAAATCGAACCTGTACAACACAAAGGAACTAAAAATGCTGAAGGTAGATCATTTCCCACTACTCATTACTTTAAAAAATACCAAATGATGAAACTCAACTTCGCAGCTGGTTAATTTATTCAATAACGCAAGACTCCGCATTTTGTTTTTGTTATATACTATTTTCCAAAAGAAGAGGAAATAACCAAACTACACGATTTATAGGTGGTTTTAATAATTACTGGAGAAAGCTGCCAACTGTAATCCAAAATCATGAGCGTTCTAGTTGTCATTTTAATTCGTTTATAGCTTGGAAAGAATTACTAAAACGACTAAATTTATATTCGACTATTGATAAAATAAATCAAATTAATATAAGTAAGGAAACGGCACGACTCAAATTACTATTTCAAGGAATTGTAGATGCGATTCTATTTTTAGCGTGTAATAATCTTCGTGGAACCTACGAAATAATAAGTACGCCTAATAATGGAATTTTTTAAAATTTAATCGAATTATTAAGTAAATACGACTCTATAGTATCCAAATGAATAGTACTCCTGATATTTACTATAAGGAATATACTTCAATCATTATTAGGTATGTAAGTTTTGAAGAGAAAAGATTAAGTATAAATGTGTCATTTATAGGGTTTATTGAAGTAACTAATGTAGCTGGAGAAGGATTAGCAAAAATTCTATTGGAAAAATTAAATAAGCTTGACTTATATATTATGAATTGTAGAGGGAAAGCATACGACAACGGTAGTAACATGCAACATTTTCTGCATCAACAAAAAGATGGGAAATTCTACAAAAGCATTTAAACGTTACTCTTAATCCATTATGTAACACTCGTTGGGAAGCCAAAATAGATTCGGTTAAAGCAGTGTATATTCAGTCTGAACAAACTTGTAATGCCTAGAAGAATTTATTGATGTAAGTAACGATAATACAGCGGTATCCGAAGCTAAATACTTATTGGATGCAATACAAGAAATGCCATTTATTTTATGTTTATTAGCATGGTTTGCAATATTGTCTAAAATTAACATTATCAATAAACTATTTCAAGCAAATACAATTGTTCTTGATTCAACTTTTAATTTAGTCAGTAAGAATAAAACTGAAATCCAAAATTTAAGAACAAAATTTAACATATTTTTAGACGAAGCAAAAGTGCTAACACGTAATTTGAACATTTCAGAACATTTTACTGTAAAGCGAATTCGAAAAAGGAAAAGATTATATTCCGAATTAGCTGAAGAAGAATATTTTTCTGATTTCAAATTAATCATTGACATAAAAACTTTTAAAAAACATAAATTAGGGAAATGTTCAAAAAATTTTTGTAAAGTTTTGTAATAAAGATGTAAATGAAAATCTAATAAAGGAAATTTGTTTGAATGAAAGATGTAAATTTGATTTTGAATGAAAGATGTAAATAATGCACAAGACGTATTGCAATACATACTAAATAATAATTATAATGATTTATTTCTAAATCTATTAATTGTGTTAAAACGTTTCTTTACGTTGCTAGTTACTATAGCAAGTGCTGAGAGCTCTTTCAACAAAATAAAATGAATAAAAAATTATCTTCGGTCAAACATGTGTTCAGAACGCTTAAATGCATTTGCTATATTAAGCATTAAAAAATGCAAAAAATTACGTGGCGAGCCATCTAGGGATGCGATTGGAGACCGGCGTTGATCGGAGCATGCGTGGTCGACCGCATGCGCAGGAGAGATGTTCATGTGTTTGGTCCCCTGAAAAAACATCTGAAAGGGAAGTGCTTCTACTAGGACGGTGAATTCAAGGACGCTGTGAAGGACTGGGTCTTATCACGGCCACAGGAATTCTGAGAACAAGAAATCCTTCGGCTCGTTAACCAATGGGATCGTTGTGCTCAGGCCTATGATATATACTTTGAATAAAATCTTCATTTATACCCAGAGTTTCGTTTCGTACATTTTCATTTGAATACCCCTTGTATATCGTCGTTTAAGGTTGGGAAAGGAGAACTGCAGAAACTTGGACATCATTTTTTTAAATAAAATGATATTAACCTGATTGAAAAATTTTAGATTTAAAAGCTGTATGGAATAAAAAGAGTTTTAAAATGAACTGTCAAACATTATAATAGTCAATTAGATTAGGTGTAAATTTTAAAAAAAGATCAAATTTGGAAAAATAGTTTTCATTTTTTTTCTCAGTTTAAATGAAAATTTTGGAATTACGTTTACCTGTTGCAAAGAAAAAGTTAACTTGTAAAAATCTAATTGATATCTATATTAATTTTTGCCGAAAGGAAGAGTAATCGAAAAATAGCTCTAAGAATTTTTCTTTCAATTAGAATTCGCGGATCGAAAAAAAAGCTTATTATAAAAATGATTTATGCCATTATTGATTTATTACAAACATTCAAAACATGCTTTAATGAAATAAGCGTAGAATTTTTTACGATCTTTCTACGATAGAGGGAGTGCAACCCTACTTTGGTGTAGGGCAAAATAAAATCACGTGACTTGTGGATAGAATTTTTTTTCACTGTAACCGTTTTCTCCGTTCTCCATTATATTTCAATGGCAGATTTTTTCTCGCTTTTAACTGTTGGATTTTAAAACTTATTTAAGCCATGGTTAACTATTGCTGTGCAATTAGATGCAAAGAAAAAGCTTCTAAGGATAGTCATGTATCATTTCACAGGTATGTACAATAAACATATTCTGTTTATATCCATTTTAAGTCAATTTAAAATTTCGTAACCTCCATCACTCAGTGATTTTGGTGTTAAAACTGAATAATATTTCATAGTTTGGTTTAGTTATTGTATTAAATTTATTTAATTTGTTATTAAGCTTCATTCAAACTGATGTAACTGCATTATATTTTGTTACTTGCTTTATTTTAATCTCGAATGTGTTGCAAGTGCTTGGCTGCAAGCTCGGCGTAATTTTTTCTCACCCATACAAGTGTTTACATAAAAACACTATTGGTAATTGGTATTGGTAATGGTAAAAAAACACTATTGACCGATTAATAATTGTGTATTTATTTTAGTGCAAATAAAGTTCCTTATTATTTCCAATATGTTGTTTCCTTTTTACCATAAATATTCGAATCGTATTACACCGTAAAAGATATTAAATCATCATTGTGAATGAAATCGTGAAACTAAAACCTTTTATTGAAAATGTTATATAGTAAAATTTCATAAATGTGCTAGCAGTAATTGCATGTTTTTATAAATTTTAATTAAGATCTAATAAGAAACTAGTGGATATTCTAAAGATAAACTATTAAAGAAAGAAATGCTATCTTTACAGATAAAAATTTTGTCTGAATGTAACTTTATTAATAACTTGCGATATGCACATACCCTAAAATCACCGTTTTCGTAAAAATTTCGAATTTCCTCATTATTTTGTATTAAATCAACACATTTAAGATTCCAAAAATGATTTAATTTTGTTTCAGCGGTAGTTAGAAGCAAAGTTACCGCCAACACTATAAACCAGAAGCGAAATATTTCAAACTGATATTAACAAGGAGAAGGCACGAGGTTTAAAATTGAGTTTGGAATGAGATTTTGTATAATGATAGCATACATGTAGAACGTTTATTAATGAAAATATTAAGACTCAATAGTCAACCTTAAAACTTTCAAATTAGCTTATATACTAATAATGGGTCACCCGAACAAGTGCTCTAGTAGTGTAGTGGTTAGGGCACTGGCGTAGTATTCAGGAAACCTGGGTTCAATTCTGAGCTAGCGCGTTTTTTTTTTTCTAAATTATTTCAAAATAATTTAACAGTTTTAATTAATATCTTTTTCATTTTTTATGCAAAAATAAATATTATTCAGTATATTCAAGAAAAAAAAGACCTGGGTCACTTTTATAATCTGCTTTTATTATAAAAAAAGTTTTTTTTTATCTGCATGAGATAATGATAAACGTATTTGTACATGTAATGTAAAATTAAAAGATGTATTGGGGTAAAGAAAAGAAATAAAATGTTTACTTAAAGAAGAAAAATACTCACTTTTAATTAATGCACAAAAAAAAAAACTAAAAAAGTAGATATAATTTAAATCAATAAACTCGGCTACTGATGTAAAAAAGAAAACATTATTTTCGAAACCAGTTTGCTTAGTTTTCAAAGAATGAATATATATATATATATATATGTTAACCGGAAATGAAAACCGACCGGACCCAATGCCGGGAAACAAAACGTTGCGCGGCAGTTTTTGAGCATGCCAAGATTTGCGATATGGCGCCAAAAATGGACAGATTTCTCACACGTGACTTGGCTCATGTTGCGTACACTTGTTTAGACTAGAAACAAGCTACTAGCTTCCTCCATTTATATCAGCTCTATGATCTTTCTATAATTTGAAGAAAATAATCCAATTTTTAGGTATTATCAAGATTTATTGTCTATGCTTTGGTGAGATCATAGAGCAGCGAATCGAATAAAAAGACAGAAAGTAAAAAAGAGAGTGTGAGAAAAGATTACAGTACAAAAAAAGAAACAATTTTAAAAAGAAATTTATGGAGTCAGTATTTTAATCCCGTGGGAAACAGAAGAAACAGTGTAAATTAGAAATTCAATTTAAGTGAAGACGGAGTTCGAACAGTTAGAAAATTTTTTTGAAAGTAAATTAATTAGAATTTATAATACACAAACTCACATTAAAGCAGTGAAATTTAAATTTGAAATTAATATATTTTTTTCAAAATTATTAAGGCTGAATTCGTTTTTTGAAGACCATGCTCTCACGAATAATCAAGAATCAATCGTCAAAAAACTGAGACTCTTTCTTTTTCCAATTTTATTTTTATCCTTTTTTTCTGAATATCGACCTTTCAGATACCATCTGAAATAGTAAAATAATACGTTTAAAGAAAGAATTTTCTTTGGTTCGCTTATTCTGACTGATAGAAAAGCGCTTGTAAATATTTTTCGACCAGACAATTATTCCAGTTTGCAAACAAGTATTTACAAAGGCTGGGATTCTTCTATCTAAGAAATATTTTTTTTTTTGAATTTTATTTTAATATGAATCATGTAGTTTTTTTTCTTTATAATTCTAACGAAACTTGTTTAAAAATAAACATATTCGAAGAAAATTTAAAACGCATTATGTTGGGTACTTTAACTGAAAGCGATTTTATAAATGCTTCATAAAAGATTTCATTTTTTATATGTTTGCATTTTTTTATCTCTACATTTTTAAAAACAGCGGTACCTATATTTATTAATTACAAAATAGTAAATTGCACTACAGTCGTATGTCTGTAGATTTCTCTAAACTATAATTTTTTTAAGTGAAAATTATACTATGTTTTTTAAATGTAACATATGATTTGTTTTAGAATTTTTCTTTCTTTTAAAACCAAGAGATTGCTATTCTTTTACGACAAATTCTAAAGGTGTAGTTCTTTGTTTACACTTTTGTGTCCATGAAATATGTGCACGAATTTTTAAGCGATATTTTTGAAGTAAACTGTGTAATTGTATTGTATTAGAGCATTGATATTTATGAGGGTTCTAATAAATGTTCTGTTTTCCAAAACTGAAAACTGGGCATCCTACTGAGATGGTGTTTTTCAAAAGCATTACTATGTAAGATGAAAAGGATTATATAATGTAATATACCAAGTATTTGGTAATATATGAGTTTTTGACTCCATTTTAAAGACTGGGAACATATCTTTTCTGATTTTATTCAAAAGCTTTTGTTCTGCCGCTAATTTCGGGTTTTTTGCAGAACAATACACGTAAATCGTTCGTAAAGATATGCAGGTCTGAAAGGAGGTTTAATTAGGTAGATGACTCAAGATTTCGCAAGATAAATATTTTTTATCGAAAAATAAGAGAGCGGAGAAAAATGATCGAGAATGTTTTTTTCTTAGATGAGTTGATATCTATTTAATTCTTTACCTGTAGTTTTTGTATGACTTGTTATTTTAAGTAGCTATAAAAGTTAATATTTTTTCTCGTTTATTGAACTTGATTAAATAAAATACATACTGGAGTTTATTGTTGCATTAAATGCATTACCGACAAATGAATTTGAATCTGAAATATTAACTACGAGAAAAATTTTGATGTCATTATTAAAACACTCGACTTTAAATTTTTCATTATAAAAATAAAAAAATATATATCCAGTAGTTTTGGCTATTTTTTAAAGGTGATTTTACTAACATTTGCTAATCTATTAATGCAATATTTTTTTTTGTTTCTATAAGCATCAAGGAACTGAAATTTTGACACAAAAACCATAAATAAAGTTTTCAAATAAAATTTAAAAAAACATATTTTCTTCATAAAATATTTAATTTATAAGGACGATGCATATCCCTAGATTAAATTTTTTTATTACTAGATTGAACGTTGTTGCTTTCTCTTTTTACTTGTTTTGCAGTTAGAATTTTAATTAAAATGATATATGGATAATCAAACCTGTTAAAGGGATTAATAAAACATTGAAGATATCATTCTATAAAAAATTATATTAAATATTTATAAGATTGCAAGAATTTTACGATAAAAATAGTTATAAATATTAATTAAAAATTCTATGAAATTTCGAAATACTTTAGGTTATGTTAATGATTCAGAACGATAACATTAAACATCTGTTTTTAATAAAGGCCTATTTTGATTTCTTGCAGAATAATTTGAATTTTACTAAATAAAACAAAAGATAATTTTCAATTTCTCCTTGAAGTATTTATTTTCTCATACTAAATTTTAATGCCTTCTACGAGATAAAAAGATCCATACCATACAGATATTCGGTTTAAACAGAGGTATGATATATTTTAAAACAATATTAAATGCTACAATTTTTGAATTGGTTATCAGCTAATTTTAGTATTTGAATTTCATCCCATATAATGAATAAATATCTATATTCTGATTAGGTTAAAAATATGAAATCAAAACGTCGTTAATTCTACTATGAAAGAAAAAAAATGTCCACCAAAATGGGAAAACTATTTATTTATGCGAATAAAAATATCGATATAAATTTTCTTCCTTTTATACAGTAATAAAGAGATAATAAACTTCAGAAGCGTATAATTCTTGAAAACTAATAACGAATGTAATCCAACACTATAATAATAATCACGATTTAATAAAAATCCTTATTAATCCTAATCATTATTTAATAAAAATCCTTATTAATCCTAATCATTATTTAATAAAATCCTAATCCTAATCATCATTTAATAAAAAAACTCCCTCAACTAATCTTTCGCATACGTTCCGCCATTTTTTCAAAAAATAAATGCTTGGAGATCGTTTCTTAAAATTAAAAATCAAAACCTCAATTCTATGACGCCGTTGCACTATATGTGACTATGTTCGGTATGAAATAAAAAAAAACTTCGGAAATAGTTATATTTTTGAATATTTGTATAAAAAAGATTCAGAAAACATCTATGAAGCAAAAATATACAAGTTGAGTGGCAAATGTTTAATCAAAATTGCGAAAAAATGGCGTCTTTTCGCTATAAAGAGATCTCATTTAGAGTTTTATGAAATGATTTACTTAAAATTTTGCAGATAGATTAAGAAATATATTGCTTAGTTCCTAAAAAATATGAAGTAAAATATATTATAGGTATTCTTTAAATATTGGAGTTCGATTGATAAATAAACGAAATTTCCAATTGTTTCCACATTGTGAAGTGCTAAAACAACCATAAAATATTTCTAGATGAATAGATTGCTTTTTCTCTAGTTCAGGAACTTCAAAACATAGAGAAATTATTATACCAAATTTGAATAAAAATATGCAGTAGATTTTTAATTTATTTGGTTTCATGTAAGAGAATTCCATCAAGTTGAGATTTTGAGAAAATAGCATCTAAAAATAGAAAACTTTATTAAAGCGTATGCAAAAGTCAAAATCAGGGAACTTCTCAAAAAATAGAAAATTCTAAAGGTTTTATAAAGAAACCTGTTCAAACAATAAAAATATAAAATTTTTTAAAAATTGATAATTTTGCAGAAAATTGACACCTATCTTAAAGAGCTTGGACTCGTGATCAGATGATGATGAATTTGACATTCAGTGCCTTTTCATGTATGATTGAATGTAAACATGAACTGGTTTATTATTAGATGAATATGGATTTGTTTGCGATTAGATAATCAAAAAATTGATATGTGATTTTATTATATCTTTACCTACATATTTTCTTTAATAGTCAACAAATTCAAAAATGTTGTTACAATATACGTATATATTTCTTATATTTACAATAAAGAACAGCGCTTCGAGTATTGGATAATAATATAAAAAAATATTTAAACACAATATATCTATAAAACAATTAGAATACTAGCTTTATCAGGGAAATATGGAGTTAAAACACGTCGAGATTTTATTATTACCTAAATATCTTTTTTTGTTGTCAGTTAAAAAAAATTTATATCGCCATTAACCTCATTTAAGGACTATTAAAAATTCAAAATTTAAATAGTCTTTGTATAACTTCAAAACGGAAATATTAAATTAGAAAACATGGAAATGAATAGCTCCTTTAACAAATCTGTGACAAAAAGTATGATTTATATCTAACATCGACTTCTAATAGAATAAGAATGTGGAAATTTATATACTTTATATGAAAATAAAGAGAGAAAATAATTTATTTGATAACTGAAATATTAGAAGAAATTTCGAACGAGATGTTGCAAAAGCCTAGAACAAATTAGCATCATAAGATAGTTTCAAATTTTGGTTAATCCATCAACAGCTTATATTAGATTGATCTATCTACTTGATCTCAAATTATATCAAATGTTGCGATTCATAAATTATTTATGAAACTAAACAGTAGTTTATATTGCCCACGCGTTTCATATCTTCATAATTCATTCCTAAAGATACCATGATTTGTATGTATTTCTATCTCATTTGTTATCATAACCCATCTGCTTCGTAAATACTCAAAATTAATCATAAACTCAAACTATATGGCATATTGTTATAGCTTCTTGGTTCATATCTCATTCGTAATATGAGTGAGTTTAAGAGCAAGTTTAATTCCCTTTGGTACTCTAGAAAGAAATTTCTTAGAAATGCATCGTTTAACTTTCTGAAACTATCACAATATTTGAAAAGATTTTTTTGAGGTTATTTTTATTTCTAAAAAAAGAATTTTAAAATATTACTTCATTATGCTCTTTGAAAAATATGCCTTTTATTAATTTTCGGGAACATAAATTTATATCCTAAACTTCATATCATGTGGATGAAATTTAAAGATTCAGTTTTCATTAGAATTTGAATCAAAGATTCATCTTTATTTATAATTTACCTCTTTTTACAAGTTAATTCATTTAAAATTATAGTTTCTAACACGCGCGCTTTTTAGCAGAAATTCTTTTCAGAAACATTTTTGGAATATTTAATGGAATTAGTTATTTAAATACATGGGTGGAAATGGTACGATTTTTGTTGAAATTTTAATTAAGAATAATTAAAAAATCGATTAAGCAAGTCTCTAGCACTTTTAACACTAACTGCAGAAAACATTATTGCACATAAACTATTTTTGCATCATTTTAGAATTCAAATTAGAGGGTGTGGCTTATTCAAAATTTTCTCCGCCTTTTTTTTCCGCATAAAATTGCGGACCATTTGTAATTTCGCGCATACGTATCATGGCATTTGTGAGCGATAGTTATGAAATATAGATCTTTGGCTTGAATCAAACATTTTTAATGAATTGATTGCGAGAGTGTATTTTGGGCATCTTTTTGCCGATCGATTGAAATTAAATTTAGTACGAAATTATAATTGTAGTAACATGATAAATACAACTTTCATTGATTTAAGCCATTGCGTTTTGGAGTTACTGCATACATATGTGAAATCACAGTCTGATAAACGATTCATCTTTTAATAAATTTGGTTCAAAATTCAATAAGAATGTAGATTTTAGATGCTAAAACTGTATACCAAATTTTATCTATCTAGCTCTTTACGTTTTGAAGTAACGTCGAATTAACTTTTATTCGAATAACTATATACAGACTTCATTTGAATGAATTTCTTTCAAAATTTGATATAGGTCTACAAATTCGGAGTGAAGAGCATAGATATAATTTCATCTAGTTAGATCAAAGCAATCTTGAGTTATCGTGCCCAGACAGACTGACAGGTAGATATAATTCGAAAAATGTGTTTTTCCACTGAAGGATGTCTGAAAAGTGGAGATTAATCAGAAATCTCGATTACGAAATTTTTTACAATTAAAATACTTTCTGGACACTTTGCAAACTAGAAATTAAAAATTAACCAATTCAATTGCTTGCAATTTTTACAAAACTTTGAAATTTTAAAAAAATGTTTTATATGATTTCCAAGGATAACTTTCATTTTTTGATAAAATGCGCAGTTTTTATTGTTATTTTTTTAAATATGTAATTCGTAATTTCTTCAGTTGTAGGTTAATATGCTAAATGTATCATCACGAATCTGTAATATTTTTTCCTCTCGCAAGTAGTTTCATGGCAAGAAGAAAGTTTTTACAGATATTTTAATAGATACTAAAGGGATGTCAAGTCAATGATCTTCCGTCTTGGTGACGAAATCAGCGACAGTGATGGTATAAATGGTAGCTCCTAAAACCATTGGAGATTTAGAGATTTATCGATTAGGAGCCAAGATACAATATCATTCTATAAACTTCCTTGCCTTTTAATGAAGAATATAAAAATACCTGAGGCGGAGCTGCAGTTTAGAAGGAGTAGTAAAGAAAACTAGTAATGGTAGTAGAGAAAAGCCTGTCTTTGGAATGTTTATCTCGAGTAGTCCTTTCTGAATGCCTTGCAATACTGCGGTCGTTTATTAACAATTTACTGCTGGTGTTCGTCTGTTTCATGCAAGTGCTATCTTTGCGCACTTTTTTGCTGCTTTTCTTCCCTTTGTCCAATATGTCTTTCATGAGAAGCAATGTCTTTATCTGTTATTGGATATTTTACTATAAAACCATTGCATTTTTTCCAGTAATAAAACTATTTCGAAATGTTTTGCATATCATCCCTGTAGGTTGTATGAGAAATCTGGAGGAAGTTACTTTACTAATAAGTACAGTGTGCGATTTGACGATAGATTAATTGAAAAGATTAGTATTTAATATAATCACAATATCGTAAGCCTTTCTTCAGTAAGAGCGCTCAATAAGCAGAACAGATGTAAAGTTATTATAATAATATGGCCATAATGTTTATTTATTAAAATTTGATATTTAGTTTTACAAAGACTGCCGCATTGAAGAAAGACAGTCGAATCTCCATGGCCGAATGGTCATGGCACTGGTCTCGTGATCAAGAGACATGGGTTCGAATCCCACTATAGACAATGCGATTAATGGTATATGTAAATACTTAATTCCATGATTTTATGTTTTCCTTTATTTCATGTTCCAGAAGATACTAGACATTTCTTTAGTTTAGCAGACAAGTGTTCTGGACTTTTCTTACTGTCTCCAGAAGAGTATTCTGGAACTTTCTCTGCTTACATAAAAGCAGAAGATTTATCAGTTACTGTATTCTCAGTTCTGAGTTCAGTTAATAAATTGGTTTAGCTCTACCTCTTGTGTGTGTCATTGAGTTCTCTACTATATTTCTAAGTGACGAATAAGTCTTGAGCATCAAGGTATGCATATGAGAGTTAGTTGACGCTGTTAATATAAATTCAATGTAAATTAAAGGATTAAATTGAAATAAAAATATATACAAAATTAATAACATTTGATTACAATGAAAGACTAAATATAATTAATATAAATTAAATTAATAAAACTTAATTTAATCGAACATTGTTACACATTAAAAACTAATTATTTAACTTTACAAAAAGTAATTTTAATATTTATATAAACTAAAATGAAACCATTAAAAATATAGTAATTTTCATCGGATATTTTTAAAAAAACACATTTTGAATAAATAAATGCTTACTTCGAAAACATAAATAATGCATTCCTTGAAAAATTTAAATGCATAATTTGAAAATATAATAGCTCAACAAAACTTTAGCTTGTACGCGCGAGCTCGCTTAGATTTGAAGTAGCACCACGAATTTCGTGTCTTACGGCTCAGTCGGTTTTAAAAGATCTAATATTCCGAGTTAAGCAGTTGGTTGTCAAGAGCGGTTATTTATGTCAAAATTTAATCCGCTGCAAATTCATTACATCAAAACAATTTCATAAAGTTTCGGATTATAAAATAGTATTAATAAATTTTAAAAAATGAAATTAATTGAAAATTGGCTCATAATTAAATAGCCAATTGTGTTTACATAAAACACATTTTGGAAACATGAGCGCAAATTTTATTGATGAATATAATAGTTAGAACTATAATAATTTATATTGCGGAATAATAACAATTGCATTCCTGTCAATTCACAAAAATTCAAAGTTAAATAAGAAACGCATTTATTACTTTATGTCTAATAATGTTGCATCAGTTTTTAGTATCAACAAAATACAATGAATAAAACTTCTTTAATTACCAAAAATGCTGGAACATCAGATTCTTTCAATGCATAAGATTGATATGGAACTACGCACATTTGCTTCTGTGACAAAATAACGCTCACAATTGTTTGAAAAGAATTTTATTGAAAATATCTTAAGATTTACAAGAAGAGTTCGAATCCATTTTTTAAAAATTAAATTGCAGAGTTGAGATGTCACGTTCTTTATAGTCTTGCATGTTGAGCGTTGGATCCTAAATTTAAATTGGTGCAATGCAATCAACGCATGCTACGTGGGTATGAGTTTATTCGATTTTATACTTAACAACTGCACAGAGATCATTAAATATAAACTTAATAACAGTATTATGCAGGCGACAAGATCATAATGAAAAAAAATAGCCATAAAAGTATTACTGATTTTTGCTATAAGACTGTGATTAAAACAAAATTGTGTGACATTATTACAATGCAAAAATTTCAGTATCTTAAATACACGTAAAATTGGAATGAACCACTAGCTATTGAATTAGTGCAATTACTTTACTTCTTATTTGACCGTAAACCTAATGATGGATTAGAGACTTTATCAAGTTTAGATATATTTCATTCCTGCTAATTTAACTTCTGCCGTAAAAAACAGTGTTTTTATAGCAAGTGTATGGTAAATTAAAGAAATGAATGAGCCTTTGCGTGATAGGTGGTATTATGAAAATGCCACTTATTTCTACTGGCCAATTGATTTGATATAGTTATTTGCCAGATGTTTCTAGACCTTTCGAAACCTATAAATATAATAGTAAATCTTCAAACAAAACAACCTTTCGGTTGTAAAAATATCAATATTATTATTTATGATCCAAAAATCTCATATTACTAATGTTAATCATTAAACAGTTTATAATGAAATCAGGAAAATCTGCCACCAGATTGTTTATTTAGTATGTTTCTGATTCTAAAATGCATATAGTTCAAAATAAAAATAATTTTAATTG
The DNA here is from genome assembly GCA_026543865.1 of Argiope aurantia. Classification (NCBI taxonomy): domain Eukaryota; kingdom Metazoa; phylum Arthropoda; class Arachnida; order Araneae; family Araneidae; genus Argiope; species Argiope aurantia. The sequence goes on from JAPMOR010111708.1 coordinate 725,592, forward strand.
CTTGTGTTTTTTCACTAAAAACCTACATCTACAAAAATCTTGATATTTTTTTTCTTCTTATTTTAAAACTGGTTTTATCGAAATCTTTCTCACATCAAAGTTTGTTGCACATTTTTTAAACATAGGGGACTTTATTTATATAATACGATTAAATATTTAGTATAAACAAAATGTTTCTCTCTAGCACTATATTTACTAGTTACTAAAGCATTTATTTTTCCCGAGGAAAGAAAATCGCATTTCTGCTTTCTAATATTACATTCATGTATATGTTAGATATTAAGATTAGTTTCAAGAAAAGTTAAAAGAAATTTTGATTAAAAATTATAGGTTAAAACGATGGAATGCTCGTAAATGAATGCAACCCGTGACCTTTTAAGCTATTTTATTTTTAAATTGTAATTTTTATTCTTGCAATGATTATTTTCGCAATTATGTTTTCAGAATTTTTTTTCTCACTAACAAAAACCTTTTTCTTTGTCATGAAGGAAATACAATTAAAAGCCGAATTCGAAATTTTAATGAATTTCAACATTTACACAACTTTGTACTTAAGAAAAGAATAATATACTTTCAAATTTATATTCGAACCTTTCAATTCAGAAAAATACATGAAAAAAAAGAAAATTTTCAAATTTTTTATAGAATGGTTAACTTTTTAACCTATCCGGGCATGTGATATTAAAACAAAATTATATACATTATATTTATTATAGAAGATGAAATAACCTTAAGTCCAGTAAAAAAAATGAAATTTTTTATTTGAAATTAATATATAAATAAACACTGATAAAATTATAAGAAATGGTTATTCTTAATTATTAGCAATTTTCGCTTATTTTTAATTCTGATACCTTTTAGGTATATGGAATTCAAAATCATATTTTTTTGAGTTAAATTTTTCAGAACGTAGTTATAATGAAAATGTGAAAAGCGCATTGAAGAGGATTACAGTTGGAGGTTTCATTCAGAAAAACTGTTCCGAAAGGGAAGTTTTACTTTTGTTGTCGAATAATCTTGAATTTTAATAACAGATGGCAGCACGTACAGGATTATGAGAGTACATGGACAAATTAATGTAGCACACTTTTCTGCTATTTAAACGCAAATATAATACAAGTAAATTGGAAAGTAAGAAAAAGCACTTTTATGTGATTTCTTTTACCAACATAATTTTAGCTACTAAATGCTATGTTAAGAAAATAATACTTCAAATTTCAAAATCGATATAACTGCCATCTATTGCAAGAATTATAACAAAACGTTTTTTTGAAACCTCTGTTTTAATTGCTAACATTCATCAATATTGCATTTATCAAGCATGCTGGATTTATAACTTGAAGTGTAAAATGAAATATCTAGAAATTTATTGAGATAAGTACTTTATGTACTTTGTAGTTTGTTTATTAAAAATACAATTTAATATAAGATATGATTATATAATACCCTGAATATAAGATAAATTAGTAGAAATAATAGTGATTAAAAATAGAAATATATAATAGCTTTCAAAAAAAGCATCTGGAAAAATACGTTGTAAAAGAAATTTTGATATCAAGAAAGTTGTAAATAAAAATTTATGAACTAACCCAAATATTGTAATCACTTAAATATAATCAATAAAAAATATAAGCTACAAAATAAAGTATAAGTAAAAGGCGAAATTGTGTAAATTTCTATCGATTGTTATGATGAAGTATAAACACAGTTTCTAAAAAGGAAAATGGAAGAATTAATCAAAATTATATTTTAAAGCAATTATTAGGATATATTAAATTTTTGTGATATAAAGAGGCCCTTGACACGTGCATCGAATTATTCAATTTTCAATATTTACATCTGAAATTAAGTAAAAGTATTATGCCAATTAAAACTTAAAAATCACTTGATTATTTCAAGTAATCTTTACGTTATTAAAGGGACTAGAATTTCTATTACAGCATCTCTACGATGTTGTCCGATGTTTTTGAATGCCGGTCAATGCTGTAAAAATATCGTATCAATGTTGTTGGGCACATCGTGCTAATAGGGATAAGAATAAATGTACCAAATAGGATGCCATCTTATTAGGAGGTTTGAAAAAATTCATGGGTGAGGAGTTTAAGAATACAGGATTTATTTTTGACTATCACAAATTATACCACTATCTACCATATTATAAATGACAACAATAAGAATTGAGAATTTTTTTCTTAAGGTTTATGAAAACGAACTGAAATTCAAATTAGACTAATTTTTTCGAGTAACAAAAATATTATAAAAATAGAAAAAAAATCTATATGCTTTTTATGATTATTCTTTTCTCATATGGATCTGTTATTGTTATCATTCTGTAAATAAAGAAAAGCTTTTCATTGTATTGATAAAATAAAGTAGAATTAGAATGCAATTTTTATAATGAGCGTAGTAAAAACTTTCAATTTTAAATCTAGGAATTTTAACTATAATTGTCTGTGATTAATAATTATGATGAATAGCTAATATCATGAATAGTTAGTTTCGATGGTTGAATTAATAAAATATTTTTAATAAAAACTGTTAATTAATATTATCTTGCTGTAAAAAATAAGATTTAGTCATTAAGAAGTATAACAGTTAAAATAGTTCATATGTTTTAAGAGGTATAATTTAAGTGTTAATTTAGAAAAATATCGAATTATTTAAAAAAAATTGATAGCAGAAGAATTATTTATAAGAAGCTTATTTCAGTTTTGTACTTTAAAAATGTAAAAATAGCAAACATGACTTTGATAGCTGAAGTTAATCTATTATTCTGACGGTTTGTTGAAACTGATTCCTTATGTGGCACTCAAATGAATTTTCCTAATTATTTAGAAACAATTAGTAAATGAAGCCGAGCTTTCTAAGTTCAATTACTTAATGATTCTCCCAATAGCTTCTCGAATTTTCTTCATTTAGCAAAGCTTCAGTAGTGAAATAAATAAATAAATACTTCATAGATTAGCTTTCAAATATCTGAACAGGAAATTTTGATAAGACAATTTTTTAAATTTATAAATCAATTAATCAATTATAGAAATTAAAAAAATTTCATTCTTCGTAATTTTAAATTCATGATATTAACATAGAATTCTTATAATCATAAAATATTAGCTCAATAAAATTAATTATACTAATTCCTTTTTAGTATCTTAGTATAATATAAAATTTTTGTTTCGCAGGTAAATGAAATAAAAAACAAGATCATATTAAATTTTGATTCAGATTCTTAAGTTTTTACAAATAACAATAGCTATCATTTTTGGAAGTCATATTTTAGATATAGAATAAAAACGAAGCATCATAAATCATCAGTTAATAAAATTTCTGTACCTTTCTTTTATATTTTTTGTGACTAATTTGCGCTTTTTTTTTCTTAAAAAATAATACTCGTCTTAAGAATTAAATCACAAAACTTGCTCTTAATTTATTTTTACCTTTTCAGGCAAGTACAAATTTTATTTTATTATTTAAAAAAATTATAATCAAACAAAAATGGAGGATGGACTAATAATTAATTTAAAGAAATTTATTATATTTCAGTAAAGGAAATATTTTGAATGTTTTCAGTGAGCATTTTTTCCATATGCAAGGAAATGACTGCTTTAATTTTCTTTGTCGATCAAAATGTATCAGTTTTGATTTATTCAACAATTTCATCATGTGACTATACTTTGTTGAATTATACGAATCTATTTTTAATTAATACAGTATCTTCCTCTTGACTACATTAGTACCTGAAGTAAAATTCTGATTTAGCTCAACTATACGAGAGATTATGGAGAATTATTTATAGTTATTATTAATATTATTACCAGTTATAATAATAAAAATGATAAATGATGGTACATATTTACCAATTATTTATCCTTTTGTATTTGGTTCCATAAAAAATAAAGGATCGTGGTGGCCTGGTGGTAAGGTCTCGGCTTTGGAACAGGAGGGTTTTAGGATCGAGATCCAGGAGGGGAGGGGGCAAACGCTTGTGTGGCGTGGATATTTGGGGAGGGGTGCCAGCTCAGGTGCCATCCTCGTCATTTGACCGCAGTTGAAAATTAGGAAATAGCAATTAGGAAGTCCCAAAATAGCCCTAGTGTTGCTTTAAAACGGGACATTAATATAACTAAACTATCCAGGGAAGGCAAATCCAAAATGAACTGAACCAACCATGTTTTGAATTGAAACCAAAAACACTTACGGTGGTCAACCCAACAACAGTCAGTAAATTACTTCCTAAAACACATATGAATGTACCAGTTTTTTATTTATGAGCAATGCCAGAAGACAGAACTCATAATCATTTTACTGCTTTTATATTCTTCGTCTATGATATGTATTAACCCATTTGTTAACAAATGGGTTAATACTAATGGGTTAGTAATAACTGCAATACATACGCTTGAAGTAAAAAAAAAATCATTTTGTCAGTTCTTGGAATCATGAATGTTTGCAAAAGAAACAAAAAGTTAATGCTTAAAGTAATTATGGAATGTTCAAATGAAGGATTATCAACTGATTCAATGGAGACAGATAAATTTCTGAATACGAACGCATACAGGAATATAATTGCTGTTGGAGTATTACGTAACACGCAATGTAAATTTCAAAACTATCTTTTATGGTTGTTATTCATTCTATTGCTATTATGATCCATGCATTAGAATGCCTGTTGGTTCATTGAATAATTGCTGAAAATATCAAAATTATCTCTTCTAAACACCAATGATTAAAATGAATTCGTTTTTTCCCCTTGTTCTTCCAATTCCAAGTTTTCCAAGTGTTTTCATATTCGATTTTATATTCTACCAAAATAACGCAGTAACAGCATGAGAAGATTGGAGAAATGCCAGAGGTTGCAAAGTTATACAAGGACGTAAGTACAGCTACTATTTTATATTCCAGGACTCATAAATGGTTCTGAACATTTATAGGGAATATCGCATTTTCGAGATAAGAAGCTGTACTTCAAAGTAATTGTTACTACAATTGTTGTAAATGTTATAACATTCTATAAAGTTGTGAAAATTTTTCTTATTATGCTCTATATACATTTACCCTTTCTCAAATACCAAAATCTTGATTTGATTTAGAAAATTATGCGACAATTTTTTTCAATTGCAACGTGTATTGTCTTAAATGCCATTAAAAATCGAAATTTTCAATTTTAATTTCATGTGTATTTTTTTACTCGATGAATTTGCATGTGAAAATGTAAAATAAATAAAATTGTTTTCATTTACATACTATTAACAAGATTCTTCAAAATACAAGCATCTCGTAATTAAACCACAGTGAAACGAGCATGCTTAAATATTTTTTACGATGGATCTCTTTTAAGAAAGTTTTAATTAATCTGAAATCATTACTTGTACAAGGCATTCGAAATGTAATCGACATATGTAGAAATATCTGTAAAGATATAGTGTTAATTTATTATCTTTAAAAAGAACGGCTACAACATGCTGATAACTTCATTCGAATAACATATAAAGTTTTCTGTGGGAGTTAAGTGGTATGAAACAATGCAAACTTCTTTTAAAAAAGAATTAAAGTATTCCCCATAGAAGAAATAATTAATTTCCGAAACGAAAACGTAATTAAAGCACGTTTTCGACTTTCGTTTTTTCCACCCCTAGTTTAGCATTGAGGAATTTAATTAAGATAAATGTTGTGGATTGAAATTAATGAACACTTTTAAATTAAAAGGCAGATGTAAGAAAAAAAGTGTCTTAATATAATTCTTAATTCGTAAATTAATTCACGTTTCAAATTAAGAACGATAATTAAATAGTCGTCTTCTTCCTAATGCCTTCGAAAACAGACAGAAGATAAAATACAGCGTTAAATTAATCGCAGTGGTATTTTTTTTTAAAAAAATCAAACGCCACACATGGCCGAAACAGAAGTGAATTGTTCTCGCAGTTTTCTGAAAAAAGAATATCTCAGTTTCTGAAATGACTGCAGAATAAAATCATTCGGGATCTGATTTAAATATTCTTGAGGTATTTCATTCGAACTCTTTGATTTGGGAATAAAATTAAAATTAGAGCTGACGATTAGATCATAAATTAATTAAAAATTGATTACTGTTCTCAAAAATAAGGATTTTTTTATCTATTTAAATGCATTTATCTTGTATTTGAAAGCAAATCCATCAAGGGTTATATTGTTGTTCGATATGTATTTTCATTAACATGTAAACGCAATAACTCAAAAGCACTATGACTTAAACATATGAAATTTGTTATGCGATTTTGTGACTACAATTGTAGTTAAGTATCTAATTTTGGCTTCAATAGAATGTAAAAAAGGGCATTCAAAATATGCATTCGGTTTTTTGCGAATCGTGTATTAACTGCATCTCAATAATTAATCTCCAAAAATGGTAAGTTTATAATCTCTTTTGAAACTTTTGTTCCCCAAATATACCTCTTGAAAAAATGAACTATATATTCTAAAAGAAATTTGCCTTCGATCGTTTGGGCAGTTTATACCTGATCATTGGAATATTGTGCAATTCAATGGTTAAGTATATATTTTTTAAGTGCGTTATTTTTTGGTTGATATACTACCTGAAAATTATTATTGATTAAATTGTGAACTATCAGATATTTTCTATTTTCTTCATTCTATTTTCTTCTAATACGGATTTTTAATCAACGAGAGTAGTCTCTCTGAAAACTTCTCGAATATTCTCTAATGCCTTTGTTTTATTAACCTTATGACATCGGTGGACAATAGTTACAAAAAGCCTACTAGTGTGTCAGTTTTGGGTATTATTTTTGGTAAATAATAACTGGGATGAAGTTAATACACAAGTATATCAAAAAACTCAATGTAATATTTGGACGTCGTTTTTCTGATCAATTAAAAGATAAATTTGACATGTACTAAATTGTAGTCATAAAATAAGTTAGCATATTTCGTATATTTAAGTCGCTGTGTCTTTGCGTTTATATGCTTGTGAATGTGTAGACCGGTAGACATCAACCACTAGACGTATTTGGCTTCAAATTTAATGCATATCTACACTTTAGATGTTAAATTTGAGTGCCAAATTTTTTCCATCTAATTCTCTTCGTTTTGTAGATATTGCATCACTTTATATTCGGTGAGCCTGACAGACATCGAATGGATTTCATTCGAAATTTGATAGAAATCTATAACTATAGTACAAAGTTTATATTCATATCCGTCTAGTTCAAAGTGTTTTTGTGTTATTATGTTCATAGATGGACAGACAAATAGAAATAATTTCAAAATTGTTTCGGACTCAGGTTATGTCTTAAATGGGAAGGCCCGTTAAAATCGCAAATTGGAATTTTTAGATGATTACAGTATCTTCTGTTTGTGTACTTTGTATACGAGAAAGTAAAAATTATGAAGAAGGTAATCAAACTTTTTCATTTTTACTCCAATCCATTGAAAATTGATTCGGCTTTGGACATTGAATATGACTTAGTACAATAGCGGTACTATAGGAAGCCGTTATAAGACAGGTAGACAAAAGGCCAGACATTTTTTCTTTAAATGCCTGATATGAAAATTGTCGCGACCAGAATCCATGCCTCCAATCCATTGAAAAGTGGTTCGGATCTTGGACGCTTTGGACATTGAATATAATGTAGAGTAATAGTGGTACTATAGGAAGCCGCTATAAGACAGGTAGAAAAAAGCCAGACATGCATTTTTCTTAAAATGCATGATATGAAAATGGTCGTTGCCAGAATGTATGGGCTGAAGTAATCGAGTCTGGCAAATGCAGACGGATGAATCAAGTATTATAATGCTAAGATCTTTCGGATTAGATGCTGAAATTTGCGTTTATATATAACTCCCAATTTAATTTCTATTTGACGCATCAATTAGAAGATGTCACTAGGTTACATTTTGCTCCGTTTTCGAAAAGTAGTGATCTTTTTATATTCCTCATTGTTGTGAATAGTTTAACAGCCAGGGGGGGGATACATTAATTTCAAAAAGACAATAGAAATCCTCATTATTCTTACCTCTTTGAGTGTTTTGCCACGTTGATTCCAAACTGCAAGTACAGCCCAAAAAGGTATCTGAAGCATTGAGAGCGATGCCAATCCCCATCCTACTGCATCTGCCCAGTCTGGGAAATCGTAGCTGCCATATTTCAAAGTCTCATGTTCCACCAAGGAATACACGAAAACAAACTGTAAAAGTTAAAAATTATTAAACATGTTATAGTTTGTGGTGTCTGAATTTTTTAAATGTAGCTTAACAATAACATTTTTTTGTAATAATCAGCAATTATGACATTGGTGGTTTAATTCAATTTTCAGTGTATGTGGAAAAAAATTCTTATATTTTTAGCATTAGAATTAAAACGACCAATCTTATATAGTATTTTTAAATATGAGAGAATAACATGCATTTTTAAAAATGATCTATTAACTATATTTTATCTATTTCATTATTTAAAATTTTGAAAAACGTTATAATAATGTAGAATTATATAAATGCCGAGACAAGTTGCAACTATCGCATTGAAAATGTAAATAAATAAGTTTGTTCAAATAATAACTTTGTTTAGAAGATATGAATACCACTTAATGGAACGAAACAAATGCTGCCATTTTACTGCATTAAATAAAATATTTTACCGAACAAAAATGAATGCAGACGACAACGCAACAATGGCGTTGGAATATGTGGTATGCAAACGACTTTTTGCTTTTACTTCCCTTTTCAAACGAAATGTTGCTCCCGAAAGTATCAGAATATGTGATCATAAATATTGTAAACACGGATATTAGCATAGAACGATGTTTTACAGCCACTTTTGTTTCAGAAATAATGGCGTTTTCAGTTTGGCTACATTTGTGACAACGAATGTAATATCGTTTATTCTGATTCTCCAACAACAGTTATAAATTTCTTCACATTTTCTTGTTTCTTTCTTTGGATTTATTAGCATTAAAAAGCATTCTGAATGTAAAACTTGTATGATATGAATTTTAAAATTGCGAGAAACCATGAAAGGAGAAAAATACAAGTTCTATATGATATGAAAATTCGTTTCTCACACGCAAACTGTAATAAATAGTATAAAATATTTTATAAATATTTTTACATAAACTATGAGACGGAGATACTTCTAAACGTAAGAATAGTTTTTCTATTTTTCTGATGAGTTAAATTATGCATAGAGTTATTCGATTGAATTCCACGCATGAAAATTTCTAATGAGATTTACAAAATAGGAAACTTACACTATAACTAACCTGTAAATATAAAATGTGTTGGTTGAATTTCTGTCGAATACTAAATAAAATATTTGCATTATATAAACATTATATTTTGTATTCAGATTGAAAAATAAATTTTCATACAGCACATTTTTTTGTTATTCTATTTATTATATATTTGAATCAATATAAAAACCACTGAATTTTACGATAGACAAGGGAATCCATATTTCATTATTCGCTTTGGACTGTTTTTTTGAATGAAAAACAACACATTCTAGCCCTCTAGCAGCCATACAAGCAGCATATTTTTATAACATTGTTGATCTATGTTGATTCTATTGTATGCTTTCTTACATTGGATTTAACACAAAAACATTTTTTAAAAATCGGTATAAAGTTTTTATAGTTGTACGATTCCTTTTTCTATTATTAAAAAAAAGGTATATTTCAACATAATTGTTTCCAAGCAATTCAAGATGTATTAACGATTAAGAGCATTGTGATTAACCGATGAATAATAATTATAGTCAAGTGATTTTATTTTTAATAAAACATGATAATTCGATAACTATGATGTTTAATTTTTATTTTAACATGTAGTTTTTATATTGACTGATATTACCCTTAATATATGCCATCGTATATTTCTGTATTAATAATATAAATTGATTATGTAATACATTATGGAATTCATTTAAATGGAATATGAGATAAATCTGGTAAAAATAACGATTTCTATATGCAGCAATCATAAAAAATTGTTAGAAATTAAGCTGTAATTTGAATCTTGCTTTATTTAAATTATATTTGAGCTTCTACGCTAAATCTTTTTTATTGGCAATATTTAAATATAAGATGCTGTAAAAAGCGTTCATTGTTATTGAGATTTATCCTTACATTAAAATTGTACAGCTTATTACAGAAATATGAAAATCTAGATATACTATACTATTAGATACAGAAAAAAGAGAAGAAATTGATTTAAATAATCGGAGAATCCATATTTCCATCTTGCATTTGAAGACAACGCATTTTTGCCGACTTCTACAATACATTAATTATTTACAAGGATAAATACGAATGAAAATAATTTACTTTTCAAACTAGTAATTGTATAAGCTAAAACAAAGTTAAAACAAAGAAATTCTGACTAAAAAAATTAAATATTGAATATTATATCCATAACTAATAAATATTCATATGTTAAACTAGTGCTAGAGATGATTAATTTTTAAGAAACAAAATGATTACAGTAGAAATATTAAATATAATAAATAGACCAGATATTTGCTCACAAATTTTAAAGAAATCCTTTCTTTGATCTTAATAGAAACAAAAATAAAAACATTTAAAAATGAATTTAAATTTTAACATCGACCTCATTTTTTCATGCAACTTATTTCTAAAAATAAAAGAGAATTTTGCTGATATACAGCCTTAATAACATTAATTATACTAATTTAGAATCTAATTCAGTTTATGATTAATAATTTATTAATATATATTTACATGTTAAAATAGTGCTGGAGAGGATTCAATTTTAAGAAGGAAAATTATCACATTGGCAATATTAAATAAAATAGGCAAAATATTTCCTCAGAAATTTTAAAGAAATCGTTTCTTTGTTTTTAACAGAAATAATTATAAAATCATTTAAAAAGGAATGTAATATTGTAATACACATTTCATATTTTTATATAACTTATTTTATAGAGTAAAACAGAATGCTGATATTCAGAATTAATTAAATTTAGTTATGCTAATTTAGAATTTAATACAGTTTATGTTTAATAATTTATCGATATATTTATACGTTAAGCTAGTACTAGTGAGGATTAATTTTCAAGAAGCAAAATAATTATACTGGAAGTGTTAAATATAATAAACAAGATATATGCTCATAAATCTTAAAGAAATAATTATAAAATCATTTAAAAATGAATATAATATTGTAACGCCCACTTCACATTTGAATGTACCTTATTTCGTAGAATAAAACAGATCAGATTAAAAACAACGGTTAATTAATGCTTATATACAGCATTATTTAGCATTAATTATGCTAATTTAAAATTTTGTGCAATTTATTATTAATAATTTATTGATATAAAATTGTAAGTCATAGTTTAAGTACGGTTTTTTTATAAAAAAAAAGGAAAGTGAATTGAAAATAATAAACAAATCAAATTTTTTAATTTTTATAAGCTGAGAGAAACTGAACTTAGGTTAAAAATATTTAATAATGCTGTGAAAAACAATACACATCCCTTTTTTGACAAAAAAAAATGTAAGCAGTGTAATATCATTTAATTTCTATGACTGAATTCCGAAAATAATCCTTGAAATAATTAGATCAACATATTACTTATATAATAGAACAATAGTGATAATCTAATAATAACAGTCCATTGAACAAAAGGAACTTGAAACCATATAATAAGTTGCAGATTCACACTTGCGATAGTAAAAATACTTCCCAAAATTGTGCATCTCATTTAACCAAAGAGGGAGAAAATCTCGTTCCATCACGGACTATAAAAGTAGGCCATAAAAATAACTTTAGAGCTCGTTTAAGGTAGAATCACTTCCATTTAATGCATAAGAGGCCCTCAATGCATTTCGCAGAATCTAGAGACCTATTAAAGAATTCTCAAGACTCCTATTCTCGGAGAAAAATGGCATTTCCTTCTACCAATGACGTGTAGAAGGATGAATATTCCCGACTTCGTGGATACTTTTTTCCCCTCCAGAGAATGAAATGCACTTTTATATGCGAGCCTTGTCAACGTTATAAGTAAAAAGTTTGAAAGTGGCGTGCCTTATCGCTTTAGGAACTCTTTTGGATGTGATGAAAGTGTGAAAGTGTAACAAAAATGGTTTGTTTTAAGAAGAAAAAATCCGGTAAAAATATAATCCAAAAATGAATAGCTATGATACATTTTATCAATTTTTTTTAATAAAATTGTTATCATTTTTTTCAGGGGAAAATTTTTTTTATCTAGAACATGAATGATATATTGAGAAAGTTTCTGATTTAATCTGCTGAGGTATTTAAATAATATGTATTAACTTTAATTCTCTACTTTTAAATCAAATGTATTTTTATATTTGTTACAACAGTTTTCAATGTATTGCACAATTTTATAAACTGCGAATAATTTATTTGAATCTTCCAAATTCGGAAAGTTGCTTGTTAAGTTATAAGATGCTTATAATTTGGTAATCATAATAAATTTATATAGAGGGTGTCTGAGAAATATTGGTGAGATATAAAAGTATGTAAAATAAAAGCTATGAAATATAAAAGAAAAATATTTTTAATTATTTACACAAAAGTTGCTATAGTTGATAAATCTTGATGTGAGATCTTTTGATTGTGTATAACGAGTCCAAGCAATACTCAATTTCGTGTTTTACACCTGCAGATTCTTGCAAAGCATACGATGTATACAACGTTTTCGTAACCCCATATGAAAAAAAATTTTAATGTTCATAGTTTTGAGAAATGACATAATATGACTAATAAATAATATTTTCTCATGAATTCATCACCAAGCCAAACATAGCTCCATCTATTGGATTATGAGAAGTAACAATGTTATAAAATAAATGATCATGTAAGTAATATGTAGCAACGAAAAAACGTCGTTATTGCTAATTATTATTTTACAAAATTTGTAACGCGCTCAAGAATTCTTGGTTACTATATATTACTAATATAAAAAATGTATAGTTAAAGTGTTAAGAGCTTTTACTATGCACGATTATTAGTAATGAGAAAAACTTTAATTCAATAAATTAATGAAAATACAAAAAAAAATATTGTGGAAGGATAATAATTGAATTGCAATTAAAAAGATTTAAATTTTGGGTTAAACTGAAAGAAAAACATCTAAAAGATGTATCAAGTAAAAAATATTTTAAAATACCATTCAATTACATGTCACTTAGAGTAACTAATAATAAATACAGAAAAAAATATGCAATTCCTTGTTAATCCTGTACCTAACCTTGACTATACGATGTTAATAAAAATTAAGAACTCATAAAAAGCAATGAACGATGGTATCATAAGTTTATAACGTAATACCTATCTCAGGATTACAGAAATAATTCTAAGATATTAAACAAATTCCATTTTAAATATGGAGCGTCGTTGTTTAGAGTCAATGTTATTACAGTTTAAAATAGAATTATGTTTAAATACTTTAGTAATTTTTAAATTCATCATATTGTCAGAACTTTTAATACAGCAATAATCTAACATAGAGCATTTCCATATAGTAAGCTTGTGTTGTCACTGATTATAATTATATTCAAATGAAATGAAATTAAGATTATTCAAGCATTTGATACGTTGTACCAAAATATATGCTAAACTATTTTTATAATTCTTGAATTAATAATAATCTTTATCTCAAAAAATAGCTGTTCTAAAAGTGGTTTTCAAAATTTACAGATTTCTTCTTAATTTACACAAATGATATGATGTGAGAATGGTATTTAAAATTCTGATATTCTTATATTTATTTATTTATTTAGCCCCTTTAATTTTCTATTTATTTATCTATATAATAAAAGCAATATTTTAATTTGACACTCAAATATATGTAGTAGGGTGGAACGAAAAAATCAATTTTTGATTTTTAATTTGTAATACCGCGGGAAAGGGGCCTTTTGTTGCAGATGAAATAAATTATAAATATGAAAAATATTGGAGTAATCTTGAGGTGCCGCAAAGACATTAAAGTTTCATAAAATTGAAATTTTTGCTACATTAAAACTTTTTTTTACGAAATAATAAACTTTTGATTTTTAATTTGTAATAGCGCAGAAAAGGTGCCTTTTGGTATAGATAAGATAAATAAAAATTATAAAAAATATTAGAGTTTATCTTGAGGTGTCGCAAGGACGCTCAAGTTTTATAAAAATACAATTTTTGAAATTTTTTAAAGATTTTTGCGTACCTTCATTATGAAATAAAATGTTTAAATTAGGCATTATCATATGAATAAAAGTATAAAAACCGTTTTACCTCAAAACTGCTCAAAAATAACCTCAAAACTGCTTCAGAGAAGAATTCTTCTGTAAGTGAAATATGTGACATTTTAGTTTCCATAATAGAACAAATATGGTCAAGAGCTTCTTTTCCCGTTGCTTCTAACAAAAGAATTTCACAAATGATAAAACTTATCATGCTAAATACAGGAATTTATTAAAATCTAAAAGCAGAAAATGTTCAGATAAGTTTAATTTTAACCCCACAGAATTTAGAGAAGAAGCTAGACGTTTATTTGATATTGCTGACTTGTATAGAAAAGTGTCAGTTAGGGAATAAAAGGTTCTAAAAGATCAATGCTCTAACAGGAAAATAGTTATAGAGTAATATTGATATTTCTGCCACAATCGCTTTGAAGAAGAGAGAAGCAAGAAATAGTATAGAACTACAGAGAATTGCTAAGTTTTATCAAGAAAGAACTACAGAGAATAATTAAGTTTATTCAAGAACTGGCAAAAAATACTAGTCCATCAGAAACGATTACATAACATCGCTGAAGAATAACAGTGTTCTTTACAAAAAGAGGTAAGCTAACCAGATCCATCAAATAGAGAAAAAGCGATTAAACCACCAAGTGAATGGGCGGTTTAATATTAATTTAAATTTTATACAGAAGGCATCTGAAGCTGAACCAAATAGTATAGGAGACTCAGTTATCGACTTTTCCTGGCTTCCTTGTAACATGCAAGCAATGGAAAGAGCTGTTAGACTGGTGGCTGAATCTGCTCAAAATGTTTGTGGTTCAATCGCAAGAGAAGGATACATAAGAGCAAAAATTGATTCATGTGTGAATATGCCAAAATCTAATTGAAAAAATTGTTTAATGTGGCAATGAAATAGAAACAAACATTTTGCAGTTATAACATTTGTAATCATTAAAGATACAGAAGTACGAAACGCAAAATTGGACATAAAAAATATATTTTAAATATTATACTTAATTAATAATTTTCTCCCAATTGAAATGCTTATATATGTATTTAAAATCATCTTTTGTGACATTATTTGAACAAAAAATTCATAAAAATATTTATCAAAGTTTATAAATTTTCAAATTTTTTACGAACTTTAAATTCTTTTCGGCACCTCGAAATATTGTTATATTGCAACCAGAATTTTTAAAATTCTTTTTGAACCTAAAAGCTAATTTTTTACCACTATTACCAAACTAAATTCTAAGAAAATTTTTTAAAGGCTCTTTTTAAAAATCATTTTTTTTTTACAAATTTCAAGCTTTTTGCGGCACCTTAAGATAATGTAATATTGCAACCAAAATTTTAAATATTGTTTTTGAACCTAAAAGGCAATTTTTCCGCACTATTACCAAACTAAAATCTAAAAAAAAACTTTTAAGACCATTTTCGTCCCACCCTAATCTGTTGTTCTTTTATTTTCCAAAAATGAGTTTTGGTGTTAAAAAAATACAATAACATTCGAAGATTGTTAAAAAAATCATACATGCGATTAAAATAATTTATACATGTGAAACAAAGAAAATAAACAGTTGTGGAATTTTTACCTACGGTCAAAATTGCAGGAGCAGTTATTTTCCATGTAATTCTCCAGTAGATGCCTGGTTTCTTCCCAAGCATAAACTTTATATCCTCGCAGAATCGGTTAACACCTGCGGTGATAAAAATAACTTGTTTATATAACAACTTGCTTTAAATAATTTACCTTTATTTAATCTAGCTGTTTCAATAATAACGGATAGAAAAACCTGCTTTATTATTATTTTTTTGTTTTGTTTTCAAAAGAAGTAAATATTCGCAGCAGTTGGAACTGATTGCACAGCTTCCTTTTCTAAAATAAGAAAACATCCGAAAATGAAACAATTTTTAATGCTTTTTTAGTTTTATTTACTGTCAATATACACTTGTTTTCTTCTTTTTTTTTATCTAGCACATATATTAAGAAAGATATGAAGAACTGGTTGATGCAAAACGGCAAAAAAATTGCCAAGCAAAAATAAGTTTACTAATAAATTACTTTTGTTCAGAACGATTTAATGTTTAAAAGAAAAATGCAGTTTTCAGAGAAACAAAATGGTGACATTATTAAATTTTATAAATTATTAGTAAAAACAAATTAATTTAAAAAATTGAAATAAATTTCTTTAGAGTTTGCGATTTGTTTGATAAATTTCAATTCTGTGTGAAAAGTTTAATTAATTATATTTGTAACCTGAGTTCATAAATAAAGCTCTAAATCTAAAAAAAGATATGATTTTGAATAACACTTGATAATATTTTAAGGAATTGCTGGGATATTTTTTGTCAGTATTGAAACATATACTAGCTCTCGCATTATTTTATGAATGATAATATATACAGCAGATAAAGAATTAATAATAAAAAAGGTTTTTATGGCATTAAATATAAACGTTATAATTTTTTTATTGAGGGTGTAGATTATTTGAATGAAAAGTGTAATTTTGATAATAACATAAAATTATTATTTTAAGATCTATATTTTGAAATCATAAAAGTTACTGTTGTTTAAGATTAATAAAATAGAGAAGTCAAATTTTAAAATAATTTGTGTTGTTACTGAATGAATTTTAAATTCTAAGATGTATCAAGTACTTGTAATATTATAAGTGCAGAAAAATTATTAAGGATATTTGTAATAATACATACTTAATCAAGATTAGTTTGATTTGTTTATGTTTCAAACACCAAAAACAAATAAAACTAATTTCGATTTAAAGACATAAATCTATATAAATAATAATAATAAACAACGTTCTACATACAATTTTTTCAAAACGACGGATATTATAATCATAAAAATTGTATATAATATGGGTATAGTAATACGGGTATTCATTATGCGATGACAGACGTTATAGCATAATCTGGAGGCAAACTCTGGAGTTAGTGTTCCTTTCTCGAAAAGACTTCAAATTATAAAGAGAAGTCAGTTAATAAATTGTAGAGCATTATCGATTAAGTACAAAATGTTAGTGTGTAGACATTAATTACCCATAGCACACTAAATGCATATTTATAGGAACAAAGCACACGAAATGCATATTTATCTATTCGAGAGTTTTGAAATTATAACATCACAGTACATTTTAAAACGCGGGAAACAACAAATCACAAAATATTTTCATTTTCATCATTCAAATTGCTGTCTATCATGTACAATACAAATCTGGGCCTTGTTTGAATTTCAGTTTGCACACTTTTTTTAATATTAAGCAGAAGTTACAATCGGTTGTTAAAACACCTGCAATGTTGGCTGGAAGATGATTTATGCTTGCTTTTTCAGTTATTCCCACAAAAAAAGTATATTAGGGTAATTTTTTTTTTGTCTAAAGAAATAACATTTTCTTTTATCTATGTTTTGTGTCGTCATAATTTCGGAAAATGCAAGCAACAAATATGCATTTTAATCATTTTATTCTTAGTATTAGTGTAAACAAAGCGTATTACTATACTAAATCGGTAACTTTTTCAACTTTGTAACTAATAGTTTCTCTCTATTTTGTATCGTTAACTAGTTAAGAATGGTAGTTCTGCAATTATCCGCTAGATAGCGCAGCGAGTGGTCACACTGCGCAACGCATAGTGATTTTACCATATCTAAACACCATTTCTATGTCTATAGCTGTTGTCTTTCTGAAATTATAGGGATGGATGGATGTAAGAGCTTTTAAGTAGGCAACCTGTATAATGCTACAGTAAATTTCAAACTAATTTGAAGTAGAATAAATTGTTTTCCTTTTACCATACATCCATGCAATCGCCATGCTTTCGATCACAGCAACGCACACAACAGCAGTACCTCCGCCATATTTGTCCATCATCTCTAAAATATACTGTCCTCCCTATGCAATAAAGAATATGCAAATATCGAATTTTAGTCATAAAAATGAATACAATAGTAAGAAGTAGCTAAATTTATAAAATAAATTGTTAAATTTTAGAAATTTCATTAATTAGAGGAAAATTTAAAACAATTCATTCAAATTTAGTCTATTTAATTGAATTTTTTGAAATTTTCTGAAATAAAACCTCCTTAAAAACTGAAAATTATTAATATTTTTAATCTGAAGGTATTGTTTTGCATTTTAAAATAAGAGCCATTATATTTTGTCTGTCTTTACAGAAAATATGCATTTAATAAATAAAAAATAGTTTATAAAAACACTCTTTTATTCGTGTACTTAACTGCATATATTGTTTATTTTAATTATTTTCATTTCTTAAATTTATTTAAAAGTTTATTATTAAAAATATTATGGAAACTAATTATTCTAAATTTCCTACGAGGTGGAGAAATCCATGTGAAATCAAAATTTAATTATATTAGTCGATTAAATGGAATAATTATCTAAAAGTTTTAGAAGGTATATTATCATCGAGAGCACATATGTGAGAGGAAATTTCAAAATCCTATAACAAGGAAAGTGAAAGAGAAAACCGATTAAAAAAATTATTTCTTTATGAAAATGAAAGAAGACAAAACAAACGACAGTGTTTAAACTATGTTATTGAGAATCACACCTATTTCCTATCCTTTATCTAATTATCTAATATAATTTATGAATAAAACATATATTTATAAACATTTTTTCTCTCTAGTATTTATAAGTTACTCTTTATTTTAATTAATATTAATTATAAAATCGAATTATTTAAAATCTACTTTTCAGAAGCCTTATTCCAAAAAAAATTTAAACTTTCAAATATTAGTATTATTTATTAATTATTAATATTATTTACTACATACCCTGGTTGTACAGGGAAGGCCTAATAGGAAGCACATGATGCCGAGCATGATACATAATTTAGATTTATGATTTCGTAAATGAGGATATTCATCGCAAAAACTCGTCAGTACATTCTCCATTAAAGCAAACTAAAGAGGAAAAAAAACACATACATTTAAAATTGTTTAAGAACAAAATTTAAAACAATTTGGAACAAATACACAAGAAATTGATAGTTTGCAGATTGAACGAAAGAAATAGTACGTTTGAAATATATTTATATGTGTATGAGACAGTGGTATAGTAAAGAAGAAATATAAAATTTTTCATTGTGAAATTTCATAAAGAGAGAAAAAAAAGATAAAAAAAATGAAGTGCTTTGTGCTTAGTAGAAAAAAAAAACTGTCATTGAGTTGCTCCAAGGTAAATAGAATATAGAATTACATTCATCACACTCAAATAATTTGGTTGGACCAGAAAAATATATTCGAATTCTTATACATATTTAGCTTTCAAATTAGATTGTTTTTTTAAATTCTTTATTTTTTGAAGATTTAACTTTCAAATTAAAAAATTATTCTGGTTTTTATGCTTATTTGGCTTTCAAATTAAACCTTATACACTTGGCGACATGACGTAGTACAGACTTCCAGATTTCATCGAACATTAATTTTTTTGTATGACTGTCAGCGACAATAGCTGATTAAAAATTTGCTATCCATTAAATAGGAAGAAAATATTTTCTTTTGTACTATAAAAAATTTATTAATAATATTACAGAAAACAGTTACGACAAAAATCTTATAGAGGCTGTATTATGGGATGAATGACCTTAGTTGTTGCATGCCTTTATGTAAAGTAAATTTAAAATATCTCTTCAACCATTTAAATTTTGACAAGAGAAACAAATACAAAATTAAAATCGGTAATTTAATTGTATCATTTTTAATCGATGTTTGTTATCTGTACAGTATTTAATTTTGAATTATTTGCGCATATGAGAAGATTTACTGAACGATTTATAAATTATATTAAATCGTGTATTTTTCTTTAAATATCTATTTGCAGAAACAAATTAATAGGGATCTTATCTTCATGAATTAGCCATTTAGAAAAGAATATCAATTAAAGCAATATGCGATAGTTTCAACTGATTGATGAAGACTGCATAATTGGAATTTTGTATAATAATATCAAAGTTATTATGACTTCCACATGTAAGAATTTCCTACAGAATTCAAATTATTTTGAATATTATAAATACGCAAATCTGGAATTAATTTTATAGCTTTTTTTCCTCATTTGGAGTTCGGATCAAATGTTGCAATCTATTTTTCGGCGATGGATTTTCATCATAATTTAGAATATATTCCAGAAAGTCTTTGTAGTTTTTCGCTAAAAATATTATTATTAAGTTTCATTATGAGTATGTAAAGTAAGGCTGATGAAATCATAGTTTTCTATATTATAGATATAAAGTTAATCTAAGCCTTTTACTTTTTAAATGTACTTTGAATATTATAAAAACAATCGAAAAACCTCATTAGTAGGATTATCGATTCTTACAATATTCCATACAAAATAAAAATATTTTTTGCAGAGATTTTGATACTTTAAACTTCCATGAAAACCAGACATTATCTATATTTTTAATACGTGAACTAATCTTATATTTCTTTTACTTTACATATTTCATAAATCCGTCTAGACAGAAGTTATGCAAGATTAGTAGATGCATAGATAGTGGTAGTTTTCATCATACCCATAACACTAAACAGTAAATGTTTCTAATCATTTTCTAGGTTTTTTTAATCCATATGTAACAATTTTAAAGACTGATATATTTTTCATCGACCGCATTACTGGAAAAATAAAGAATATTTTTAAGAAATGAACATAAGGAAATCTTTAAATTATTAAATAGGTAAAAAGGCTCAGTAATAGGTAATTAGATTCTAATATTAAATTAATTAAAGCACCCATTTCAAAAGTGTTTAAATTATATTGTATTTATTATAAAAATTATATTATAGATAATACTTCCATTGAGGTAGTTACATACTTAAAAAGAAATCAAGTTATAACTGCAGATTGAACTAAATTTTTTCCATAAAATTTTTCCATGAATTATATTTATTTTAAAACATTTAGAAATGATATTTTTGCTCAGCTTAATGTAAACAGAACAAAGCTAATGTTTTAAAACATAACTTAAATAACATTTATTAAGAGCTCAAGAATTTAGAAGACGGTAAAAATGTACTTTGCGAATGAAATTTTACTTAATTTAAATTCAGCCTAGATGGAACCTAACCTAGATGAAAAAATTTAAAGACTGATAAATTTTTGCCCACCGCAATACTGGAGAATTAAAGGTATTTATAAGAAATAATCATAAGGAAATTTATCAATAATTAAATACTTATATAAAAAGACTCAGTTATAGATAATTAAATCTAATAATGAATTAGTTAAAGCAGTCACCTTAAAAATGCATAAGTTGCATTTCGTTTTCTGTAACAAATAATATTACACATAATAATTCTTTTGAAGTAATTGCATTCTTAAAATGAATCAAGTTATAACTATAGACGAAATTAATTTTTTTCGATAAAATATATGCACTTTAAAATTGATTTAAAAAGGATATTTTTCCTCATATTCATGTAATCAGTACATAGCTACTGCATTAAAAAATCCATAACTTAAATAACATTTATTAATGTTAGACATTTAAAAAAAAACCATTCGAAAGTTATTTTCGGATCCGAATTTTACGGTCCTTGTGTTATTTTTCCAATCCCGTTCCATAATCTCAATGAAAGTAAACAAACCGATGATTCGAACCCGATCTTTTTGAGAGTTTCGTGTTTTATGGTTGGCAGCAATCGCAATGCAAATCGAGTGACTGTTTTAATTTCGGCTCGTGTCGTAGTTTTTAGAGAAGAGAAGGATATGGAATATTAGAAATGTATTTTTTAGTTCTAAGATAGAGAGCTTCGACAGGTTGGCTATGCAACTGTATGTTGCTTCAACATTTTAACTATGCCGATTAGTTATTTTAGACGGTTCGAATCTGAGGTCTGGTAATGTTGATTTAAGTTTTTATTATTCAACTTATTATTTTGATTGCTCCAGTTACGAGCACATTGACTTTATTCTTGATTTTTAATAAAAGTCATTTTTAAGAAACTGCTTTCATCTTTATGCCTTCTCGATACAAAAATTTCACTGCTTGCTTTGCTAAAGTTTGGGTTAGTTTAAAGTATAACAGAGCTGATTATGAGCCTAGAAAGATAACAGTTGGTTATAGGCCACGAAGTCTAACAATTAAGAACTCAAGAATTTAAAAGACAGTAAAAATATTAATGAAAGTTTCATTTTATTTAAATTCAATTAAGCTAGTGTTCAATATTTTTTTAAATCAAGGTGAAACAGATTTAAAGATAGCTAATATTTTATCGACTTCAATACCGGAAAATTAAAGATATAAGAAATAATCATAACGAATTTTATCATATATTTACATAAAAAGAAGCTCAGTTATAGGTAATTAGATTTAATATTGAATTAGGTAAAGCAACAACCTTAAAAAATATATATTTCTTTTACTGTAAAAAATAATACTACACACAATAATTCTCTTGAGATAGTTGCATGCTTAAAAGGAATCAAATAACTATAGACGAAACTGATTTTTTTCGATAAAAGATATGCATTTTAAAATTGATTTAAAAAGAATATTTTTATTCAAATTCGGGTAATCAGAACAAAGTTACTGTATTAAAAATCCATAACTTAAATACCATTTATTAAGAATTCAAGAATTTAGAAGACATTAAAAGTATACTTTACGAATGAAAGTTTTATTTAATTTAAATTCAATTAAGCTAGTATTCAATATTTGAATGTTTAGAACTGAAAGGAATTGCGAACACTAATGTTAGTCTTCAAATCTAACAGAATATTGTTATTATTTTAGCATTGAAAGAATCGAAAATATGATAATTACCAAAATTGAAATTGCGCTTCAAGTATTTTTCTAAACATGTAAGGTATTTTAATAAAGCATCACAAAAAATATCCTATCTGTTAGAGATTAAGTTCAGAGAATTTTTTTCTGTCTATGTTATGAATGCTATTCTTCCAAATTAAGATTATTTTTTTTAGATGAGCATATCATTAGTTAAAATCCCATCGAAACTTTTCTTGCATATATATATAGGACAAGCGAATGATTTTAAATATCCCTGAAGACAGTTGTGGAATAATTTTATGAAATAATCGTTCTCAGAATATTTATTGCTTTTAAAGAAAGATTTCATTTTATAAAAAGAATTTTGATAAATTAATAAAAATTTCGATGATTTGTTACAGGTTTTTATCTTTTAAGAAATACCTTTCTTTGTAAAACCTACCTCGCTGTCTAATCCCAGAATGAAGAGCATGAAGAAGAAAAGGATGGACCACAGCTGAGGCATTGGTAATCTGCTTAATGCCTCAGGATACGCCATGAATGCTAATCCCGGACCTGTAATGAAATGAATAAAGGATTATCAACTAATCCAAGAAATTCAATTTTTTATTCCGTTTATTACTAAGAATACTCCGATGAGCATTTTTATTAGAAGGTAAGGGATTACATTAAAGTAACCTGAAATACTCTTAATGAAGTTTTGATGTCATCAAGTTCATAACGACTTGAGAGGGAAAAAATGACGTCCCTTTTTTTTTCAAAAATGCGTTCTTCATTAAATTTATTACAAATAATCTTAATTCTGTCAAAGAATAATTTTTTCTTTAGGGTTTGTTATTAACGACCGTCGGGTTTTGTCTTTGATGCAATATTCGTTGTGTAAATTTACAACTTTAGTTTTTAAGTTTGTAGAGGATTTATTATCCATGAATAAGAAAGTAATAAAGTTTCTTTTAATGCAGGAAGAAAATATCTAATAAATAAACAAACATGAATGAATAAAAATTCCGAAATTTGCCTCACCTGACGTGACATTTTTCCAATGTAATTACTTCCAGAAAGAAAAATATTAACATTTTTGCTCATTAATTTTAAGGTATTGATTGAATTCACCGTGACCTGCAGGGAAGTAGATTTTATATTTTTTAGATTCAAATCTATGGAATTATCTTTATGATGCTAAGACTATGTTTTCATCTCTGAGGTTTCATACATGTATTAAATCTTAAATATATTGTTGCAAACATATAAAACATATTTAAACAATACATGTGAAGAATAATGTGTATTTAAATTACAATATTATTCATTTTTATGATTAAGCAAAAGGCTTGGTTTTTCTCAGCCTTTAAAAGATTTTTCATAACTATTAAACGAATGGCAAATACATCACAGCACCGCAGAAATCAGAGCAAGAAAGTCTGCGATAACATTTAGAGCTTTTTTACACTCGAAAAGTTTTGACAAACTTTATTCGGACAAATATTTATTTTCGCTACATGAATGTCACATGATAATGCCAATTAATCCTACACAATTAAAATTACTTTACTTACATCTTGAGTGTATAGAGAATTAAAGTGCTTTTTCAAGTTTTTTTATAAGGAGCAGTCAAATGAAAACGAGACAGACAGAAAAATTATTATTTCAGTCAATAATCTGTTTATTATTTCAAAAGTAATCGATGTAACTGTTAATAAATTTATCCCATTATGAGACAAGAGAGTCAATGTTTCATAGAAAAATGTTTGAGATTGTCTACAGAACCATGATTGTAACCAGGTGTGCGCCTCTTCTTCTGGAGCAAATAGATGGCCACATATATCTTTCTTCAAGACGAAAAAAAATGCGGAAATTGCACCGAAGCAGGTCTGGATTATATTGATAATGTATGAAGGCTGCCCAGCGAAATTTCTGTTGTGCAGTCTTAACATCCTTAGAAAATGTAGGCTGGCATTATTCTATAACAGAATGATACCCCTGAGAAAATTCTTGGTAGTTTGAAATTTGATGATCACTGCTGAAAACGCTGTGTGTTAGTTGTGGAGCCATGTCTAGAAAATTAATTATCAGAGTACCATTGTAATCACAGAAAAAGGTCATCATTATTTGTCTTGAGCTGGCGCGTACAGTTTTGGATTTTTTCGGTGGGAGGGAACCCACATGCTTCCGTGCTTCTACTATCAGCTCTGACGATCGCTCCGCGGCTCAAAATAATGACGCCATGTTTCATCTTCCACGACATTACAAGACTTAAATCGACATTCTTCATCATGATATCGTTGCAGGTACTACAGTGATGTCGACATTCTGTTCAATGTCCTCTATTCCACTCAAACACGCGTGACATATTGTATTTGCCATACACAGCAGACATTTGGGCACGAGTTTCAATTCCTGAAGCTACTTCCAGCGTCAACATGCTGTTCTGCTTTCTTGGTCACCACAATAATGTCGGATGACCTCACTTCGAATACATTAAATACACAAATAACATAGACGTGAACATTCGCCCTATTGCTTCCCGATTCCCAATAGAAGTCGCTTATATACATATACGTTAAAATATCTATGTTACCAATTTCTATTCGTTACATAGTCTGTCTCGTTTTCTTTGACTAAGCTTTATATATTAAAAGTTATGGAACTGTTTTATCGATAATTATATCAGAAAATAATTTATTCTAAGAACATGAATTAATTGAATGTATTACATGTAAAACATTCTATAGGGAAATATGTATGGAATTCAAGATTTTTATTTTTCATATTTCTTTGGAAATATTTCAATTTTTATCTTTTATCAAGATTTTTTTTATTAAAGTTATGAATAGCGAAAGGCAGAGAACCAACTACGAAGGCAGAAAGAAAGAAAAATAAAGTATTTTGAATTTATATAGTTCTAGAAAGAAATTTACATATACCACGTTTTGGTAACGTAGAAAAATAACGTAAAAATAATAAAATTGTTGAAATAAAGGTGATGATTAAATAATTAGAAAATTATTTTTGGAATGTAGATTAATCGGAAATTATTACATGTAAATTCAGTTAAAATATACTAGTACCTACTGTATATCATATGAACAAAATTTCTCTATTATTGCAATTTTGAAAAAAAAAATGCAACAATTTCTTTTAATATTTTCATTATAAACCTATATTTTTTAATTTAATCGCTTTGGACTTTCTATACTTTAAATTATTTTTTATGCTGAGAAAATTTTATATGTATTGATCGAGTTTTATATTTCAGTGAGATAATCTTTTTTTGCCATTGAGAAAAATATATTACTTTTTTGTGTACATATAAAAACTATCAAGTAAATTAAAAATATTGTATAATATTTTCCTACGTTCTATAATACTTTAAAATATCGCATAAGTGCTGAGAGGTACTTGATCCTCCTTGGGATATAAAAATCAGAAATGATTGCTGAACAATGCTGCTGTTATTTAATTTTGTATTTTGCTCAGAGAAAAAAAAAATGATTTA
Organism: Argiope aurantia; assembly: GCA_026543865.1. Taxonomy (NCBI): domain Eukaryota; kingdom Metazoa; phylum Arthropoda; class Arachnida; order Araneae; family Araneidae; genus Argiope; species Argiope aurantia. Next base: position 752,061 of record JAPMOR010111708.1, read on the forward strand.
TATTGGCACAAAAATTCACTTTTAATAAATATCAGATGAAGCATGTATCGATTTCAAGAAAATAATTTAGGAGAATATTTAGGAGAATAATGGCCAAAAAGCAAACGATTTTATTTAAAAATTAATTTCTTTTTATTTTAGATTAATACAAATGAGAAACAAAAATGCAGTACGATCTTTCATACTTTAATATAAATAAAGCTGCTATTTCTTTGGTAAATTATAAGTATTATTAGAAAGGCAATTGTGTATTGTTAAAAAAATATGTTTAATGACAAATAAAAACATTATAAACAGAAGAGAGAAATATTTTGATATATTACTTTATTTTTGACTAGCCGCCTTTGGCGACCAGCCGGTTCGCCAGTATTACCGCTCGCTACAATTTTCAATTAAAAATTTCAAATAACTTGTCTTTTAATATCTTCTTTTCAAACAAAACATTTTTAATCTTCAAATTTTGATAGTCATACCAAACTTATACTGTTGTTTAGATCGTTTCGTTCAATTTACTATATATATTTTCCTAATTTGTTGCCATTTCCGGTAAAACTTCAACTTTAATTTAAAGTGGAAATGATGAAATTGCAATTAATGTAAAGATAATTTTAAATGAAACCAAGCTTTTTTTTTATTCATCATTTTTATTGTTATTTATTTATTATTGAATATGAGTACTGCAAACAGAATCGCTCGATATTTAAGTCTTATGTGAACTACAAAATATTTTTCATAATTTATGTAATATCTCATAGAATAATTCAACAAAAATTTCTCAGATTCATCATAAAATACAGTTTTTCATTTTGCTTTCAAAAGGATTGAAATGAAATCAATAATAATATTTTGTTTCTACCTATAAATATATTTCAAAAATTATGAAGTCTTAATTTCATGCAGTAAGGTATCATATTCTGAGAAATATTCTAGACACACCAAATTTTAAATAAATGAATGAATGTTTCTATTTTCCACGATCAACTAAGACTGATTTATGAAACTTTGAATGTTAAAAATTTAGAAAAACTCAACATTTTCATAATCTTAGTCAAATTTATCTTGAGAAACCTGTGAGCTGATTCGCGTATTTTCTTTGAAACGATCGATGGAAAATCTAAAATTATCCTTTTTTTTATTGAATAGTGATATTCAAATTTTCATAAATCAGTCAGTTTAAGTGATTGATTTAGTTGATTGGAAATTAACTCTTTTTATTTAAAATATTAGTGTTTCAAGAACATTTTGTTATTCGTGATTTCCACAGCAGAAGCTTTATGTAAAATCAAAAATTCGTTATTTATTAGGGCATTTATTGAATCAATTTACATAAAATATAATCATTTTCCATTTAGACGATTTTAACAGATATGTGTCTATTACTAAAGGTTTACAAATTAGCTGTGTGGCCCTGATTTGAATGGATATCCTGTTCATATTAAACAAAACTTGCCTTAAAATAAAACTGATTTATTGGATTAATAATATAGAGAGTGTAAAAGATCATAAAATAATTTTTCTTGAATTTATTTTTTAGTAAAAATAATATTTCATAATTGTTTCCTTTCCTACAGACACGTGTCTAAAATTATATTTTTGCAGATTTCATTTCCAAAAAGATTTAATTTATTTTTAATTGGAGCTTTAATCAATGTGATGACAACACTTTGAAAAAAGCTAATTTCTCCCCATGAATGCGAAACGTGCTCGTGCAGCTAAAATTTTATTTTTATTTTGTACGAAAAAAATTGTTGAAAATATAGTTAAAATATTTATTTAAAAATTAATTAAAAATATAAACTTAATGTTAAGATTAAAATATTTATATCATTTAAAAGATAAATTGTTGATCTTTAACTTGATGTAAAAATCTTTTTTGTGCGGTAATATTTTCGGAAGTTATAGCAAAAAAACGTCAAAATTTCGCTTAATTTTTAAATAAATAAAGCGCCAACACACACACACATACACACACACACACTGAGCTTTATTATAAGTATAGATTAAAAAGAATAATTAATATATTTTCACTATAATTTAATCTTTCCTGTTAATAAAAATAAAATGGACATAGGTGGAATTCATGTTAAACTGGAAAAATTATTTGCACATTATTCGAAGAATTGCAAACAAACAGATTGGAATAGCTTATAAATATGCTACACAGGCGGCTTTTTAAAATAACGTACAAAATAATTGGATTTTTACTTTTGCATTTAGAGATGCTTTTATTCTCAGAAACTCTAAAAGAATTTCAAATTTCTTTTAGAAAGAAATTTGCTATTGATTAATTTAACTATTTCATTAGATATAGTTATTTAATAAGACTTTTCATTCAAAAGGAATAAAGAAAACATTTTTAAGCTCTTTACAAAAGGATATAAATTAACTGATATAAATAATGTAAATGATTCGTTATTTGAAAAAATATATTATAACTTAATACAGAGCGAAAGAATAAATAGAAATCTTTTATAAATAGAAAATAGCACGTCATTATTTATTAATAATTAATAAAAATAGGTCAGGAAGATTAATTTAATATTGAGCCTGGGCAAATATTGCTCTTGTCTAATTTATTAAACTTATATTACATAAGATATTTGTGCAAATATTTCAACTGTATTCGAACAAAATAATAATAAACGATTTTTAAAATGTTGAAATATAATGTAAAAAATAAGTAAGGATTTTCATACAAGTATTTATAAATTATTTATATACGAAATTGTTACCAATGAGATTTCAACGAGACAGTTTGTGAAATAATAAGGAATAACTGAGTTATTCTACTTAATTTGTGCTGTAACTGACTGAAACGCATCCTTTAGTTATAGAAAAGCAAAAGATGGAATACCACTCGTTCATAACAATAGGCGAAAAATTACAGACATGATTCGTCTAGACATTCATTTGGAAATGGCTTGCTATAATTGGATTTAGTTATTTCAGATCTTAATGTTATTCAAATGATCCTTTATCTCGGTACATTAATTTATATATACATTGTTAGGAGAAAATATTTATATATACATTGTTAGGAGATAACACTATTATTGAACTGCATATCTACAGTTCAATAATAATCTAGTGGCACCTTCAGAAAATTAAGGAGTTACAGAAAGTTTATTTCATAATAAAACAATAAGATGTTCCATGCCAAAAGTATTTATTATCATTTTAATATTTGTTTCTTATGCTTAATATTTGCTTATTCTATTCGTTTTATTGCTAAAATTTAATCAAATGGTAGAAGTATTTGTATTCTCATTCAGATGAAAATTGGAGCTCAGGAAAAAATTTTGAGTTTTGAAAACAATAACACATTGCATTAAATATTTTCGACTAAAACTATTACAAATTAGTTCTTACTTCCAGAGATAATCCAGAATATAACTTATTTAATACATTAAGTAGTATCAACATTTCATAATCATTATATAATTTGAATCTCTCTTAATTAAAACGATAAAATGGAAACTATAAACTATATGACAAGAGATTTGAATTTATGTACCTAAGACTTCAAGAAACAAATATTTAAATTTTCATATCAGTAAAATTAAACATTCTAAAATAATCCTAAAATGAATAATTCTGAAATAATTCCTTTAAAAATAAAAATATTTTTTGAAACATATTCATGTAAGTGTACTAAAGTTGCAGTTTTTTTATATGTCAATTATCTTCGGATGTTAATATTAAATTATTTTTCCTAATTATATAGTTATGGAACCTTATAATAAAATTTTTTTCTATATTTTAACTTATTTAAAGGTATGGAAGCGAAATAAATCAAACTAGATTAATAAAGATAATAATAATTAAGTGCTAAAATTGTAAGATACTAACATAATTTTATCAAAAATATAAAAATATACAAATGAAGAGAACAAAGATAGTATTACAAAACTTTATCTTAAAATTATTCTTGTTACATTAAATGAAATTAACATAAAAATATATGTAATTTGTTTATTACCAATTTTGAAAAATTCGTAGAATGATAATTTTGGGAAATTTGAAGCATAATAATTTAAAAATGGATAAATGAAATGTTTTGGTTGAGAAATCAGAGCAGACATACATTGGATAGTACATATGTATAATGTTTCTTTTTAATTACGATAATAGTTCAGTTACTAAGAAGTGTTTGAAAAATTTCTTTATTAGAACCATGACCAGGTACTGGCATAGTGCGAAAAAAGAAGGCAAAAAAAAAAAATGCTTTGCATGTAGATATTTTTTGGAACTTACATAGACTTAGAAAGGAATTTTTTGAGAAGAGCTATCTTTGGTTTCAGCATATAGAGAATTAGTTTAGGAAAATAATCAGCACAATTCAGAAGTTAATGTGATGCATGAGTATAAATATTTTTGGAATGCTGATTATTTTAAGATTTTAAACACACACACAAACATGCACACATCTTGTTTTTATTGAAATGTTTTGTTTATTCTGAAAATAAAACAGGAAACAAATCCAAAAAATGTATAAAACTAACAAATGTTTATGGACATAAGCTAATGTTAAATCATAGATGATTTTTCTTGTAAGTTATAAAAATGCTGCAAGTGTTTTTCAAAGATAACATTTAAAAATTTCTCATAATTCTTTTCTGCAGTCTAATTTATTAGGATTCTTTTAGTTGGAAAGAAAACTGTCTAGGAATGCCATTTAAGGAAAACGAAAAAAACAAATGGTATTATATAGAATTAATTATTTTCTTTGTAAAGAGAGTTTTAGGAATCTTTCAAATGTATTGCATTTCACGTTTAAATTTTAAAATTAAATATGTTTAACAGATGAGTCAATGGGCTTAAAGATCAACAAAATTCGATATGAAGCTTTGAGAAACTTTCTATAACATTTTTGAAAACTTAATATTAATGGAGCCGTAAGAAATATATAAGAATAGTTAAACGGGAAGATATAAGTGAAAGTAATAAAATCCTTTAATTCAGTTTCTTTGAATGTCTGATAGCTATCGAACTACCTCTAAAATCATTTAGAGCACAATTAGATTCGCATTTTTAGAAGCACGTTTCCGATCATTGCAATTTCACATTTTGAAATTATCTATTTATTTCAAATACTCTGAATTACAGTGAAAATTTTAGAATATTATTGCATTTAAGACTTTTGAAATATGTTACAAACATTGAATAACAAATCTTATTTTAAATTAGTTAAGAAACACTACTTACATACCAGAAGCTACGACATCTTCTACACTCGTCCCAGGTCCTAAATCATGTGCCATCGCTCCTAAAACAGAGAAGATAACCATACCAGATATGATACTGGTCACTGTATCTAGAACACTGACCACCATAGCATCTCTGAAAAATAAAATAAATGCTTATTGCATGTAGAGTAATGTGTTTTGTCAATAAATGTCTACAACAATTAAAGAAGAGAAATATTTCAATAACGCTTGTAACCTGATTATCTAATATCCGCTTCAGAAAGAAAAGAAAATATTCAGATTTTTTCATATATATCACATAAATGAATTCTAATAAAAGTAGTTTTTTTAAAAATATTTATTAATAATAAAAAATCTCTATTTTAATAGTCTTTGAAGGTTAAAAGCATATCTAAAATTGAAAATATCTATCAGGAAGAAAAATATCTTTTTAAATGTTATTTGTTAATGATTAAAAACTGAATTTAACATATTAGAACTGAATTCTAAAAAGTTAAAGGATTAATAAAAAAATATTTATTATTATTATTTTATAACATTCATGTGTCGCCGATGAACAGATTGAAACATGGCGATAAAATTCCCTAATTAGAAATGCACATAAACAGTTACTGAAAAGTAAAATAAAATTATTTATTGGAATGAAAAAAAAATTAATAAAAATTATATATTTGAAAAATAATTTTTAGTGAAACTAAATCTTAAATAATGAAAAATTCTTTTTTGTATCTAAAATTTAATTATTGTCTTTTAAAAAAAAATTATGAAAACTTTTTCAAAAACTATAAAATGGCAGATTTGGTAATGATGGAATTTTATAAAAATATTTAAGAACAATTCGAAAAAATACGAGTCTAATAAAACCAACAAAAAGAAAAAAGGAAATAAGTGGAGCGTTTTTAAAGCTTATTTTATCACGTTTCTAAAATTCAGAGGAGAAATCTGAATATTAAATTTTGCTTTCTTAATAATAAATCATCTATTATATTAGATAAAAATATCCTTTCGAGTTATGTCACTTAGGAATAAGTAGGATACTGAATTGCTTATAAATAGTTTTTATTTTAGAAAATTTATCTACAGTAATATAAACAAAAGAGTGGACAATTATAAATTAAATAAATTCGGAATTACTGAGGAATTCTGACATCCAACCAATTTGAAATCCAAAGGAATTCTGGGATGACGGAAGAATCATCTGCCATTCAATCAGTTTCTTTCTTTTAAATTGGAGTTATTTGCATATTTATTTTTTGCTCGTAGCAATATATTTTAACCCTTTATTTATCGACGATACTTTACAGTACCGTTTAAATCCAGCTGATACATTCCGAATATGGCTATTTTTTTCGGACAGTATTTGAAAGAAAACGAAGAACGTATTATCAATAGAAAGCAGTAAATGTTAACTAAAAATAACATTAAAAATTATTTTATTATTAATTTTATTAATTAAAAAAGGTTTTTTCTTTCTTTCTTGATTTATTCTGCAACAAAACTTAACTAATGGTTCAAAAGTAAATTTGAAAAATTGATGTTAAAATAAATCGGAAAATGAAAGATTTATACAAGCATTTTGGTTAAAATTTGAATGGAAAAATTATTCACGTTATTCAATGCTAGTTAATGAATAATTAAAATATTATAACTATTGAGTTCTTTAACCGTAAAATTGCAAGTTTTTCTGTGCGTTAGACTCATTGGTTCCCAAAAATTAATTAATTTTTTAACTTGAATCAACTGATGATAAGAAACATTTACCGAAAAATGTTGTTCCTGAAATCATTATAGCTACTGTACATAATAAGGGCTCCCATCGAGACTCCAAGTGAAAAGAACATCTGCCCAGCAGCTGCTTGCCAAACCTACCGAAGAACAAAGTTAAACATAAATAGTTGGTTAAAAATATTTTTTTCAAACTTTGGATACTATTATGATGATAAATAAACAATTATTTTAAATTAAATCTTTTTAAATTACAAATAATTTTATTTCTACAGAATGCCAGCAATGATATACAGCTTTTGTTTTTCTCAATCGTCCTTTAGGTAATGATACTAGGTTGAAGGAATATGGTTGGTGAAAGTCGGTGAAAAAAAAGCAGTCTTGTGATTTGGCAGATTTAGAGATTATTATCAAAACTTAGTTTGGTTGGTTTAATGAGTTTAATAACGCTCGAAAATTATAACACCTGTTATTGGAGATATTATTAAAATTTAGTTTGGTGGAATGAAAGAATTTAGTAATGAACGTGAATTGACTTACATGTGGTTAGAGAGTTATAATTTTTGAGTAACATCAGGAAAGATAGATAGTTGGAATATTTAGGAAGGGACTGTGTTTCGAGAAAATGATTCGAATATTTATTTGAAGTACATGTTTCCAGACAGATTTGCTCCTTCTAGCTAATTTTTTTAACGGCTATAAATATATGGAAATTTTAATAACTGTTATTCAAAACTATAAATAAGTTGTTGAATTTTCCATGAAAAGTTTTCAACATATAGAACTTAGCATACTTGAAATGGGGAAAATTAGCGCTGGTTAGAAAATAATTAGTGGGAATTCTTATGTCATTTTAGGTGTGGATTTCTATTTCATATTTACTGACTTTTTGTTTAGCTGCGGTAAAAATTCAAATGTTGTGGCTGCATGTAATTCACATCATTACTTACTCTATATTGGTGATGTTTTCAAGTAAATATATCTTAATTATTTTGAGAATTTATTTGCAAATAGCTTTGTTATTCCTGTGTCTATAGTTTTTTTCGATACAAGTTATAAAAAAAATCTTGAAAGGTTTTGTTGATTAATATTTATTAGTCTCAGTCACTTATATCATTATTGTTATTAAAAAAAGTGAGTTACAATTATTGTAATTTGTTATTTTATTGTAATTGTTTATTTTTAAATTAGAATTTTTTAAAAAGTAATATATTTTTCAAAGCACTTTATGCATTATACTAGAAAAATTCAAAACTTACATAAAATTTGCACTAAAATTTCTGCAGAAAATAATATGAGCTGGAAAGTAACATATTTTAGAAAATAATTATATAAACTTATACTTGCCTTTATGTCTAGAAGCTTTTTCCAATTAGGGGAAATGAAATACAGAATTCCATTTACAGCTCCTTCTTGTAAAAGGCCGGTGATTAATAAAATTATAAGAACAATATATGGAAATGTAGCTGCAAAATATACAACCTATAAATAAAATACAGACATTAAACAAATTCATAACTAGCTGAAACAGAAATCCACATTAAATTCTTAAGAAAACACAATAAATTAAGGTTGAACAACGTTTTAAAAAAGTTAGAGAAATATATTTCTTATTTTTCAATAGATGGCTTAAAAAAATCCCTGGGATTAAAAAAAAATATTTTATATATTTTCTTAAAAATAAGGAATTTGATTTGCCTAGTTTTGATATCTAGATATAAGCATATTGTTAATAAATAATATAGAATGCAGTGCGATTTTTTATTTGTATTATATTCTAGTGTCAATGAATTATGAATTTAGTTGTTTCATATTTCAGGTGTGTTATTTTCTAAAAAATAATATTCTTCTTTTTTCATTCTTTAAAAAAGATTTTATAAATAATTAATTTCAATTTTTTTCATTTATTTTATTGTATTAAATTATAATCAATTAAGCTTAATTAAATATTCTGAATTTTGAAAAAGAACTAAAAAATGAATAATTATGAAAAATAAATAAATAATTATATAAAAATGTTTGTTTAACTAAGTTTGCAACTATTTTGCAACACTATAACATTATTTCATCAATCTTGATTTCAGAAATTTCATGAGTTGTTTTATGTACAAGCGTAGTTAATTTCAATTTATTCTTGACAGAGGGATGCGCAATTTCTGATTAGTAAGCTTATAAGGATTGAAAAGATTCTTTCCTCATTTGTAAACAATTTAGCATTCTGCATCATATGATGAATTCTTTATTGAATAGAACTTGCTATTTTGAAAAAGGCATAACCATCTTTTTTTCATCATTAACGCCAGAACTTCAAAACATTTTAATAAACGTGAGTCTGTAATTGAAACGTCTCATTTTAAGGCAACCTATTTCTTTGTTTTTATATACACAGTAGAGTAGAACAAAATATACTAAAAAATGTTTTTGTGGAATCGATTTTGGTACAGTACGCAAAGGTTGCATCAGGCTAGTTAGAGCTCACAAAAATTCGATGACAAGATATCGCACGGTATTTAACAAGGCACCTTTGCTATTAAAAATATTAATTATAAAATTACTTTTTAAATTATATTTCTTTCAAAAACTTAATTTTTTTACCTTCTTCTAAATTTTGTTAATATCTGAGAACCGCGACTAAGTAATGGGTGAAATTGATAAAAAGTTTCCGAATTCATCCATTGGATAACATTTTTTCTGTATGCGAAACTAGTTCCGAAATTAATTTTCAATATATATTTTTGTCTTTTTTTAACCTAGTTATTAAACAAAATTGTTAAAATGTTTTGATAGTTTTAATAGAGCTATTTCACAATATATTTCTAAGAAAATATTTCAATACACCATAATATATCGAGAATTAATATAATATACAGATCATTAATAGAAAATGAAATCTGTTTTAGCAACCATTTCTTCTTGATTGGAATTCTAAGGTTAAGTTTAAAGTTGCAGTAAAAACATCCATTTTCCACATATAACATGTATTACTTTTATATAAGGTTTAAATTAACAGACCTTTCCGGATGTTTTTATCCCTTGTAAGAGACAAGCAATAACAACAATCCAGCTGAAAAGTAAACAAAGACTGAGGTCCCATTTTATTCCGCCTGGATCCTCGATGCCTTCAGATAAATTAAGCACATAGTTTCTGAAAAGAAAGTAATGTAATGATAATTAATAATGCTTTTCAGTTTTCAGATTATAAAATTAAAGTAAACAAACCACATTTTTCTTTCAAAAAGTCTCACATAACAGACAGTGTTTAAGGTAAATACTAAATCTTATTACTAATAAATAAGAATATTCAATATGTGTGTTATTGGTGCTGAATAATTCAGAAATTTAACTTATAGCTATTCATTTTTAAGAAGATATTTTTGGTATATGAAAATATGTGGTTGAGGTTGATGTTTTTGAAATTTTGAAAATGAAATTAATTATTAAAACATTATAGAAATTTATAGTTCTTTCTAAGATCCAATGATAACAGAGGTCAGTTTAATAAAATGAGATCACAAGTATAAATGCTTCGGAGATGAGACTCCTGTCTTATCTAATGTCGCAATATCGATACTGGCTTATAATTAAAAGCTGCATCAACAGGAGTTTGAGACTTCAAATGTCTCGAGGCACAAAGTCAGCATCTCTAGTGCTATGTAAAAATCCACTATGGTATGATAATGTTTATTATTCTATAGTAAAATATAAATTATTTCTTGTTCACAAGATAAACATAAAATGTTATTGATAAATGCCGATTTATTTTATGAATGCATTTTAAATTTTCCGGAAGATGTATAATGGAAAGTTGTAGCATAACGTAAGATCACTAGGCATTGCTAGATAACAAGCGTAGTTAAGTTTTTTTTAAATGTAATTCTATATCGACAAATACAGAATACACAGTAGTTGTATAATATGTTTTTCCGACATTCTGATTCGAATACAATAAAAATTAAAATTTCATAATGATCAGAAAAAAAATGCATCTGATTGTTGAAAATGAAATGGTGTTAAATTTTATATAATAGGGGAAGATATGAGAATTGTTTAAATCAGTTAAGAAATTTCAACTTCGCATTTGGCAACTTATGTATTTTATTCTTTTCCCCCACATATCCTTGTTATTTTTCTAAATTTCAACTAATCATACTAGAGAAAATACTACAGCCATTAATGAAAATGATGGTTTGTACTATTTATATCGATAAAGTTTTTCTCACATAATAAATTTTTTAAAAGAACTGCTGTAGCACATTATTCCTTTCAAACTGTTTCATAAAACGCTTTAAGATTAAATTTTACGTAATAAAGAAAGATATTTGAATTGTTTCAATTTAGTTTATAATTTTCAATTTTTTATTTGGAAACTTATGTATTTCAATCCTTTTTTCCACAAATCTTCGTTACTTTTCCAGAAATTTCAATTAAATGAATTCGCACCAGACACAATGCTACAGCTATTGATGAAAAAGATGTTTTGTATTATATTATTCGATAATGTGTTTCTCTCATAATAAATTTTCTAAAACAACTACTGTAGTATATTCTTTCTTTCAAACTGCCTCATAAAATGCTTTAAGATCTCATTAAATGAGGTTTCATCCATCTCCACAATTACTTCCAGAAAATATTCACGAATTCTAAATTTAGGAAATGACACAAAATAAAATTGGCTGCTTGTCATATAGTTTATTTAGATTTCTTGCGAGATTTTTATTAGACTTCTTTTTTTACTTCTAAATGTTCATTTCTTGGAGCCTCGAGGTGGTAAAACCTTGGCTTCGCAAGTTTTCTCAGGAAAAACGAAAAAAAGAGCTAAATATAAAAAAAAAGTGCTTTGGGATATGAATTACTTCGGGGACAGCTCCTGCCAACTTGAATGGTTCGTATGGCAATAAGCCAAAAGTATTGGCACTTCTGAGTTAGATTTCGGTGCGTTAAAAATACTTCTGTTCATTTTGGAAGAATCCAACATCTCATTTTTATTTCTTCGCTAAAAACGCGCGTTGTGCTCCTGGAGCGTTTCAACTCCAAACCTTATCGTAAAACCCATTTTTTAAAGAGTTATATTTATAAAGCTGATGCAGAAAGATGGAAGGTAGAAATGTTCTCTGCTCTTAAAACAAATTGCTTGAAAGTCACTAACACGCACTTAAAACATTCCTGTTTATTTTTTATTTTTAAACCAAATACCCAGATATGAACACTCACAAGTAGCGCATTATAATATCTATAAAAACAAATTGTAGAAGGTGTTTTTTATTCAAACGAGATAAAAGAAGAAAATAAAATGTGAAGATTCATGTTAATCAGAATATCTAATATATAAGGTATTAATAAGAAGATTAAACAGAATATCTACTAAATGAGATATTAATAAGAAGAATAATCAGATTATCTACTACATAAAATATTAAGCAGGATATCTACTATATAAGATATTAATCAGGGTATCTACTATAAATCAATCAGGATATCTACTATATTAGATATTAAAGAACATTAAACAGAATATCTACTACATAAAATATTAATCACATTAATCAGAATATTGACTTCATAAGAATTTAATCAGAAGATTAATTATAGATTAATCAGAAGATTAATTATAATTAAGATTGATTTTTATATCTAATATATAAAAATCAAGTAATAAGGTTTAAATGATATCATTCGAAAATAGACACTTGTATATATATATATATATATATGAGAAAAATTGTTTATACAAAACAATACTTCATTGAAAAATTCTTAAGATTCAGAAAAAGCAAATATTTCCAGAAGGCAGATAGAAAAAAATAATTTTTATCGACAAAGTGCAACCGAATATTGATTTATATGTGGATTACGAACTATGCAAATAAAGGTGGGTATGATAATTATCAATTTTTAGAAAGAAATATTATATATACAATTTCTTGCCGAAATAGGCAAATATGGATAAAGATAAATAATTTTCAAAACTGGTAATCGAGTTTTTGTACGCAAGGCATTCGTTTCTTTTACCCAAATAATTAGAGATTAAGGGGTCAGTGGAATTTGAAATAGGAAAAATAGACGAAAATATGAAATTTTATTTTTATTGCTTCATTACCAAATATTTATCATTTAGATTCAACTAAAATAATGCTATAAAAGGCATTGATCAATAAAATGAATATTTTAAAAACTTAGAGAAAGAAAAAAGTAAATTTTAACGATCTTTCTTCAAAATGATATTCTAATTAGATTTAAATATCTTTGAAATAATTCATGTGTATTAATTTTAGAGGAAATTAAATAAATTTATAATCATGATTTCGGTTAAATATTAAAAAAATAGGGTATGCATTTTAAATTTCGAGCTCTTTTTTGAATATTTAAAAGTCAATTTTATTTCCTAAAAACATACCTTTTTTTCCCCTATTTTTTAGAAAAATTACATTTTGGAAAAATGTATATTTATTTACTATTTAAAATATTTTTATGCACAGTTCATGTGCATAAAAATATTTTTTATATATATTTTTGAAAATTAACATTTAATTGGAATTACAAAAACATACACAGTTTTGTTTCAAATAAATTTATATAGGATAATAAGGAAAAAAATGAAATTAAAAAAATTAAGTCGCTTGAAATATTTTAAAAAATATATACTTTTTAATTTTTAAAAAATAATATATCTTTAAAGAGTTCTTTTAAGATATTACGCGTATTTTTATTTTAAAACATGTGTATAAAAAATTTCATAACATTAAGTTAATAGTTTCAAAAGTGTCTAATAGAGTCCATTGTCCCCTTAATAATTCGTGTAAGATATTTGATTCTCTTTCTCAGAATGTAATATATACTATGCAAGAAAAGACCACTGGAAATTAAAATTTTAATCATTGCTAACTTAATGTTTGGTTAAATATTTTTTTTAGTTAACAAATCATTTATGATTGTTAGTTAGAATTTCTTACTAAGCAAATAAAACGTCTGCAAATTTTAGTATGGTAATAAATTTATTTTTATAAAGCGGAAACACATATTGATAGATAAATCGATTATTTTTTGGGAAAAAGGAGTAAATTTTCATTTATTTGACACACGCTGATTTGTTCGAACAGCTGTCAAGAAATGTGGAATTTTAACGTAGCCATTCATTTCAGCTCCTTTTTCATACATTACAATAGAATTTCGCCAATTCAGGAAGCATTTAAATAATAAATTAATGAAAATACATTAGTAATTTTAATTCGTCTAACTATTCAATAATATTTTAATTGCAAAAATCAGTTTTAGTTACTAGAGACGTCTCCAACACATCTCACTTAAAATAGGTAAAACATCATAAGGCTTGCTTTTATTTAAAGAACTTGTAATTCATCATCTAAATTTTTCTTCTCAAATTTTATAACGTTTCATATAATTTATTCTTCTTGCCTATGTTATAGATTTTTTTTTTAATTTTAAAAGTTCAGTTTTTACTACAACCAAATTTTATAAATTAGTTGCATGCTAAGAAGCAAATAGGAATCTAAAATGATCCTCAACTTTGAATTAAAAATATTTTTTTCCATTTTTCATTTTTATCTAATTATTACTTGCGTGTACAATAGTGTAACTCAAAAATCGTATTCCCAACTACAGCTTTTACATTAGCATTTTCATGTTTGTTTCAATGGTTATTTATTTGAATCTGTAAACTCTTCTGATAAATGAATATAAGTGTGAAAGCTGATATATATTAAAGAATGATTTGTAAATACATTCCCTTAGTTATGTTTGCTGCAATAGAAAGCAAGTTATGTAAATACAGACGAGTTTGGTAATATTAAAGAAAATACTAATTGAGTTTGATATTTAAATACAACTGAACAGACTCATAGATTTCGAGAGCTTTCACCAAATAATTATTGACATTTATTTGGTGGTATAAATGATTACCAAATATTTGTTCAGAGAATAAAAACACTTTTCATACATCCCACTCAGTAAACATTAATACCGATTTTCTAGATTACTTCGATTAGTAAATTTAATATCTTTTAAATATTGAGCGAGTGAAGACTAAAAAAAAAATTAGCATGTAATATATTTAGCTATGAAATAAATTTGGAAATAAATAAACTAAACCAGAATATCTTTTAGAGCTTACAAATACAATTTTTAGACATTAAGAATACTTTGAATTTTCTTTTGATGTTTTTTGTTGTGAGATGAATACAATGATTGCCTAAAAATAAGCAATCAGCTAGTATACAATAAAAATTGAAATAATTTCATTATTGGCATGTTATGTAAAATAATACACTACAATACATTCACAGCTTCAATGAAAAAAAGAAAAATAATCGTGCATTTTTTTTAAACTTCAAAGTTTACATTTCAGTAACTTAGAGCAAGGAAAAAGCATCTACTGTGCATTAGAAATCATTAAATAATTTTATAATAAACATAAAATATTTACTTACTCCCAATAGATTTCACTTGATAACTTGGAACCTACATGCGACATATTATCCTGAAATGATTTAAAATTTTACAACAAAATCAGTTAACATTTTGTACCATAAAATAAGCATGAAATGATATCTAAAATATATATAGAGAGAATTCTATTAAAAAAATTGCAATTAAACTAAAGAAAAATCTTTGATACGAGTTTCTACAGTAGATATAAGTATCGTAAAAAACTAGAAGTATAAATCTTATGTAAAGTAATTTTAACTATACAAACTACCTGAAAATGCTTAAGGATTATAAATTAAAATAATAAACCCTTAAGTCTTTATTTCTTTTTCAATTAAGGTTTCATATTGTAGAACTTGCTTCTGTGAAGGACTTCTAAGAAATAAAATCAAGTCAAAAATTAAGTTAAATTACAAATTAAATATTAACACATCTGCCATTGCGCTGTAAATGCGGAAATTTATGTTTTCTCGGTAATTTTAATATATCGCAAAAATATACGAAATAGGACCTTTTACACATAATTAACTTGAAGGTTTTCATTTATAAAACTTTTCTCCTAAAATTAACATATTATAGTGAATTTTATATAATATAATTTTCCATCCAAACCGATTTATATGAACAATTTTAGTTAATAAAAAATTTCCAAAGAAAGGACTATTTTTTCAATTATTGAGGTGAATTTTTACTAAACGTATTTTCAAAATTCTTAAATTGCACCATATATGATTTCATATCCTTGTGTAATAAAAATTTAAATTTTGTAAAGTAAATAGTATATATTATTGGGATAGATTTTCTTAAAATATGTTATCATTTCTGTAGAAAACAAAACTTTTTTCAGTAATTTCTCAAATGATTTCAATAGTTGGAACAATCTGGTTACTTAAAAGTTTTTCAAAGGAAGAATTATAATCAATAAAGCTTTTACCTACTAATATTTCCAAATTCTTAAATAACATCAAATGCGTTTTCATATCCTTGTATAATAACAACTTAAATTTAGTGCAAAAGAAAATTTATATCATTTGAATATATTTTCTGAAAAAAATTAAATTACTTTGTAGCAAACAAAATTTTTTTCATTAATTTTTCAAATTAATTTATTTTGATAGCTGTATATTTAATTTTGCTTATAACCATTATACATTTTATTATAAATTACTTATGAATATTTTTAAAATACAATCAGAGTTTTAAAAAAAATTGCCACTTGAATAATTAATTATATTTGAAAGCAGGGTTCATTTCAAGTCCTGAGATCGTATATTCTAATTAAAGATTTTCAATGAAGTATTTCAATTTGCATCGAATCGGTTTTTAATGTTACAAAACATATATGAAATATATAAATTTAGAAATATTTTTTAAATTATCATTTCAAGAAAGGTTTGAAGCAAAATACTTTTTTGCACTTATTTTCAAGAGATGTTTTTCAAAATGGAAGCTAGACTCTAAATTTAGATTGAGATAGTTTGATAACAAGAAGAAATGCGTGTGCGAATTTGGCGCATGTTGTTGACAGACGAATTCATCTTTTTGATGATAGATATCTCATTCTCAACATTTTACAACAATAATGAAATGAATATGTTAATTTTAAAAATGTAAGCTAAATCGCTATCATTATTTTTAATAAAATTTTAAAATATTTCTAAAATTTTTATTTTATTGAGAATAATATCTTTATTTTGATTCAATAAAATTTTATATTGTTATTAAAGTTATCTGTTTCAATATATATCTTTGTATAAAAATAGAAGAAAAGATTAGCTTTAATAAAAATACCAATTTCGCAAGATTCTAATAATTTAATTTTAGATTAGTTAAATTTCTTCTTATTAACCTTTATCATTAGTATTAGATGTATTTTTATAACATATTTCCTTGAATAAAAGTAAAACAACAAAATATGGCTTACAATCTTATGGCAATTTTACATTTGTATTATAAAGGTTCAATCAGGTCAAGCTATTACTCAATACATATCTAACCGAAGTCTGAACTGAGTTTATTCTCAATACTGAGAATAAATCTTAAATAGCGACTGCAAGGGCATTTGGTGCTATAAATAGTAAAAACACGTAAAAAATTTGTGTGCTTATTTAATAAGAAAATGTAGGCTTAATGATATATTCTTATACCAGGAAAACTTAAACTTTAATTCGACTTGTCATATTTACATATTTATTATTTGTTTTGAATTAAAATAACATTACCTTTATATTTCATACCAATATTTAGAAAAAAGAAGACATCGGGTTTTATTCTTTGAAGTTATTTAAGTATCAAATGCACATTTTTATAACCTACATGATTACAACTACAGTTTCCATAGTTTTGCTCCAATTTTATAAACCATTTAACGTTAAATTTATAAGAATTATAAAAAAAACCATGGAATAAGTAGAAAAGTCTGTTGAAAAAATAATTGGGCGTTTTGTTCACAAGTATTGCAAATTTAATTGTATTTTACTTGAAAGCTAAGAGTATTAGAACCGATTAATTTATAATTTATTCAACTGGCAGAAGAAACTGTATATATTTTTAATTTCCTTTTCATAAAAGTGGTTTTGTTTTCACTTTCACTTCATTCTAGCTTATGCATAAGTCAACAGTTCTACGAAGGAGGAAGTATGATATTATTTGCAGTTCAAAGCAACCTTGAGACAACTTGCACCAATTTGATGTAGAAGTCAAATTCATATCTAATAATTTGGGGTATTTTTAAAGGACTTTCAGATGAAGTGTTCTCCATTTTTCTTTCACTTGAACAAAACCTCCAAAAGCCTACCTGAATACAACGAGTAATTCTTCGCTTAAGTCTACCAGTTTTAGAATAATGCTATTAAAAGCACGATTAGAGAAGAAAGCTTATAAATTTCTTTATCAGTTCAAAGATTATTTGCCATATTATAACTCGCTAGAACAATTGATAGTTCCGTAAAAAACACAATGAAAAAAGTAAGCTTATGCACTTCTATATCTGAGTAAAGTTTCTTTGCTTAGCCATAACTTGCTAGAGCAACTGATAGATTCTTTAAAAGCACAACTGGGCAAGAAAAGAAAGTTTATAAACTTCTTTATTAGAATAAAATTTCTTTGCTATGCAGTAACTCTAAAAGAACAACTGATAGGTTCTTTGAAAGCACAACTAGAAAAGTAAACTTATAAACTTCTTTATCCAAGTTTCTTTGTTATGCCATAACTTGCTAGAACAACTGATGGGTTCTTTCAATTTAAACTTGAATGGTAACGATTGAAACATAAGCAGTTGTTCCATAAGAATTTTACAAAATATAATTAATCGTTTTCTAGGTAATGATTAGATAAGATTTATTACTTTGAGAATTTTCTTCAGATTGTGTTTTCAGTCATGCAAATAAATTTAGAACATCTAACTATAAACTACTTAAAATAGATCTTTTTATTAAAATTGAAACTGCCTAGAAGAATTCATCGACTACCATTATTACCTTGCATTTGATATTTTTAAATTCAAGATATACATATAATATAAAAAATCTTAAATATTGATATAAATATTAAATAACAATCGTGAGAAGCCAAATAAAGTTGATTTTCCAATTAAACATATTGTTTCTTCACTCACTCACTCACTCACTCACACTCACACACACACACACACACACACACACACACACACAATTAAAATAAATTTTCAAAAGCGTACCATATTTAAAAGTAATCTATTATTTTGTTGCAAAAGAAGAGAAATAAATTTGGACATATATACAGCTTCACTGATACACGTACACCCACAATCACGTGCACACACATACCATTACAGAAATTCTCGGTTTATAGTGATTAAGAGTGAAAAGAAAAATTAAGACAAATGATGTGAGAGAATATAATTAAATTACGCACCTTGATAATTATCAAAATACTTTATAATTTAAGGGGAAACATACAATGTTTGATTTATTAATGGAAATGGAACTTGATTTTCTTACTATCTAAACGAAAATTATTGAATAGAATAAAAATTCCTGGAGAAAATATTATCAATTATGAATAATAAATAAAGCATTAGGATTACGCCTAATTTTAGTAAGTAGTATTCAGAAAACTAAATAAAGAAAAAAAAGAGATACAACAATTTCGATTTGAATAGAAAAAAAATTCCCGCATTTATAAAAATGGTATCATTTGTTCAAACAGAGGGAACGGTACTAATGAATTGATTAACCAAATTAATTAGGCTCTCCTTTTTTTTTTCGCTACTGAATTCTGTTTTTTCATGGAATCGATTTCTCATCAAGAGAATAATCCGGATTTAGTTTCCTGAACAAAGAGATGCATAGGGATATTAATCCTTTTATTAAAAAGATACATAAGAATTTATTCAATACTGAATGATATTTAATATCTTGACAAAAGTTAATTTTTATCTTTTATTTTGAATTTGTTTGGAGTATTGAACTGTCATATTTCTTACCGTTGGGGATTAAAAAAGAATGTTTATTGAAATCCTGTTTCTATTGTTCACAAAATGTTTCTGAATTGAGAAAAATATTTCCTGGTAAAGTTATTAATAAAAATCAAAATAATTACATAGATTTATAAAAATATTTTCTAAATTGCTAGGGTTTCTTGATGATATGATGCACAGAATAACATCTATGTTATTCTTTTTCGATAATAATTTTTGTTACAAAGTTTAATAATACGCTAATTTACAATTTTAAAAAATTCTCTTTTATGAAATAGGACATGAAAAAAATTTAGATTGTAAAATAAGTTTAAAATTCTGGACATCAATCTTTTTGAATACTTTCAAATACTTTAAATGATAAAATTACGGCCTTTTGAATCAAAATTTGGACTTTTACAAAATTTGGTCTTTTTCAAAACAATAAAATATTTTCTAAAAATGATAGTGTTTTCCTAACTGACTGAGTTAGAAATTCCAATTTAATGTCTAATTTAATTGCCTTCTTGACGTAAATTATAGAAATTTAGATGGATAAAAAATGATGAAAACTGAAAATCCCCCTTATAATGCAGAATATTTGTCATTAAAAAGTTTTTATAAATTAAAACGTGTCTTTTAACTTGATTGAGTTGGATCGCTCTAACAAATTTGAATTAGTTATTGATAAATTCTCTGCAAGTTAAATAAGATTAACTAATACTGATAAGATAAAGAAATGGGAATGGGTAATTTATATTTATCCACCGTTAACGGTTAGCAGTTAAAACAAAAGTCTATGTCAGAAGGGTGCAAGCAATTAGTAAGAAGAATGTATTAATTCCTTAATACACTAATTGTTTAAGGTTATGATGGATGTGAAATTAAAAAAAATATGGAAATATAACATTTAAATTTTTTTTTCAGAC
This sequence comes from Argiope aurantia, assembly GCA_026543865.1. Lineage (NCBI taxonomy): Eukaryota > Metazoa > Arthropoda > Arachnida > Araneae > Araneidae > Argiope > Argiope aurantia. The sequence goes on from JAPMOR010111708.1 coordinate 772,802, forward strand.
ATATGCTTATATATGATTAAAATAGTATTATAAAATGTATTTCTCAATATAATGAAAATATAATGTGCTGAGAGGAGCAAGTATAATTTGAAGGAATTTTTCAAAAAACGATGTTTCTATCAAATTTATTTGCTACTGAAATGTTCCAGGAGTTTTAATGTTTGAGGGAATTATATAAAATTTATATTAAAGATTCCTGCTAACTATTAAAATAAAAGTGGATATGCATTTTATGACCCGAATTCTATTAGAGATAGTTGAAAGTGCATTTTAATTTAGTATTACACAATATTCTTATGAAAATTTAATGAATGTGTATACAAATATTAAAATACTAAAAAAATGAACTTTTAAATGAAATTATAAATTCGTATCCAGTTTTGTTCCAATTATATTTTTATACTATAATAAAAATAAAAGGGGGGATTAAAATTAAAAATAAAATCGTCTGAAATATTTTTAAATTTAAAAAATTATAATATTGTTTTCTTTAAAAAAATAATGTGTTTTGTTTTAAAATATATTTTAAAGATATTTGAAGCATTTATACTGCAATAAATATACATAAAATTTATTATCTAATTCAATGATTTCAAAAAATGCCTAAAATTGTCTTACGTATGCTCATTTCATGAAAAATACTTTCTTGAATAAACATGAAATAAACTATTATATCCAGTTTTGTTCCAAATGTATTTTTATACGATAATAAAGACAAATGAAAATTGACTAGGAAATCGTCGGAAATATTTTAAAATTAAAAAAGAATAGTGTTGTTTTCTTTTTGAAAAATAATATATTTTGTTTTAAAGTGTTTTTAATAGGTCTTTTATATATTTATACTCTAATATATATTCAAAAAATTCTTATTACTAAATCAATAATTTGCAAAAATTCCCAATAGAGTTTTACGTCGTCTTACGTATGACCATTTCAAGAAGTAAATTTGGAAACCATAAATATATTTACCATCAATAAAACTTATACTTTTAATAACTATAATAATATAATGGAAATATTTTAATAAATATTGAACACTTACGCCTTCAGTTCTCACATGGCACTTTGTGGTGTTTTCTGGATAAGATGGACAACTGGCCCAAGGAACCGTTGTCTGGAAAGTAGATGCTATGTAGAACACTGTGTAGCATACGATTACATTGTAATATATGCAGATCACTAAGGAAATGGTTACCATTGCGTAACCTATACCTAAATTTAAGAAACGTAGCCAATTTCAGTACACACTTAGTTAAGTCTGGTGGATAGAACTGGAAAAACAACTGATATATTTTATATCTTATAACAGACCTCTTAAAATTATCGTATGATCAATAACTGCTTACATGGAATGCTATTTAATCAAGAAATGTGACTATTGGAGATGAGATATTTTTATATTCAAATAAAGCTCTAAATAATTAAGATATTTTAAACTAAATAGCTATAAGTTTTAATAGAGATTCCATTCACTAATATTAATTTATTAAAAATTAACTATTGAACTCCTGCGTATGTTTCAGTGTATATAATTATAACTTGACTGAATAATAAACCTAAAATATCTTGAACAAATGGTAGGAATGATTATTTTCTTTTATTATCTTTTAAGACTTAAGAGGTGATATCAACAATCTGTCTATAAATTCAATTTACAAAAATATGCAAGAACTTCAGTTGTCTTTTCAATCTGTCACTTAAGACGAGATTTTTAAAATGTAAACAAGTATTTAGGATTGATTTATTAAAATAATTTACTATAGCCTTGAATTGAGTTTAATTTCAGCATTATATTTAATAGTTCAAGTTGATATTGTTTATATAATAGAGTCTTGAAATACATTACGAAGTTCTTTTCCTTTCTAATCTACTCTTACATTTTACGAAGAAATGAACTGCAGAATGTTTTTACAATATTACCAATTAAAATTTGCTTCCAAAATCTTTCAAAATTGATAAAATAGAATAAAAACAAAGAACAATTAAACAATTTCTCATTTACTTCTTTGAAAAATTACAGTTTAAAAAAATTGGAACCGATTTTGAACCGTTCTTTTTTTATTGAACTATTTTCTACGCCGGTTTGAACTAATTATATATATAATATGATCCAGATATTCTTTTATTAACAATATGTAAGTAAAATTGAATTCCCTTCATCGTTAAATTTTACTTTTTATCTGATGTATCTAATTAATTATTTTATTAATGAAATAATTAAGTCGATACACATATATGAATATGAATTAACATAGAAATTATCTTCTTTTTAAATTTATGAACATAAATTAAAGTAAAATATTATTACAAAAGGTCATTGATTCTCATGAAAAATTATTCTTGAATTTAAAAGTCGCCTAAGTGAAATAGTAAGTTTCTCAACCGTGTTTCTCTAGCAAAATTGAGGTTATTCAGATTAAATCAATATTATAAAGAATGTTAGCATCTGTTTTCTTTAACAAACATTACAAACACTTTTACACATTCAAAATATAAATACTTTGACTAGAAAGGGAAAAAATAATGTGTCTTTATCACATAATCGCCATAGAAAGTAAGAAATTCATTTGGTAATGATTACAGTGCAATTAAGAAATTACAAGCTTCTATTAACTGTCTATTTATAATATACTATAATTACTGAAGCTATATGAATTTTTTAAATAAAGTTTGAAAAAAAGATAATGAAGTTAATATAATTACATTTAATCACATGTCAATTAATTTAAATTCCCTCTCAAATAATTCATATTTATTTCATAAATCATCAAGAGTTATAATTATTTATAGCATAATACATTTCAAGTTTAAATAAAAAGACAAGAGGATTAAAAAAAATCATAGCACTTGAAAGTAAGCCAATATTCATGTTTTTAAGTAAAGAAAGAAGTACTTTATTAATGATATTCTTTCTTTTTTTACGATATATTTCCGAGAAGCAATAATTACAGAGAAAAGCTATCAAATTTCTTCGAGAATAGTAATCAGCATAAATTAGACATTAGTTTCCTGTAGATCAGTAGTCAAGCTAATGACAAAGGGCCATCAGCGTTACGTTCCTCTTGTTAGTATATTTCTTTGGAAAATAACTGGAATTAGAATTGAAGTAAAAGTTCGAAATGTGTCTGCCCTTTATTGCTTTGTGAGGATAGAACGAATGACTTTCGAACTGAATGGGAAGATGGAAACATTTGCATAATAATTGCGACATTTGATTCTTCTGTCAATGATTGTGATGACAGTAGAAAGTTGTAACAATTTCAGTTTTGCATTAAGCAATAAATCCTTTTGAAATGTTCACTGAGATTTCTCGATCGTTATGTGGATTTAATTTTGATTTCTTGCCAAGCTAGACCAGAGAGGTTCTTTTTTTATGATAGAAATTTTCATGTTGAGATATTACAGAACATAAATTAACAATTAAACGAAATGTGAAAAAAAATGAAATCTGCCATCTCAAATTTTATGTTATCATGCAAGAGCATTATTATTTTTTTAAGTCATTGTTTGTATTAATTATTTTAAGTCACTAACCAGTTTAAACCGGTTTGAAACAATCGCTATCATATTACGAATGCGTTGATATTTAAAAAAAAACAATGTTTTTTTCCCCCATCTCAAAATTGTTCAAGCTCCAAAATATTATCTCGATTCCTTCCCCCCCCCCCCGAAAATCTGGTTTAAACTGGTTTGGAATAATCACGTGACTATTGCTTTGCTCAATCGTCAACTTTTAGAATAGCGATGGTGATTTTACATCTCAAAATTGTTCGAACTCCAAAAGTTTTATTGCCAACTACAAAAATTCAAAATTTATATAATTATCGATACCTTCTCCTCGCTATTTCGAATTTATTCCCATTTTCTTATCTCTGCTTCTTTAGGTGATGACTTCTTACGACCCTGCCCTTTATTGACCAGGCAGGAGAATAGGGTACATGTCGGACATTCGCGGTAAGCTGTGACATTTTGTTGGCGATAAGTCTCTAAATGTGACAACCTTCTTTATCATTTTCTAATAACCCAAAAAACGGAAACTTGATGCCTCAAAAGCGATAAATTGCCAATTTTCTGCCAGTGCATATTGTGACTTCAAAAAACCTCTAAACAAAACAACGTCAGGTTCACACATGATGAAAAAAAAAAAAGAAATACCTAAATATGCCTAAATATTTAACTTGGTATATAATTGGTAACTTGGTATTTTATCAGGTGTACACTTGAGCATCCACCTAAATATTTTAGAAAAAAAAATATTTAGGTATATATCCAAAGCTTTAAACCAGTCTTTATTAGAAAATAAAATTAGTATTCAAATATGTAAAATATTCAAATAAAAGTTTTAAGAAGTCGATGGTAATCCACTCATTTTACAAAATTTTATAAAGGAAAATTAATTCTATTAATTACATTTCAATTTTCAGGCAAATTGCGCTCATAGCAACTATAAGCAACTATAAAAACTCATCATAGCAACTATAAAAACTCAAATAATACTGTATAGATCGCTATGAGACAAGGAATACAGTACATTTGAACGTTGAACAAGATAGAAATCACTAACAACAGGAGCGTTGTAATCAAAATACGCTAGGATTGCAAAACATTTATGGTGACATGAATATGAATGAGATAAGAATTTTAAAGTGACAGACTGGCGCTCTTCGAACCGAAGAAATGTTGAGTTTGCACTCGAACGAGAAAAAGAAATTTTCAGACAACCTGCCAGTTCTATCTTTAAACAAAAATGGTGGGAAAGCCTTAATCAAATTGAATAAAAATGGTAACAGAAAAAAGACATAAAGAATCATTGTTATACATATAATTCTGTCAGAAAATAAAATTTTCTTTACCTTTCGCTATAGGAAGGCAATTCCAAATAGCAAGTGGTCCTAAACCCGCAAATTGACCAAAAGCTAGCTCCATGAAATATAAAGGTTTTCCAGCCAGTAATAGCATAAGCAAGTACGGGATAAGAAATGCTCCTACAAAAAAAAAAAAAAATTGATTAATATTTTTTTGCAAATAATTTTTTTATAATGATACATTCTTCATAATTTAATTCTTATGGTAAACAATGAGTAATCGTTCGCATTTTATCTATATAATTATAAATAGTAATAACCTAATTATTGAATAAATGCCGGCAATAAAATAAATAATCTATCCTTGCTTCTAGTACTATCATAGGTATTCAGGAATGTTCAATACCAGGATTTAGAAGAGTATTCTTTTATATATATATATATAAAATGTACTAAGTAAATTGTTGCTAGGCAATCTATTTCTGAATTTCTTTTAGTATTTTAAATAAGGAAGTAGAAATTCAAGAAAATTTAAGATATCCCTCTTAAAATGATTTACAAAAATTTGGGATAACTAAAGGAAATTTTCATCCATTTCCATCTCTCAAAACTTAGATTATGTATCATCTTTTATTTTTAATTGAGGAATTTAAAATAAAGGCCTCATGTAAGTAATGCCTTTAAGTAAAATTATTATATATTTTTTCTTAATTATATAAAATTATTTAAATGAAATTAAAAAATTAAATGTAATATCAATTAAATTAAATTAGTTGTTTAAAGTAATTATAAGGTATATAATCGCAGTAAAAATAATTTAGAAAGAAAAAATATTAATCAAATATTAAAAATATGTACATATAATTAATACGATTAACTAAATTTTGCAAGTAACATTTGTAATATACTACTACTTAATATGCATTAATATAAAGATTATAGCATTAAATATAGAAATTTATTTTTATAAAATAGAAAAATCCAACAATTCAATTTTATAAGAGTGAAATCTTTTTTTAATTACCATTTAAAAGACGGCATATGATATATAAAGCAGAAGACAAATAATAATTTAAAAAAAAAAACGTTAAAAAAGTTTTTATGAAAAAAGATAAAGATAAGAAAGATCCAAACTTTTTTCCTTTCTTTAAACGATGATGTTTTAATCAGAATTCATTGAATTTCATCTTCAGAACTCCTGATTGCCTCGATAGCAATTCTAGAGAGAGTCCTTCATGTTACATTTATCGAAAACTCCAGGAATTATTTTCGCCAAAATTACATTTTCGATACTCGTTTCAAACATTTCCAGAGCCAAAAGAATTCCACTTCCAATTCTTCCGCTTCGAAGAACGATTTGAAGCCGATAAAATAATTTACTATTACACGTGAACTGATAGTTTGGCAAACAAACCATTACTTTGAAGTCAATGGGCTTTCAGTCCTTTTCTATCATCCGTAAAGTAAGCCATAAAGGAAATTCAAGATACAAGAACGAAGGAAAAACTTGAAGAATTACACGAATACCTTTTGTTTTATACACATTTTCAGTGGAATGTGGCCTGCAGAGAAATAAAAACAATGCAGTGAGGGAAAAGGAAAACTCATTTATGAGTTTGCGCAAAATGACGCGCTTCAGAGGAACGTGACAGTATTAAGTATTGGAGGAGACATTTTTTTTTTTTTCGTTCTATGTTACAAAGTAAAATAGCGCCTATTATCCTTTTCCGTTCTCCTGAACCATGTTAGTTGAAATGGAAATAGGTAATCTATTTTTATTATTATTGTTTATTGTTCGCGTTTTCTGCCGAAATAATAGCATATTTAGGTTTCTTGGCTTGGGTCTGGAAGAATGGAAGGCAATTCCTTTCTAAAGAGGTTAAAATAGCGCGAAGGCTTTTAAAGCTTAACTATAACAAATTGAAGAATTGATTGTTGTTTCCTAATGCATCAAATAAGTGATATTTTGGTTGTACAGAAGTAAATATGGTTTTTATTCTTGAAGGTGAAAAAATAATGTGTTTAGAGATAATCTCATTAAATCTATTTAGGAGTAATTCAGTATTTTGATAATACAAAGGAATTTTGCATAATATAAATGCAAGAATTATACTATATTTCAAAATAAAATTTAGTACACACGCACGCGCAAGCACACATAATACATGAAATGTATTATATTTAAAAATAAAATTTAGCACACACGCGTACATGTACGCATACATAAAAGAAATGCGTTATATTTCAAAATAAAATCTAATACATACACGCACGTGCACATGCACATAATACAAGAAATGTATTACATTTCAAAATAAAAGTTAATACACGCACTCACGTGCACACACACATAATGCAAGATATGTATTACATTTCAAAATAAAATTCAGTACCACACACACACACACTTTAATAAATGGAATTCCTGAAAAAAAAAACTTTACACCCCCGATGATCACGCGGAGAGAGAAAACGACAATATTAAACCCTTTAAATTCCAAATCTATTTAAAAATATTTTTATTGTGATAATGCTCATATCTCCGTAATATAACTACTTTTTTCTCAATGTATTCGAACACACACACACACACACACACACACACGAAGAGCATAACTCCGATATTAAGCAGAAGATATCAACTAAAGACAGGAATTAAAATTTCGAAATATTATTTCAATCAATTAAGTTATTTTAATTAACATTCAAAATTTCTCTTCTGATTTCTGGGCTTATTATGCACCAAAACTTATCCAATGGTGTAAAAATAAAATTAAAAAAATTATCTCAAATTAAGTTGTTAAGTAAAGGATTAAATTAAAATGGTAGTATATAAAGATTTTAATTTAATATTTCATAATAATTCATAAATTTTAAATTAACTAAATAAATTTAAAAATAAATAAAAAACATTTTTAAAAATAATTTTTAAGACAATTGCAACAAATAACTTTTATAATAACAGAAAACGTAGACCTCCTTGTATAATCCAACAATTATACAGGAAGTACAGAAAAGAAGCATTGAAATTCACACGCAACATGTTTTAAAAAGTGAAACAGTTGTTGTTTCTTTTTTCGATACCAAAAAACAGTGAACAGCAGCAAAATTATCCACTTACCTTACATTGATGACTCAATGTAAGGTAGAATTTAATTATTGAAAATAAATTAAAAATAGGAGCAAATAAACTTTACTTATGGTTTGAATCTATCAAAATAAATTCACATTAGAGTCGATATTTTAAAATAATGTTCAAATGGAAAAAAATCAAATTATTGAAAAAATATGAAAAAATTCAATTTAAAAACACTCGAAATAATGAAGTTTCATTAATCTTTTGATTAACTACAACTTTGTAGTAGCATCAAAATTGAATTCATTGACTTTAATCTCTAAATGATTATTTGCAGCATTTTTAATTATATTTTTGCTATTTTTTTTCTGAATAACCCGTCTCTTTTTGAATTTTCTATTTTTTAATAAATTTTCTCTTCCGAGTATTTGCATTTTAGCTAAACTTTTCTTGTCCATATTTGTTTTCAATATCAAGGAATCTATTTTCACTTTATTCATATGTAGTGATTGGTGCCACTATGGCAATTAACAAGGAGAATAAAAAAAACCATATTTTACAGCAAATATGGCACACACACTAACAGAAAATCTTAACTGATAGAGATTAAAAGTGAAAATAAAAATAAAAACAAATTATGTGAAAGAATATAATTAAATTAGGCGTTTTGACAATTATCAAAATACTTTATTATCTAATGGGAAATATAACAATATTTAATTTATTAATGGGGACGGATGGTGATTTTTCGGGAGAACAAACATACACACTTATATTTAATTTAGTATTGTCACCATTATTTTTAGATGTATGAATACATAATTTGTTTGCAATTGTTCATCCTTTTATTTTCCATTGATATTATTTTAAATGGCATCAAAACGTATCGCACATTAATGACAAGCCATTTGTTGAAACCAAGATGCATCGTATGTTTCAAAAACTGAAATATTTCATGTGAATGTGGTCTGATAGAAATCATATTTGAAAAAGTATGCGAAACTGTACCTATTTATATGTTCAAATTGTTTAAAATAAGATCAAGGATATCTTACCTCCACCATGCTCATAAGCCAGATAAGGAAACCTCCATACATTTCCTATACCAACAGACAACCCAACACAGGAAAGCAGAAATTCCCATTTAGATCCCCAGTTTCCCCGGGATGCTATCGTATAGGTTGATAGTTTCCTGATAGAAGCACTGCCCTTACGGTTTCCGATGACTGAGGCCCTCCTCAAGGAAGACCTCGATTGACAAGAAAACTGACGCTCCAGAGGAGGTTTGGGCTTCCTCCTGGGGACATGAGCTAAGTTGTCGATGCTGTCGTCTCGTCTGCCGTCCAGGATTTTGCTGGTGAGAGACTTTTGATGGAAGGATACTCTTCTGGTATCCATTATGGCAACGACACCCGCTGTAGCAACGCCAGACTTGAAAATGATGAATAACGAGGAAGAAAAATTGTGTTATGAGGCTGACTGAAAAAGAAAATTGAACAATTAAAATATGTATGATTAAACCAATGAAGATAATTCAATTATACATTTTTTATTTAAAATTTAAACGGATTTGTTCTTTATTTTAAAAAATAATTTTATTATTGTTACAATTTGAAGTTACAGTGGGCTGTATAAATCTTGATATGGGAAGAAAAATACTTCAAATTTTTACCTTGGCTAATATAAGGACTGTCATTTTTATTAGGATCTATTCAACATGAAGCAGTTTAGTTCCAGCAAACCAGTTGAAATGAAATTTCACTATAATTATGTTGCTATGGAAATGAAAACTTTTCAACAGAATTGCTTGGCCTCATTTATTTTACAATTGATGAATAAATGATTTGCAAATAATATATTATTTAAGCACCTGTTTAAATGTGACGAATAATTAAAAATTGGTTTTTAAATCAGAAATAGATTTGTTATTTCTATGACTCGTTTGATTGTCTTTCCGAATTAATATTAAAAAAAAGTCCTACAATATGATTATGATTTAATAAATATCATAAAAACTTTTTACTTCATATTTCATTACAAAACCATAAAACACTAGTATCTACAGCTTTATCTACTAAAGATCACTTTCTTGTTAAATAAGCAAACACAATTTTAATATTAAATTCATGTAGCTAATAAATGTTATTATTAATAATGATTTTAATTCTGTACTAAACCATGGAAAGTAACACAGGAGATGCCATTTATTTCTTAATTCTTAATATCTACGAGTTTAATATTCTAATTGGACGTCGCTTTAAATTTCGGACATAATTCTTATTTCAAGCTATATACGAATGTAAAATACACTTGTAATAGTTAAGATTGTTCAACTGATTTTTGTATTTATTTATTACTTTGGATTTATTACAGATTTAATTTTTTTACAGTGAAATATCTATTCTAGCATTTAAATGATAAGCATCTGTTTGTCCGAAACAGTTCAATCTTCAACATAGGATTGAAAATCGAGAATCTTGCTAATATATATATATATATATCAATTAGTTATTGTAGATGATGAAGCTAAAGATACTTTTTTAAAACAGATATTTCGTGTTTGGATTATAATCATTTCAACAATTAAGGATACCAAATATGAGCAAAATATTCAACTAATACAACCCTCTGACATCATAATAAAGGAAAACTTCAAGCGTTGTAATGTATAAAAAATCCCACTATTGAATATTAAAAATTTCCTAATATTGATGTTATAGGCAAGCATTTCTCATTCTTTATTGTGTTGTATCTTTATAAATTAAAATAGGTTTTAACTTTTAATTTCACTGTGCTTATTTATATACATTTCATTTTTTTGGTTATCCTTCAAAATGAAAAAAAGTGGTGAAGTTGTGAAGAATTGAAAATATTTATGGGCGTAATAATTGTCCCACGTTGTAGTTTAAATTCATTATCCATAATATAGTTTTGAATATGTACATTAATCGTCGTGCATTACAAATAAATTATAAAGCTACACTGATTATAAAATTTTAAACAATAGAAATTTAAAAGTTTATTTCTTGTTTTGTGAAAGTTCAAAAGACATTACGGTTGCTCCTTCATGCAAAAACAAAATGGACGAAAACAAAAATGAAAATGCTTTTCATAATATTAAATGCTGCTTCTTTATCAATACTGAAAAGTCTGATTAATGATGCATAGTACAACAAATCAAAGTCTATTTTCAGCCATTTAAAATAACAATAGTCTTTGAAAGGAAAACAGTCAGTATAACGCTCTATGATAATTTTTTGTGCATTAAACCTTATTTGAAAATCCAAACAAATTGAATCAACTTTTATTTCACCTAATATAGCACTTTTTAGACAATGGTTATGTTGACTATAAAAATTAGAGAGATTAAATCAAATTACAGAGCTAAAACTGTTCCAGTGCTTCTTTCATTGATCATCATGCATTTAAAGAGGCATTCGTTTAGTTTAATTTATCGCCGTTGTTGATGAATATATAATCAGGTTCAAAGGTTGGTTCTCTATTGTTAGCTTCTTTGATCTAGGGTTCTTTGTTCCATGCGCGTCGAAACATAAAATTAAATTAAAGGCCTAATCTAATTTTGGACGCTTAAAAGACGCGTGTGTCAGACCTTTTAGATTCCCACTCATTTATTTTATAAATTGTCACGAGTCTAAACCTGAACGTTTGGAAACAGAATAGCAAAGAGTCTGAAGTACTGAAGTACTACAGACTACAGAGAGAAGAGACTACAGCAACAATTTTTTTATGAACTGAAAATCATTATGTTTGTTAAAGCTTTAGAATTATTATTGTATTCAAAGTTATATTGATTAAGTTTATATTTTTATGTGAGAAATTAACATATTCTTTTATACCAAAATTTCAGATATATTAAATGAATAGTTACCAGAAATGTGATATAGCTATTATATTTTGTCTTGTATGTTCGTAAATTTTCCCGTTACAAAGATTTATTCATAAATTGAATATTCACAGGGAAAATTTCTGAAGAATACTAATAACTTAACTATATAGAAAAGAAAGAATTGCAAAAACAAAAGTATAATTATTTTTTTTTAATTTAAAACATATTTTGCCTTAAAAGTCAGTTAAAATAATAATTTAAATATTTACTATATAAACAATTACAATTTGTAACAAGAAATATAAATTTAATACCCTAATTGAAGTTTAACAAAGAGGCAAAACTCGCACGTAAAAAAGAAGATAACGAATGTACCTTAACATTTGCAATACTTTTCCTATTAAAAATAAAACTAAGCAAATAAAAATAAAACTTTTGTTTAAAGTCAAATTGCCCTTTGTTTTAAAAGTGAGTTAAAACAAAGTTAATGATTTAAATATTTTATATAACTAACTAAAACATTATAGAATGTCACATTTAAAATATTTTATTTTATATCAAAATATATAATTAATTTATTCTCCCATTTAAATTTCAAAAGCTAACAATAAAAATGGAATTTATATCTGTATTTATATTTCAATAAAAACTAAATAATTATCTGAAAAAATCTTATTTATCTCACTTCCATAAAAATGTATATTTATAATACATTATTTGTTAAATGTATTCCAGGTTGAATTTAACAATACGATAATAATGATTGTTACATTTCCTTACTGTTTGTTGACAACAAAATCCTTTTTCTTTTCGTTTCTTGTCTAGACATGTTTTTATACAGGAATCAAGCTTTTAGCATCACAAAATTAAATTAAGAAATATGTAAATTATAAAAATTTTCATTTTATCTCTGATAATGATAGGTAAATTGTATAATTAGCATGGTGCCTGACGTGCATTCCGATGTCAAATTAAAAATACTGGCGTTATTTATTATATAATAAAACGAGAGTTACTTCATCACAACAAAGGGTTCCTTTGTGAATATTTGCTTCAAATAATTGTGAGAATATTAATATTAAAATTATTCTGCGATACTTTTGGGAACAGAGAAATTTTTTAGTCTCAATAATTGCCTTTTGTAACATCTCAAAGAATTTGCCGAAAGAAACTTAAATTATTACTAAATTTAATTTCTCCCAGTAAAGGAAATTGAGTCAGGTAAAGAGTGTTATTTTTTGCATTGAACTTTGCTGATGTTTCAATCCAAAAATGTAGGGCAGACTATACTAAAGGTAAACTTTTGAGATAATTAAAAGGAAACTAATATTAGAAGAGATCAGTCTTTTATAAGTATATAATAAAAAAGGAATTATTAATTACATTCATACTTCTAACACAGAAGCTTCAGTAAATTAGAATTCTTATCAGCTCTTTTAAGCATCGAAATTCTATTTGAAAAAAAGTTACAGTAAATTAAGAATTCACGGTGAAATATTTATGAAGATCTACCATATAATATATAGCTTATAAAAATTAAAATAATAACATAAAATATAGCGTATAGGAAGTAACATAAAAAAACTGATTTAAATTTAAGAAATTTTATATGTGATAGTCGGTCGCTATATTGAATATATAAAATATTTGAAAATTAAAGAATAAGATATTAGGTAAAATTTTCCAGGAAAAAAACTTACTGATTGAAAGGATAAAACTAAAGTAATATACAGCTGATAACAATCATGATAAATGTAAGGAAAAAAACTATAAAGAATTTCACTGAATTAAAAATACAAGAAAAGTTTTATTACACATTCGTATTTATAATTAAAAGACAGAGTGACGTATTATGTCCACAATGAAAACCAGAATCCAATTCACTCATTTTGAATCCGAAAAAAACAACAACACTTTATGTTCCTTAATTTTTGTATTTGATTATATTTATCCAAATTTGGTCTCTATGTGAAATAATCAGCAATCATTCTCTATTTCTTGTCTCTTTCTAATGCTTTCATTGAAAATATAGTCCAAAATAATTAGAAATAAAGCAGAGTAAGGTAAAATATTTTTACTTTTTATAAATAATTAAATAAAAGCACTTACTGAAACAATTCATCTTTGGAAACTGTTTCAGAATTCATAAAATTTTCTTGCAAAATATTATTATCATCAATATTTGGCTTCATTTTAGAAGGATAAATTTAAAATTCTGATTATTTTGGATTAAATTCAGTTTTTTTCCTATCGATTTAAGGAGATAAACATATTTTTTTTATAGATTTCCAGATTTTTATGTTAAAAATATGCTGCATTAATGCATTCCTTGTTTTTAATGCCATACACGGAAATATATTATATTAGCAATTAGCTTATTTATAGAGTAATTTCAATCTTATTTATGATCAAGCATCAACACTTACCTTTTTGAAATCGTAATCTCTGGATGGGGTTAAGCCCCGTGTCCTGTAAATAGCGGAATGAATGTTAGTAGGACGGAATAAAATTTGTGCTCCGTCCTCCCATCCATAATTCCGTCATCTCTTGCTGATCGTTTGCCAGAATGTTCTCTTTCATACCTCAAGGGTGCCTGCTACGTTCTGCTGGCCCGTTCAATTGCATTCTTCGGTAAACAGCAAAAATTTGGCAAAGGTTTGAGGGCCACCCACCATCGAGGATGTACTTGAACCATAATTCTACTTCGAGATATGTTTGTTCTAAAATTGGAGTTCATGTCATAACGCACCCAGAAATAAATCTTCCAAAGAATAAAGTGAACAGAATAGCATTTTTTTCATTTTACATGGGAGGGGGTTGGATTAGATAGAAGTCTAACCAATTCAAATGCGTCAAAAGGTGATGATCATTGCCGCATTTTTTTACAAGGGAGCAATAGGTTTGTTTACATTCTTGTTATGATTAAGCTGTCAGCTCTTATGAAAGAAACATGTTCCTTTCTTTGTTGTTGCATAAAGTGGAATTGCAGCGGCAGCTAAACTTTGTGCCAAGTTCCTCACCTCAGTGAATGAAAAACAAAATTTACTATAAAGACAGAACTTTTAATTGAGATGTCTGAAGAATTAGCAAAAAAAAAATATTTATTGCATTATTTTGAAAGGCATTTAATTTATTAACAGTTTTAATTTTGAGAAATATATGTATTATTTAATAATTTTATGTAAAAAAAGATTTATATCTTAAAGAGGTAGATTAAACTTGGAACTGAAATGACTAGAAAATATGCATTTCAATTCAAATCAGTTCTTTTATTAATTTAAGAATTGCAAAATTTTTGATATGCATCATTACAGGTATTATAAAATTTGGCGATTTAATTTTATTCTGAATCATGTGAAGTTCATAATTGCATGTATGGAAGAGTTGAGCTAAGCCGAATTTTTTTTAAACTTGTAATTCGATGGTAATTCGTAATTTTTTCGCAGTCCTTTTTTGAATTAATATTCCTTCCAGTTAATATTGTTTTAAATATAATTCGGTTTAAAACTAAAAAATATAAAAAAATCAACTTCATTTTGAACTATTTCCCTTGTTAAATCCTTACTTTGCGCTAACAATAAATTTCTATTGACGTGATAATTTATTAAAGAAAACAATACAAATTTTTCAATCACATTCAGATTTTTTTTTTACTTTAGTGAGTTCATGTTGAAATTTTATTACACAATTGTTGCATTTAATGCGCTGTATAAAATAAATTTATAACAATAACTTATTTATTAAGACTATAATTTCTAAAATTATTAATATTTTCTATTTAATATTTAATATTATTCATTAATGTTTATTTATTCATTTCTGTTAAAACCATTAAACCAAAACTTTAAATAACTTATTTAGAACAGTGGGAGGGTTTTAACCACTTTTCTGTCGTAAGATAAGTGTTCTTCCAATTAGAACAAATTTTTAGACGTCCTAGTTAATGAAGAGTGTCAAAAACAAGATATTCAAATAAAAAAGTTCTGTATACTTTAGATAAGATCTTACGACCGTTATCTTGCTTGAAATCAAAGCCAAATAGTAATAAAAAGTGCATAACCTGCTAATTTTTTTTTCATAACTTTATTCTTGAAAACGCACATTTCTAAGTGCATTTAACTTTTTTTTTTGGAACAGAAACAGATTCCAGTGAATAAATTATTTGATATTTCTAGAACGGGCCATGAAGCAACTACCTTACATTGCATATTTTACATTTTTGCAACATTTTTGGGAGAGAAAGAAGTGTAATCTTTCGAAGAATAGCATGCGAATAAACTGAACGTTTAGAATCTTCATTATTAATTAATATTAAAAGTTGTTCTTCGTTAATTCACATCGGTGCTAATATGCCAAAGTGTTATAACAATATTTGGCTATTATTTGCGCTAACTTCTAGACATTGAGACAAGGCTTTTACAATAACTAGTGCCAAAATTTTTAACTAGGTTACGAATGGTTCCGTGCTTGCTTAGAATCAGTACTAACGCGCCAAAGTCTGGAGCCAATATTTTTAAGTACTATTTATATTATATTGCTATCATGTCAAGAATATTTGGCGCTAATAGTTCAGCTTTGTGGCGACTGGTGCCATGACTATGCAATTACCATTAAAAATATATTATTTGTTTTAACTAAAATTTTTTCAAATATTAATTTGAAATTATATTTTATTTGAAGTTTTTTTGATTAATATTTATTTCAAAGTTTATCTTTCTCGATGAATGTGCAAATTCTTTGACGATGACTCTTTAAGTTTTCCGTTTTATTTGAAACATTTTGTATCTATAAATGCTGTCAACAAACTGAGAGAAATCAGAACTAAAGGATATTAATTATTTTGATGTAAAATAAGTTAGCTGATATTTTTTTTCCTCTAAGGGTGCCAAGTAGTAAAGAAAATCATTTATACATTTTCAGTGAGATTTATTGAAGAATCAATTATATTTATAGGAAATAAAGAACAATTACCAGTATTTGAAATCAAACAGCTTTCTTCTTCTGCACTCAGATTTACTATTATTTTTTTTAATAGATAAGAAAAATTATCCTCAGCATTTGCTAGATTGTAAAATATGGTGTTCATATCATAGAAACACAGTGGTTTAAAGTAAATCAAAGGCGTAAAAATTGCTGTCAATAATTTGTTTTTCCTATTACTCAGTAAAGGAAACTACATAAATAGGATGTAATAATGATAAAAGTAATGCTCTCAAAAGTATAACTATTAATTTCAATAATTTTTAATTTGTTATTTATAATTAATAATTTCATTGGATTTGAAGGCAAAATTTCTCTCATTTCTATTTTGTGATATTCATATGAAATCAACATTTAATAAAATTAAGTGATTAATTAATGACTAAGATCCGAAAATATAGAAACATAGTTGTTGAGATTAAGTGCAAAATTTTGGAATCCAATTGAACCAGAAATTAAATCAAAATTCATTTAGGAAACTCCGTTTTTTCAAGTTTGAAATATGTTAAATTAAATGAAAATGTGCACAAGGGCTGTAAATAGTGTCTGAGTATATATAACGTTAATACAATTTATTCATGAGAAGTAAAGCTCTCTCCTATTTGAAAATCAAATAAAGTACAGCCAATGATGTTTTGGCAAATGAAAACTCAATTTTATTAATTATTAATTTAAGATAATATAATTGAACGCAAATCCTTTGCTTTTGTAAGTAAATAATTTTTTGGAAAAATGGTATATATCTGTTATTAATTCAATATTCGCTATAGTTCAATATCGTATGATCATTCTATAAAATTCTATAAAGGCTGCTTACTACAAGTATTGCAGGAAAAGCTTGGAATATTATCAAAAATAAATTTGATTGTGTAGGAGACCATAAAGTATCCTATAATTTATTTAAATCTAATTGTCTTTATTTATTGATAAGAAATTAACAGGGATTTTTTTATTAAGTAACTATTTCCGTCTGAAAGCACCTTAGATATGGAGAGTAGAAGCTTTCGGTGTGATGACTGGTTCTCGAAATCCTTATGGATATAAAAGGGATTATCTTCTCCCGACAAATGACTCTACGAACATCCTATGGGAAGGGTTGTACCGTTGTCAGTGATGGTTCTTAGGACTCAATTATATTTCTATCCTATGGTACCATAATTCCGATCATTCACCCTTACCTTAGGGCTAGCGGAATAACCACTTTTATATAAAGAATATATAGCGATTAATTAAGTTATTTGTAAAAATTGAAGGAAAATATTTTTTCTAAAAAATATACCAAAATTAAAATCATTCCGTACATATAATAAGAAAATTAAAACAATCAAAATAACTTTTTTTCGAGAAGAAGAAAAATTATATAAACTGTTATGTATCCATATACAATGAGAGAAAAATCTGTTTAAACTATTTGTCAATTTGCTTAGCTTAACAACGAACTGGTTGAAAGCAATTATTATTATTTTATTGGCTTCATAATTTTTAATTGCTAAAGACGACATATGAGTCGTCAATCATTCTCTAACCATTTCTGTACCATACCGAATCTAGAGAATTTAGACCACAACACCAACATGCAGAGCGGATCGTTAAGGAATCGACTTTCGAACTTGAAGCCCTCCGGCTCTGAAACTGATAACTGACAACTAAACCATCGTGGCCAAGATTGTCTCCTGGATTTTGTTAACAGAAAAATATGCAGAAGACATAAATATAAAATGAAATAAAACTTTATATTATATGTTTAATAATTTAATTCTTGAAATAAAATCCTAAATGTTTTGAAAATATTCAATCCTTGTACAGATAAAAAAACATTATTTAATAAGTTTAGTATGAGAATCTCGTTTAACTAGATGTAAAACAAGGTCCTCGTACTTTTGAAGCGTAGACAGAGGGCGTTACATGTAACAACACTCTTCTGTAAAGTATTTCCGGTCATAGTAACAGGAGAACATTTGTTTATTAAAATTAGATTTATTGTTCATCAGGTTTACGCAATTGCAATTCTTCGATCGAATCATCTACCGAGTCTGGAACACTCCGATTTCAAATTTATATTCTTACTCTCAGATACACGTGACTGCCTATGCTCATAAGAAGCATTATTGATTTATAACTAACAATTAATGTAAACAATTATAACATATACATATTAAAAAAATTTAAAATATGTTTTACATATTGTCAGGTAGGTACATAAGTGTAGAACTCAATGACATACAAATGGCAGAAATAAAGCAATTTATTAACTGAACTCAGAACACCATGACTGAGAGATTTTCTGCTTTTATACTAGCAGGGAAAGTGTTCTGAAGACAATAAGAAAATCCAGAACACTTACCTGGTAAACTAAAGAAAGGTCCAGAATTTTCTGGAACACGAAATAAAGGAAAACATAATCCAAGGAATTAAACATTTACACAAACTTTGAATCACATTGTCGCTAGCGGGATTCGAACTTATGATCTCTTGATTATGAAACCAGTCAACTCTCCAGTCTATGGAGAGTCGACTGCCACTTTTCAATGAGACAATATGAATAAATTTTGTATTGCAAAAGTTGATAAATAGATTATTGGTATCATTTCTTCATTTTTAAACATTTACGATAATAATATAAATTATTTTATTATGGAAAATGACACGATAGCTTTATTTGTTTACAGTTTATTCTTCGCACATATCATATTTAAATTCCTCAAAGGAAAAAAAATGTTCTTTTACTGAACAAATAATTCGACAAAGAATGTTCATAACGCCTACCGAAGAAAATTTGTGTGCATTCCAAAACAAATATTTAAAAGTTTCATTTTAAAATTAGTTTCGTTACTATAGGTATTTTCAACGAGAAAGAATTACATTAACAAAAACATGTAAAAAAATCAACAATGAATATTTCACAACAGAAGGTACTTTAAAATAAAAAGAGTGCTGTTTTGTTTTAAAATAACATCAACAATTCTACTCTATATTAATATTTATTTTTCCTGATATGAAAATAAACATGAAAGAAAACTCAAACAAATGCTGACGTCAGCTGCTAAATTTTGCATTTAAATCTTGCTGATCTGATAAAATGATTGTGGTTGTGCATTTTTATGAGAATATTCGCACATTTTTCGACTTCCGAAAAGAAACGGACTTAGCAAAAGAAGGGGAAAAAAAACCCATATATAAAGAAAACTTGGTGAATTGTGGCCTCTTTGTTCAAATTTGAAATAAGGTACAGCTAGCATGGCGGCAAATTGAGTTATTTGGTGAATGCTTTATGAGAAAGATGAAAGTTGTCGCGTATTTTATAAAGGGTGCTGCGTTAGGGGATTCTAAATCAACTGAATAAAAAACAGCGTGGTTGTAGAACTGCGTTATATTTTGTCCAAGAAGTTCATTGCCATTTCTTTACAGGTTTCCTCAGATATGTTTTTATAAAAAATGACGCCTGTTTCACTGTAAAACTTATTTTTTACCTTTATAATGAAAAAAATATTAAATATAGTATTTTGTTTTCATTCCGCATAGGAATAGTTAAATCTACTTTTTCATTCCGGAATTCTAAAAGACTTATTTCACTGCTTTTAAAAATTCAGTTGGAGTTCTTAAAAATCATAATTTAAAAGATAACATATGGTTTTTAGTATGAGAGTAATTCATCAAATACTTAAGTTATAAAAAATTAAGCTATTAATATAAGGTAAGGAAATCTTGTGAAAATGTTCTTGAATATTGTTTATAATTCATTCACATTTTATTTCATTTCTTATTGGAGAATAGTATCTCGCAGAAATATAAACAACAGAAATCTAACATATAAGTAAAGCATATGATACTGTTATTTATGTTATATGTTTATAATATTACTGTGACCCTATAAGGGTGTTCATTAAACTTCTTCTACCCACATTAACTTTAAAATGACGACAGCTATTACCACAAATGTTGTGTCTAGGTATAGTTTTCCCTACGATTGTTCATGTTTCGAATAGAATAAAGGACGATACGAATTTTAAACATTCACATACATTTATTTTTCACACACACCACAGGACATCACAAGACAGATAGATACAAAACCAACTTACATCGTTCTACTAATAAACATGTTATAAGTGTGCCCTCTAGAGGTGAAAAATTCGGAACACACCCCACCTGTACTCTGTTAAGAGTGCATTTTACAAATTATTATACGATTATCAAATACAAAAGAAGAAAAATAAAACAATGTGAAATAAGCAATGGTACATATTTTTTTTTTAACATTAGGTTATTTAAAGTGAGTATTAACTGAATTGGTTGTCTGTATTGACCCTTAGATGTTTTGACAATACATGATCTTATATGCCCATCTCGACCAATAATTACTTCTTCAAAAATACCAAGAGGCCATAAAAATTTAGATTTAGTGGTTGCTTCAAGCAAAACTACATCTCACTTACAGATCTCTTTCTGGTAAAGGATTAACAAATTTATGTGCATTTCGCAACTGCATCAAATAGTTAACTTTCCATTTTGTCCAAATTTGACGCTAGTTTGATAAAATTTGCGTCGAGTTAAATTTTTTTTAGTAGAAGGTTCAGTACTTTAAATTTCTGCAAAATTCACAAGATAACTATGATGTTCCTGTCAAGGAAATAATAAAATGGGCAGGCGTAAGGAGTAGTGGTTCGTTTAATTCATTGTTAGTATATGTAAGGAGTCTATGGTTCAATACAAATTCAATTTCTGCAAGAATGGCCTTCATTTCTTCAAAGCTAAGAAAGAACTTTCCGAGAATTTTTCTTAAAGGTTCTTTAATACTTTTTATGAGACTATAATAAAATCCTCCCCACTAAGGAGCATGAGGAGGAGGGGATAAACTGCCATGTTATATCATGCAAAGCAACAAAATTTTTGAACTCTAAATCAATTTTAAGATGTTTTCTGTGTTTTTGAAACTCGTAACGTTATCTGAAATGATGACCTTATAATTTCCTCTTGCTAAAAATTGTCTTAAAGACAAAATGAAATTTTTTGTAATCCTATCAGTAATCAACTGAATATGAAGAGCTCTTGTAACAGCACATGTAAACAAAGTTATATAGGATTTTTGATTACATCTTCCCCGAACGAATACTGAATGGACCAGTAAAATCAATTCCAGTCACAGTAAAAAAAGCTTTTTCAAGAACTCTAGATTTTGGCAGCTGTTCAGTAATTTGATCAGCAGGTTTCAATGAATATCTCTAGCAAATGAGACAAGTTTTCAAAACCTTTTTCACAATTTGTCTACCCTTCGGAATCCAAAATGCACTACGAATTTTAGCGAGGGTAGCCGACACCCCACCATGGCAAACTTTCTTATGTTCTCTAGAAATTAGTATAATTCAGTAAATTTTGACTGTTTATGTAAAAGAATTGGATGAATCTCATTATCAGATAATTCACTCTGTTCTAATCTACCTCTTACCCGTAAAACATTTTATCTAAAAATGAGGCAAAATAATATAGACGAATTTTTAGATATCTGCTTACCATTTTTAATGCATTCCAATTCGGAAGAGTAGATGAGATTTTGATCATATTTGTTCCAATCCAGTTCAACTTTTGCGAGATCAGTTGCAGTGTAAGATCCGAATTCAACTGATAATTTGAGTTTGTTGACGAATCTTTTAACCAAAATTGTAATTTTTAACTCTATTTAAATCACTGTATTTATTTAAATCTAAAACAAATTCGGAATCATACACAACACATTTACATTGAGAAATTATTTCAACGTCATTTCTTATTTCCAAATTTCCAATGGGATTTTTCATTTTCAACCTTACAATGCCAAAACTCACTAAGTTGACTCAGCCAAGGTGGTTCATGCCATCACAAAGAATTTTGGGCTAAATCCAAAGCATAAATACTTCTGGAAAGGATGTCTACAGGATTTTCTTTTTAAGGGCAATGAGACCATTGGGCTTTTTCAGTTAAAGTTTGAATTTCATTGACGCTATTTTTAACAACAGTTTTGTAGTTATTGGTCTCACCATTTATTCCAAAACTAGCATATGTTTGAATCTGACCAATAGTGATGAGTAGTTACAAATTTTAAACATTTACTTACTTGTTTAGCTAACATAGCAGACAATAAACATCCTAACAATTCTAAACGTGGCAACGTGATAGACTTAATAGGGGCAACCCTACCCTTGGAACAAATGAAGCTAGTAATTACTCGGTTTTACCGAGTGGTTCCTCGCAATTAGACCACACAGTCGTTGACCTTCATGGAAGCATTCGAAAAAGAATGAATATCAAATGAAATAAAAATCACATGAAGTTAACCCTGAAAGATAATGTCTAGGAATGAAGATCTCGTTCAAATGTTCACTGCACCACAACTTCAACTTGTAGTTCAGTAAAGGTGGAAGTTCACTATCCCAATCAATTTTTGCAGCCCACAATTTTTGGATAAGAATCTTCAGTTTCATGATGAAAGTCCTAAAATCCTATGGGATAGAAGATGCGACCCAGTAAGTGGAGCACAAATCTCTTAGTACTGCTACCATTGGCAGTAATGTCTTTCAATTTGTTGACATCAAAAAAGATTAAATCTTTGTCTATATCTCAGGCTAGTCTTAAAACTTTACATGGAACACCACATCCACTGATGTTACCTTTTGTGTCATCAGTTTCTATACCTGATTGTTTGTATCTTTCACGAAGTGGTACCGAATTAGTTTGCCATTTCCTTAGCACCATTCCAGCTCTTTTCATGACTTCTACACTTTCGGTGCTGATTTTGAGAGCTATTTCTAGGTCGTCAACTCCACCAACAAGATAATCGACCCAGAAAGAATTTTACAACCCTTCACAAATTTCTGGGAACAAATGCTATACGTTTCAAAATGACACTTAAAAGTTGCTGCGAGCAATAAGGACTTGGTTTGAGTCCAAATAGCACTCTGGTAAAGTTTAGTACTCAAAGCTTTTCTGAATTGAGGTCTTCAATCCAGAAAAATGTAGAAAGTCGTCGATACTCTGGGTTTGTCAAAATTTGTAAGTATGCCTGTTTAACGTCCGCTGTATATGCTACAACATTTTTTTCTAAATTCCACCAAAAGTTCGAACAAATTAGGGAACCGGTTTATTCCAGTGTGACGACAGTCATTGAGTATTCTCCTTCAGCATGAGCTGTATCATCAAACACTATTCTGAGGCTACTACTTATTTTATATTCACGAATGACAGCATGATGGGCAAATAAAGCGTTGATTCATCCACTAAATCATCTGAAAATTCCACTATTCTTTCAAATAACAGTAAAAAACTTCCAGAAGTTCTTTATACAAAGATGAATCTCTCTTAAATCTCCTGACTAAAGTATTAAAGCGTTTTAATGCCACCTCCCTATTGTTCCCTAACTTTTCTTGCATCCCTTCTATCCACGGCAACTTAATACAATATCTATTTTTAACAAACTAAATGGAACCATTGAGTTCCCCAAAATGCTTTGTTCATTCACATCTCAAGTATCTATTTCGTCACCTCTAATTTCCAAACTTTCCAATTCCCAAAAGCGTGTAAGCTCCGAAGAGATAGCATCATTTACATTGAAAACGAAATTAACTGATGTGGACTCACTCACACCCTCACATCTTGAAGGGACCATCCAAAACAGTTTCCAGAGAAAACAATGACGAATTTAACCGTTGAAATCTCTTAGTCAAATCCCAATAATAATCCGATCCCACTAACAATGAGATTCGAAATCTCTATACAACTCATTACAATTAAACGTCAACTCAAGTCTCCTAGCCTTCATCTCAGCACAAACCCTTTGATCAGGAACATGAACAGGAGCTCTCGAAATTTCATCCATCTCCAATGCCTCAATCACCACTTCATTGCCTACAAAAATGTTTCTTAATCTTACCTCAACTTTACGTCACACCTGCAACTTAGGATTTTTCGCATCAAAATTGTAAATTTTCAATTTTTCAAATCCAACAACCCTTAATCCTAACCTTTCAGAAACAGTTTTTTTTTTTTATGAAAGTGCATTCGGAACCATTCTCAAACAAAGCAAATATAAAGACCGCCATGTGATTCGAAGAAGTAGATACAACCTCATTCAAAATTCTCTTCATTTTGTTTTTTCTTTGACTCGCCCTCACCCTTTTGCCTCTTAGAGTTTTCTAATTTATAACATATTGCGCGGGCATGTTTACCATTACAAAAAGAACAGACGGCGCCATTGCAGTTTTTAACAAAACAATTTTCATGGCAACATAAGAGGCATCTTCTTTCGCGTACCAATTTTTCTCTTATTTTGAGCTTTCAAATTCTCACATAAATGACTCAAATGATTTTGATGGCAAAATATGCTGCCGCTTGAAGCTACATTAGTCATCAATTCAATCGCGGAGGATATAAATTTATTTCGATTCGAAGTGCCTCCTTATTATTTACGAGAAAATTGTTTGGACTGGGAATCTGACGCCTGATGGTGCGATGGGAGGTGGATTGTTGCATATAAATGGCTCTCTCTCTGGCGATGATAGCATTACGCAAACAACTCATTAATTCATCTAGATCATGATTAGTAGTAGAAATTTGCTGTTTACTAAATTCTAAAATAAGATCACTGGAAAAGCGTTACAAAATAATTGCGCAAAACATTACACTATGTTTTTCCGATTTCACACCAAAGCTTTCAAGAGAACGGATTTGAGTTTGACATTTAAAATAAAGATTCCTTAATTACTGTAAATTAGAAGAAATTTTTTAGTGTCATATTTAACAGTTTAGACATATGAGCTTTAAATAACACATCTCGCTGGCCAAATGTATCTTGAATTAACTTAATTGCTGGCTTATAGTTATTTCCTGTTATCGCAAAACCTTTAATGCAAGAAAGTGCATCACTGCGAAGACAACTAAATAAATAGGAAAGTTTTTTACCGTATGGGAGAGAGGAATTTTTATCAATTGAATTTTAGAATTGGTTCCAAAAAATTAAAAATACACGGATGGATCGCCATAATAGGTCTGAATTTTCAATTAAGGTAATTTTGCATTTATATTTGATCCGCATCGATTTGCTGGAGTTTCACGCAAATTACTAGATTCATGTTCATTTACACAATGCGAATGCAAAGATTTTATTTTATTCTTTAATTTTACAGAAGTAAAAACTATTTCTTCATTATATTAATCAATTTTTGGAATTTACGATTCAATATCATTAATATCTAAAAGATTTTCGATTTTACTATCGATAGATTTCATTTGTTCATCTTTGGTTTGTAGTTGCACCAAAAAACCTTCAAGCTCATCCATTTCAACTCCCGGTTCGTCTAAACGAGTTTTTATTTTTGAAATTAATTTTGTAATTTGTCTTCTGTTTGAGGAACGTTGTTTTTTCAACTTATCTAACCTATCTTTTTCGTTCTTTTCAGCTACAGCTAATTCTTTTTCTTTTACAGATATTAACTAACACAATCGGATGACTTCCTTTTCTAATTCAAACAATTTTAAAACATATGTGGTTCAGAAATACTAATAAAACACAACTAGTAACAAACCACGAAAGTGAAACTTAATTCAAAACACACTCAAAACGACTCCCTTTACAAATCAAACAATTTTAAAACATAGGTGGTTCAGAAATGCTAACACAACACAACTAGTAACAAACAACGAAGACGAAACTCAACACACTAAAAACGAAAACATATACAATACAATTTTACCATTTCAACTATTTCCTACGAATAAACCCTAATTCTAAACATCAATACAATCTTGAAACAACTAATTTCTAAACCAGAACTATTTTATTTCAATAACTATTAGCAGAAAAGAAATAACAAAGTTTCAACTACATACTCCATCAGCTGACATCTGTTGCTCCTCATACGAAGTTACTTCAAAATAATCAGGATATTCAATAAAATTCTTGAGTCATATTCCAAATGAAATGTTCGGATAAAACACTTCAATAATATTCTGAAGCATCGAAACGTAATTTACCGTGAAGTGGGAAAACGAATGTACTTTCGTTTCGATTTCGTCCAAACGCATTTTACTTAACCAAATGAATCCATATTTCTGGCCGATGCACCTATTTTCATACGAATATTTATGTTTCAAATGGGATAAATTACGATACGAATTTTACACATTCACATACATTTAATTTCACACACACCACAGGTCGTCACAAGACAGATAGATACAAAACCAACTTGCATCGTTCTACTAATAAACATGTTATAGGTGTGCCCTCTAGTGGCGAAAAATTTGGAACAATAGTAAAGTAAATATGATCTATTGCTTGAGATCATTTGAAGGCAAATAATAGAGCGAGCGTTCCTATCTTGAAAACAATACAAGAGAAGAGAAAATTAATTACAAAATTGCAGATAACTTTTGATCTAGTGTAAGAAGATATTTTGTGAACATTATTAATACCAAGAATAGAAAGCTTAAAATGCATATTTGTTTTGTTAACATTTTATGAAACTCAGACGTCACAAAACATGGGCAAAAAGATTATGTCATAATTTTTGAAAAAATATCCCAACATATTTTTTTCTAATGAAAATAGCACAAACAGTAGGTTTATGCCAGCGTTGTAGGATTACCTATAATGCATTACTGTTGTTTCCAGCCTATATAATAAAAAGTGCGTAAATTCAAATAAGAGCCAAAGTCTATGTTGTAATCGAGGAATAGTTTGAGCACTGACGATTAAATTGTGACAATTAGTTTTTTTTTCTTTTTTCACACTCTTTATGAGGTCACATTTTCTGAAATTTCAATCAAACAAATGCCTATTTCATATCTTTTATTGCTAACATTATTGCAATCAAGGTATTTTTGCTTATTAAATCGAAGGCACTCTACAATTTTGTAACTGATATTTTCCCTGTATCTTGTACTGATTTCCAGATAGAAACCCTAACTTTTTTACTTACCACTAGGTGGCGCAGTAACTTATCTAGAGTTGAAGCGCATGATTATTTCACTATATCTAGACATAAATTTTGTGGCATTAGCTGTTGACTTTCTCAAGTTAATATGGGGTAGAGAAATTTTAATGGACAACTTGCATATTATTTCGGAAGTCAAAGATCATTTTTCTCAAAAAGCATAAGATCTTTAGGGATGAAGAATGTATCAATGGATTGAATTTAGTATAGATTCAATTTACCTTCAAACATATTCCTCACTTACATTGTGATGAGTTGACAATCTAGCGATACATGAGTTGAGGATATAAAAGCACATCTCCAAAATGTGCCTTATTAGTTCTAATTTGTAACATGTTTCGCGTGTTTGGAGATAAACGAAAACCCTCTCTTACGCAGATTGACCATGGTATCATTTTGAAAATTATTTTTAATAAGGAAATCTTCCACTTCCGTCAAAAAGTTTCCCATTGACTTTTTTATAACTGATATTTTTACTGCATCCTGTACAGTTTCTCAGACAGTAATGCTAATTCCATTTCTTGATATCAGGTGTCGCCTTAACTGACCTGACGTTGTAGCGCATGAATATTTCCCTACATTTAGACATAAATTTTGTGATATTAGCTGTCGACTTTCTCAAGTTAATGTGGGATAGAAAGATTTTAGTGGATAACTTTATTATGTATATTATTTCGGAAGCCAACAATCATTTTTCGCTAACAGTATAAGATCTTTAGGGATGAATAAGGTATCAGTGAATTGCATTTAATATAGATTCAGTTTTTTACCTTCAAACACATTCTTCGCTTGCATTTTGATGAATAGACAATCTAGCGATACATGAGTTGAGGATATAAAAGTGCATCTCCAAGGTGTGCTTTATTAGTGCCAATCTGCAACATGTTTGGCGTGTTTGGAGAAAAACGAAAACCCTTGCTTGCTCAGATTGATCACGGGAGCATTTTGAA
Organism: Argiope aurantia; assembly: GCA_026543865.1. Classification (NCBI taxonomy): domain Eukaryota; kingdom Metazoa; phylum Arthropoda; class Arachnida; order Araneae; family Araneidae; genus Argiope; species Argiope aurantia. The sequence continues at coordinate 801,424 of JAPMOR010111708.1, forward strand.
AATTATTTCTACTAATGAAATCATCCATTTCTATCAAAAAATTTCCCATTTTTTAATAATAATAAAATTTTGACATTTTTATAAATACCACGGACATTATGAGTACGCAATTCCCTCTCTCCTTTTTTTTCTGTGTTAAAAAGATAATCTATATAAACAAAAGAAATTATGAAGTGCTTTCATGAGTCACTAAATATAACAAAATTTTACTATTAATTGTCGGATAAGACAAACAAACAATTTAAGTAAATTGCACTTTGCGTCTTGTGTACAAGGATGAATTTAAATATGTCAGTATTAATTGATTGTATTTACCAGTTTGTACTTACACCTAACTAACCCAAGAAAAGTTTAAACCATTTTATTTGGGCTTAGGTGGGTTTTTCTTGGGAAGGTCGCATGATATTTTTTCATGAATTTACTGACAAAAATATATTTATATAATAATATAATTTTAATTTAATTTTTCTCTATCATCATAGATGCACAGATTTTTAACAAATGGAATTCAATAAGAAAATAAATCCAAATAGTTCAGGTAGTGGACAGTGATATAGATTTATGATTCAAAACTAGTATAATTTGTTAAAAATCGGCTTATTTAGGTAATATTTCCTGTACACTGATTACTCAAAACAAATGAAACATTATTTTGTTTCTATTAATTATATAATAGCAATTTGAAAGCAATAATAAGTGATTGGGCATTTTATATTTATTCATTTTCATCATGATTTATATCAAATTTTTCGAAGCCTAATGGTTTCAAACTTCTATATATAATTTAAATTTATCGAAACTTGACATAACTCTAGCTAGATAAGAAAACAATAAAGCGTTTTCTTAAATAAGAGTGATTTTCAAATTGAAATTATAATTTTAACAAATAGAAAATGAAGATATAGTTATTCTTAATATTAAAATAAGTTATTTTACAAAATCTAACCTTTATTCTTTCTTTCTTTGTATAGACGAAAGATACTTCGTATAGCATAAATATTCTGTTTCCAAAAAACATGAACACATTTGGTATTAATTCTTGTAGTTCATAAGTGAATTTTTTTAATTAGTGACAAGTGCTTGATAAATTGAAAGCCATCATGACAAAAAAATATTGATAGAATTAGCTATCTAAGGAGGCAGGCAACATATTTTATCACGGCATTACAAAACCGCATGTAACATTGACATGTTGCACCACATGCTTTACTTTGGTCATGCTGGAACTGACTATTATTTGCTCATGTTATAAAAAGATTTTCTCCGTGATAAATGGTTGTAGTCCATAAGTGAAATAAAAATATATTTCGACGAATATTTTACAAGTAAACCCCCAATATTTTGGAAAGAGGGAATAATGAGCTTTCTTAAGAAACTGAAGAAATGATAAAGTAGCTCGGTTCACATTTTTAGCAACAAATAAATATTGAACACCAACTATCGTATATATATTTCATATAAAAAAAGAAAATAAATTTATAGGACATCTTAGTATAATTGCATAAGTAACTCTACTAATTAACAATTTCTGCATTTGATAACTCGCTTTGAAATGAACACGAGTTGTGTAATAGTAATGTAATATACTATTCGCTGGAATCTCTAATAAAATGCAGCATAATTGCATTGCTCAGAATTCTGCAATACTCTAGTTTCCATGAATGTCATGGCAGTATCACAGAATATGCCTTTAATTACCCATGAAGCCTGAGAGATTCGGGCTTTAATAAAACGTTTCGAATTAATAATGAAGTAATTTTTCGAATTCATTATCTCTGTGAAATTTTAAGAATATATGATTTAAATGTTGCATAATTTCATGCGCATTTGCTTTAAATTTCTGTTATTTTTTAAGTGTAAACAAAATTAAATATTAGTTGTTCATGTTTTGTTCTCATTATTACTTAATCTTCAAAACACTGTAAAAAAAGATTTTTTTTTTCAAAAGTTGATTACATAGAGACAAGTATCGGCTACAAAAAATTTCTATCTTAATCACACAAAGATGTTTATTAGAGTTTTAGTTTCATATTTTGTAAGTTTAAAACATCTATGATATAAATTTGTTCTACTTTGGTGAACTGTTGATATAATACCTAGGATGGAATGCTTTGAGTTAATACTATTTAAGTTTAAATTTTATTAGTATTTTTAAGTAGTTAGGTTTTTTAAATATTAATTTATAGTGATTAACACAATACTTCATTTTATCCTACCACAGATGAAAAAAAAAAGATTTCATAAGTAATAAATTTAATTTGTGAAATTTTAAATATTAGGACTAAAAGAGTTACACCATCTTTAAATATTTTCTCACATATACGATATATACATGGAGAAGATATTGTTTGTCAAAAAAAAAAAAGCAAACAAATCTTGGTGAATCTTTACCTTTCAGAACTCCCTGAGTATCAAATACAAATTTTTGAATTATATATGTTTAAGTGCCTGCCCGTCTGTGAACACAACTCGTAAATGCTTTGAGTTAAACGCATAAAATTTTAGACATGAATTTCAAATGAAATTTGTAGATTTTTTTTCAAATTTTGAAAGAAATCCCTCCAGAGAAAATCTGTCTGCTCAAATGTAAGTGGAACACAAGGTACGATAGGTTTCATCAAGGTACGATAGATCAGCAAAATCTAATAGTCGAGCTAAGCATCTAAAATTTAGATGCATATTAAATTCGAAATCAAATTTTTCAATACCTTACTGGTTTGCAGTTTCACATGCATGTTGCGTTATCCCTATGCCAGGAGCCGGTTTGCATGCATGTAAATGCAATAATTGAAAAATGAAATAACTTCAATAAATGAAATTTGACATGCGAGTGAAAGACTACAGCTGTATTTTCGAGTCGAATATTCGAAAGAAAAAATACATTTGAGATCTGTATTCAATTTTATATTAATGTAGATAAACGCATTTCAACGATTAATAGCTTAAGATCGCAAGCTATATTCATGCCATAAATATTGTTCAAAATTGCCATGCAATTAACACAAAAGTGCGGCTTTCTGTATTGTACCATTA
>JAPMOR010111708.1:804556-821845 GCA_026543865.1 Argiope aurantia
ATATATATATATATATATATATAAACGAGCATTTATGATATTTACGCTATCACCCTAATTTTAGCTTTGCTGTTTGCTGAGAACGTAATATCTTGTGCTTTCTTTTTTTTTTCTAACAAAAAAAAATTACAAGCTCTTCTTCTTCGGAATATTTTAATAATATTTAGCAAACTTAAGTTATTAATTAAATTAAATTTATAATTATCTCATTATTTATGAATTACTTCATTGACATATTTGAATCTATATTTATAAATATAGTTTTAATTGAAAAATATAGATGAAATATATTGATGATGCAGTTTTATCATTATTATTTTTTTTTATCAAAACAAACAGTACCTGTCTTAAAGTTTCATAGGATTGCATTCGGCTCACTATGGTGAAAAACTGTTTGTTCATATCAATTTTTTTATAAACACCATTTTCAGTAGTAACTCCTAAATTAGTTCGATAAATAACTGATTCAAAGTTTCATTGTAAAAACATAAAAGCAATTTAACCCCAAAGTCAAACAATTGCTTGTTTTATAGCGTCTCTTCAGAAATATCCCGATTTTTAATTAGCTTTCAAAGATCAACTCGAGACAAAATCGATTAATTTTGGGAAGATAATAAATCGAAATAAATCGAAATAATTTCCTTCTGTACCAGAGCATCTAGAAAAAGAAATAAAAATGAAGTATTCTATGATATATTCCTTTTTTTTACTGAACACTTACATCCTTTTAAACATTTTCATCAAATCTTTCAAGGAAAACCTGATTGCGATTCCTGGGATGAAGAGGGGGACAAAATATTTATTAGAGAGTATGATAGAAAGTTTTAAGAGAACACTCCTTCAGGTTTTATTCATGTTATAGTTTAGAAGTCATAATCTTTAAGGATTTATTCTTAATTTTTTGGAAAAAAAAAAAAGCTCTTCCAATCACATATTAAAATTTAAATAACATGAAAGGCATGAATTTTATTCTTTTGAAATCGTAATATCTTTAGTTTTATTCCAATGGAAGTGGTAATCAATAAAATAAGCGTTTTATTGACAGCTCCTACTCAAACAATCAAAATAACAGTTGCTATTAATTAATATCTGAAGGAAATGGCAGTTAATAAAATATCTTAGTTGAATAACAAACAGTCAGGTAATCTTATATTGACATCACGGTCTTGAAATAAAGATTATATTATGGTATAGAAACTGTTTAGATCTGGTATTATTAACTATTTTGTGAATGCCTCAAAGTATATAAAATATAGGATATATAAATATAAATAAAAAATATAAGATGTTTTATAGATAGATTTGAAAAATCATTCAGATGAAGGCAATAATTTTGACAATAATTTCATCGAATAAAGTAACATAAAACAAAGCCGTAATAAACGATAAGTTTGCATGGAATATCATTCATCGATTCCATGAAAATTTTGGAAAGAATGTAAAGGTGAAATAAAAAAAGAATGTTAAATAGAAGATTTCTTTCCAGACGCTAGGGTACCGATGGAGATTATTTCTATATATTAATCCAAAATTAATAGATTTTGTCTCTTGTTGATTTGTAATAGCCAATTGAGCTAAAAATCAAGATCTTTCTGAGTAGATACTAATATAAGTGATTATTTAACTCCGAGCTTAAAAAGCTTTTTTGATTATAAAATCGAGCTTTAAATCGGTTTTTTATCAAAATAATTTCTGAATTAGAACTCAAAATGGTATTTATAAAGGAAAAATCTGTTAAGAACAAACAGTTTTCACTATAATAATCCAAATGCAATCCTGTAAAAAATTAAGATAAGTACTGATTACCATGGAATAATAATGATAATATTTTTTTTCTATAATTTGTAATTGTATCTATTTTTATAAATAGAGAATTAAATATCTTTGGAATAACTTATCTGATAATAAGGATTCTTCATTGAATATTTTAAAAATTTTATCGATTATTTTTAAAATATTCCGAAGAAGAACAGCTTATGTCTTCTTTTTGTTTGCTAATATCAATAATTATAAAGGAAGTGCATGCCATCACATTTCCACATACCAAAAAGAAAACATGAGATTAAGTTTAAAAAACATAAACAAGCGTCGCGCTTGCGAATCATTAAGCTACAATAACACATTTTGAAATATTCCGTGTATTCTTCCATTCTCTACATATATGAATGTTTTGGAAAGAACAAAGAAAAATTATTATTATTCGGATACGTTAAAGGAATAAAAAGGTGCCTTTACAATAACAAAAATTTTCATCGAAAATCATTTAACCGGATATTTAATCAAAAACAAATAATTTCCCTTGATCGAAATTATATTTAAAAATATGATCGTATAAAGCAATATATTAAAAAAATACTAACTGTTTGTCGAAACCAAGAATTTACTTGTAAAATGTTATTAGAAGAAGCATCTGTAATATCAAAATTAAATAAACAAAGTAGACAAATAAAGATTCACAGTCAAAATATCTAAATGAAAATGTTAAAAACTCTGCAAAGCAATTACGAATTTTAAATTGAAATTTGTAACAGTAGGTTGATTTTATCAGACTTCGTTTATTTGCTCAAGATAATTTGTTTCTCAGAAATCACGGCAAACAGTTATTGGAAAAACGAATTCGTTAAGGCATTTCTTATTTATTAGCTATAAAAATTTCATTAAATTTCAAATTTAATGTAACTTTCTGATTTCTTTTTCAAATGATTTAAATTGCGAAAATCATCCTTGATATATGTTTATAAAAAGTGTTTTCAAAAATATTAAATGAAGCAAGAGAAAATCGAGGGAAATAAATTAATTTTTATTTGTTTTTGTTAAATCATAATCTTTAAATGTTATGAATAATAATAATAATAAAATAAATAATGGTGGCGTTGCCATATTAAAATGAAACAGGTTATAATAAACTTACAGAAAAGAACTATTACCGAGTAAAGTCCTACTTGTTTCATAGATTTTGTTCAGACAAATCAAATAAACATGTTCCCATTCCCCATCCCATTCCATAAACATTTCCCCAAGCGATTTTTTTTCTTTTTTCTTCCGAAAAATTTGCTTTTAGGAATGGCATGATAATTTAGCAAGATATTTAAAATGACAATAAAATCTGGTTTTCAGTTATGGGGAAAAATAAAGGACAAATCATTAATGAATATTGCATAAAGAAACTCATTTCTAGTAAAAATAATTTTATTTATTGTTTATAGATATATACATTGTCACTTTGCACTAACTTTGATTTCATTATAAAATAGTATTTATAATATTTCAGAACTCGTTAGTTTTGACATTTTATATCAAATATATTTTTAAATTCTCAGCATGTTTCCACTCAGAATTCATTAGAAAATTTGAAAATTGAGAAAAACAGAAATTTTATTTTTTTATATAAACTAATTCACAGGAGTTTAGGTATTTTAGGAATAATTCTAACTTCATAATAACGATAAATAAGAAAAAATAAATAAAAACTGGAGAAAAATTAAAATGAAATCTATGATCGAAAATTTGAAGTTTTCATGTGAGAACATAATTATTTTTAAGTCATTATTTGTCTTATTTAATTTGTAATAAACCAGTTTAAACCGTTTTGAAACAATCATGAAACTTCTCTCTCTCTCTCTCTCTCTATATATATATATATATATAGCTCGACCGATTTTGAAATGAAATAACAGCTATGATTTCATAGTTCTATAGTTCTACGTCAACCTTTTAAAAACGCATCTGCTGTCAAAGAAGCATACGTAATAATAAAGCAATACTGCTAAAAGCAGATCAACCTTTTAAAAACACATCTACATTCAAAGAAGCATACATAATAATAATGCAATACTGGTAAAAGCAGGTAAAAAAATATATGCGATTAACTGATGATGAAAATTGCCATTCATGCTTTATTTATTGCCTACGTGATTTCGAGCTTCAAAACCCCTATTTGAAATACTAAGAATTTTGATAAATCTAAGGAACAAAAAAGCTTTATAATAACTAATTTTTCAGAGAGGCTGTAAATTTAATATTTGAAACATAAGATTTTATTATTAAGAGTTTGAAACCAGTGATATTGTTGATTTCAAAGTGTAAATGCGTGAAGCTTAAATGTTAAAATATTAAAAAAAATAATGTTAAATAGAAATGTAAATTTTCTAGCATTTCAAAAATTGTAAATCCTTTTTTACATGCACCTAAAAGATGAATTACGAAAAATTTGGTAGGAAATTAAAGTTTGCTTAAAAGTGGAAATTAAATAACTAAGCCAAACTAAATTAATCTAATGTTTATTCATATTCTTTATCATTGGCTTTTTGAATGTTATGCGAAGATGCTTCAACAAAATGCAAATAGGAATACCAGGGGGAATGGTCTCGCCGAAATTTTCTCGCATAGTCTCTAATGCATTTCTAATGTCAGAGAACACCTTACATGACAATGGCATACAATACTTACGAAGTGTTAATTGTTGGCGTGAATTTAGTATTTTTATTGAATATATTCGTATCATCCTTAACGAGATATTTGGCGTTTAATCTCTAACATACGTTAATAATATCCAATTTAGGAGTGGTATTTTAGACACGTTTTTCTCAACCGATTAAAAAAAATATTTAACACAAAATTGCACTTGTAGTTACAAATTTTCATATCAAATTTGATATATTTAAGTCATTGCGTTTTTTTAATTATCGCTGAATTAAGTATCGCTTTTATTGTTTCTGAAAGTACAAACCAACAGGCAGTCAACCCTACCTGGATTTGGCTCAAAATTTGGCTGGTGCCTACACTATAGATGTTAAGTCTATATACTGAATTTTATCTATTTAATCTAATTTTATCTATTTATTCACTTTGTTCTTTTAATCATTGTTCTAGCTTATATCCAAGTAATCGGTATTCTTTTGAATAGATTTTACTCAAAATTTAATAGAAATCTGTAAAATTTATGTAAAGACATATTCCAAATTTCACCCGTCTAGCTCAAATCGTTTTTTTGGGTTATTTTTGTCACAGGCAGACAGATGGACATTTTCCAAAAATTTGTTTTTCGAACTCAGGGATGGTCTAAAACGTGGCAATTCGGGAAAAACTCGAGTTCGAATTTTTTGATGATGACTACTTTCTTTATACTACGCATACGAGAAAGTAATAGACATAGAAAGAAGAAAATTATTAAAATAAAAAAAGAATAGTAAAAAAAATTCACAAAAAATTCAAAAGTTTCAGAATCCCGAGATTAGCACTTTTCGATGATTATACTTCTGTAAGGGATGGTACATATAAAAGTGAGTACTTATTATGCATTCTAAATCTACGAGTAATGTGAATTCCCCCTATGGCTCAGTGTAAACATCTCCTTTCTTCTTATCTTTATCCCTGTTTTAACGAAATAAGCGTCTCCTAAAGCATGCGCAAAAGTCTAGAGGATTTCTGTATGAGATAATAATAATATCATATCATCTATTAATAAGTAGAATGACAACACCTTTTGTGGAGCTGTGGAAAACGGCAGAATAATCCATACATAGTACATCATTGAATAAAGAAAATTACAATTGATGTACAGGTATGCAGATATCTGAAAAATTTTAATTGTAACTAATCTATATACATTCATTCAAGAAGAATTAATTTGTCTAGGAATCGCAGGAAAAAGATTTAAAAGAAATGTCTCAAAAATAGCTTAAGCATGAAAGCTCTGTAATAATATTACTTTCAAAGCATGTTTTAAAAATGTTTTTATATTATGCTATTTATTAAAATTTGGCACAATATATGAATTATAAATTCATCATCATAATGATACTTTGGAATCGAATCATTTTCTTTATTCCAAATCATTTATTCATATATCATTTTCAATTTATTTTCTCAGAAAATACATTGTTCTTTCATTTAATTATTTTTTTTTGTTTTGTAAAGAAATAATATTTTTGAATTAAATGCTAATTAAGTTAATTATTTTACTTTGATGATAATGATTAGAACTAGTATGCCCAAACAGAAATAATGAGGCAATATGTATTCATTTTAATTATAATATTATGAAAACAACTCCCATTTTATGACACATAATATTTATTTTATATTGATGCTAACGAAACTGACAGAATTCTAAAAAAAATTATTCAAGTAATATCCTTAAATTTTCAAAAATAAATTTTAAAAACGAGCTTATTGGAAAAATTTTCATAGAAAAACAGATATTAAATATCTTTTTGAGAAATTTCTCAAGATAAATTCAGTGTTTTAAAGTTGATTTTTGAGACAATCTATAATCGAAAAGCATATCTGTAACAAAAGACACTATTGGATCAAAAGTACCCAAATATTCTCGAAATTAGGCATTTTAATGTTTTTTGGGAAATCGAAAATAACCTAATTGCTTTAATATAACTTAATAAAAAGCTTGTGATAACCATTAGGACTAAATCTTAGTTTCACACTAATGATAATTACTCATTCAAATCCCTATCAGGGTGAATGCAATTCTAATGCAATTATCTGCAGTTACGTCAATTATGAATAAGAAACGAATAACATAAACACTTGTGGGATTAACAGAATTTGGGATATCCATACCCATACTAAGCGCCCCATTGCAGTGTCAAAAACGATCGGTTTCAATTGTTCTTGACGTTCGGTTTCTTCAGAAAGACTGAACAAATTTCCTTTGATTTCCTAATATGTGATAACGCTAATTTTACAGAGAAGATTCGGCCAAGGGGGCATTTAGGAAATTGTTCAAAAATTAATTATAAAACATATGGGCTCATCCTGTTTCAAAGAAAGTTGATTCATTTTCAAGAAAATTTTAGCTTGTTGTGCGTTACAGTTACATTAATTTTTAAATAAAAAAACACTATGTATATATCAGAAAATATAATTTTTAAAAAAAAAAATTCAAATTTTTTCCAAAGGCCTTCACTACTGCATGTCTAGTTTTCAGCCAAATCAAAAGAAATTAATAAAATAGGTGGCCAAAAATCATCTGTACAACTTATTGAAATTTATTAAAATTGAAAGTAAACTAAGCAACATAACAATACACTTTATATTATTATTCCTTTTATTTCCAGAAAAGTTCGAATTATAATGAAATAAAATCGTCATTTATTTAATTAAAAAAAGTTTCCAGACATCTTTATGTTTTGCTTACCCTAAAAGTTGCCTTCCCACCAAGGGGAACTACAAAAATTATTAATTAAACACAAACCCAAAATAGGTCATGTTTTTGAAGCTAAAAGATGTATACCAAGGAAAAATGCATGAAGTGGTTTCACGTAAGGGAATGAATGGCATTATACGTATACTTTCAGAACTACATCGCAATATCATTAAAAAAATTCAAAGTTTAAACGCATGTTCAATTAATATTTGCTTTGAATGAGTGTAGAAAAGAGAATAGTAATATGATTTAGATTAGGTTATCTATTACTAGTAAGATAAAACTTTCGCATTGTAACATAGAGAAGTTTCATTTTAAAAGGACAATCTTTTAACCATAATAAATAGAAGTTAATGTTATATAGAAAAAAAAAAAACGGGCCAATTTTTATATTTAAACGAATAATTCACCTTCGATAACTGCTTGAAATTTTTTTCACCACAGATAAAATAGAAAAATTAAGGACATATTTGAAGATTTTTGTATTTATTAAAACGCTATTCACGGGCGTTGCCAATTCTTCTTGTGAAAAATAAGCGATTTTCATTTTTTTACATATAATCTTCGATTTTAAAAGCTTAAAAATACAAAAATAGCTATTTTAAAAATTACTACAAGTTAATGTTGAGAATTTTTTCAAAGATAAATATATTGATAACTTACTTGATAAATATGTCATTATAATTTGGATTAATATATTCAAAGGAATTTTTATAAAACTTTTATAAGAATGTTACCCAATTTTTAGGGTGATGAAGAAGAGTTATGGGCTAAAATGAGTCCTCTCTTTATCTGTACATTTTATATATAGGGTGTGTCCAAATTCGACCGACAAATTCAGAGGGGTGATTGGTGATTCACTTGAACGCCAACAGATGACGCAATGAAAAAACCTGAGCTTTGAGCTTTTGTTTTTGTTTTTGAGACTGCCATTCTTAGGGGATGCTTGGAGGAAATGGGTGCTTCCTGTAAACACGCTCGGAAATGTGTAGTTTGAATCTGTATACAAAAAAAAATCTATTCGCTGTATATAAAGCTGTACTTCATTATTATTTTGGATGCCCATGAATCGCTGCCAAATAAATATCGGGACTTGGATGAGGGAGTCATTCCTTTATTTGTTATCATAATCCTTACTTAAATCAACATTTTTGGTCCGTCGTTAGGAAATTCATAAAAGCAATTCAAAATTTCAGTAATGTCTGTAAAGAAATTGAGGAGAGAATTAAAAATGCAGTTGAAAACGCAGATAGTTCTGATTCATTATTCAATGTGCTAAAAACGAAAGTCAATACTTATGAACAAAAATTAGCAAATTCATTTTCGAATTTAAATGTTAATGATAGTGAAGAGAAACTTGAAAAATATTTGGAATTTCAGGATGTGTTATTTGAGTGTGCCGTGCTTTTGGAAAACACTAAACCTAAACGGAAAGTCAAGCTGTTAGTACAAATGCCAAAATTCAGAAGTTTAAAAAATTGCCTAAACTTGAATTGCCGCATTTTTATGGAGATATGGAAAATTGGATATCATTCAAAGAATTATTTCAAGCAACGGTAATTAATAATTCAGAATTATCCAAAATAGACCAATTGCAATATTTATTCGCATCTACCAAAGGTAATGCCGCAAAATTAATTCGTGGATTCGCAATTCGGGAAAAAATCTAAAAAACTGATGGGAATTCTTATGCGAAAGATTTGAAAACAAAAGTCAGTTAGCTAACTGCCAAATTAATAAGTTATTTAATCTAAAAATACAAAACGCAAATTCATCTAAACTACTATTCGAGATTCTAGATAATTGTAATGAATCTATTAGAAATTTAAGTGTTTTGGGTTTAGAAGTAAATGAAATAACAGAGCTGATTATAATCAATCACTGCGTTTCGAAACTGGACGAAGAGATAATTCACCCCTTTGATTTGACCTTGAACCCTGATGCGTTTCCGACGCTGAATTCTTTTAAAGCCTTCATCGAGAGGGAGGCGAGATCTCTAGACAGTCGTAGCTCAGCTAAACATAAACAAATGTGGGGGTACCTAACCCCTGAAAAGAAATTCTTTCCAGATGGTCGAAAATGCAGTCAGACTAAAAAGGGGAACCGGTTTAGTCGAAGGGTGGCAAAGCAGACAAGAAAAGTGATAGTGTAACTGAGGGGAAAAGAGATTCTTTTTTTTCTTTTTTTTTGTGCCAGGGAGATTCAGATCATCCGCTTTATAAATGTCCTGTTTTTAATCAAATGAAAATCGAAGAACGATTGAAAGCAATAGAAGGAATTTGTTGTAAGAATTGTCTTCGCAAAAACCATAAGACGGATAGTTTCAAAATAAATATCGGATGTAAGGTTTGCAAAAATCGACATCACACTTTACTTCATAAATATAACGTAAATCTTCCAACTGAGACGGGCAGTAATCCGGATGTCGCTACTTCATAAATATAACGTAAATCTTCCAACTGAGACGGGTAGTAACACGACCCCCGATAGACAAGGCCTGAATACTTACGTCACAGAAAGTAATGACGTCGTCCCGAGAGGTTACACGAGTGGGTGCGAATTGGGGGACCGAGAGAGGAATTTCCCCCTCTTCAAGTTTACTGATAAGAAACGAACTCTTTTCCTCCCACGCCATGTTTTAGCCAGTGGCCCTCCTGTGTTTGAGTAGATAGAAAGCGCCATTTCTTATTTGCAAGAAAAATCATTTGGATTACTAAAAATAAGGAATAGAAATGCCTTTGATCTGTTGTGTTCCAAACTGTAATGGAAATTACAGGAATGGCCCAGAGTAAGTGTTTTTGCCTTTCCTAAAAATGAAGAGCTTAAAAAGAAATGGTTAAGTCCATACATCGTGAAGGATTTTATTCGACGCAGCATAGTAGGGTAAGCTTATTTAATTATTTTAAACTAATGCTTAATGTTTCTAAATGAAAAATAATTTATTCTCACATTAGAAATTTAACAGCTCAGTAATATCCATTATTCGTGATTTTAATCAAGTGCATTATGAAAAGAATTATTTCATAAAATGTTGTAATGTAGGCAGTATTATTGTCAATAATAATTATAATATTTGCCGTAATTATGTTTACATGCTTTGTTTACTATTATATCTATAATTACGTTTATATAGTTAAATTTTATTATATAACATAACGATAAAAGCATGAGAGTGAACAATAATAATTATATATTGTTTTATGTTGTGTATTTGTTACTGTATTTAAATTAAACATTAAAGGAAGTCAATATTTACGAATAATTTCCTTTACTGTAGGTTCTGTGAATTACATTTAAAAAAAATGATATTGAAATAGAAACTAGTCTATTTAATTCGAAGTCAGGAAAATTATTAAGTGCCCCTCTTAAATATCCGAGACTAGTGATTGGAGCAATTCCATCTCAGATGCCAAATTGTGCCTCTTACATGTCATCTTCAACATTTCATAGGGAAAATCCAGAAATAAAAAAGATGAAATGGGAGCAACAATATATAGAGAAAGCTCTCCAGGAAAGCATAACAGAAAAAAAGAAATACGATGAGACAAGAGAATTTAAAAATTTGGAAGAACTAAAGCAGCGCATTTCTTAAGTAAATTTGAAAAATTTCTGGTATATCATTCATAAAGAAAACAAAATTTTATTCGTGAATATTGAATTAAGTTCTGGTCCTGAAATTACATTGTCTGTTGTAATAAATGATTTATTAGAGGTGTCAGCTTTTGTTGGAAAAACAAGTTTGTCAAATATTCCAAACATTTCTTCTTTACCTATAAAAATCAGAAACATCAACACTTTAAATGAAATATTAGAGCATCTGCCAGAAATGAAGATAAATAATTCATTGCTGAATTCTGATATTGTTTCCCAGATTCATAATTTCATGGATAATTTAAATATAACCCAAGAAAATTTAACGAATGTTATAGCATTTATTAAAGAGCAATCTGCCTTGATTATTCAAAATGAGCACAGTAAAAGGTACTCCACTGAAATGATGATATTCTGCTCATTATTTTATTCAATGGTTCCGCATGCATATAAATTTGTCAGAAAGTCTGGTTGTGTTTTGTTACCTCATCCTGTAACTTTGAGAAATATATGCATTCCTATCAACACTTGCCCTCAGTCGGAGCAGAACGAATTGCATTTCTTAAGATACATTAAGCAGAAATTACAATTCATAGTATCTGCAGATAAAAATGTGATTCTTCAAATAGATGAGATGCACATCAAACCCTACTTTGATTACAAAGGGGGAAATATATCAGGTTTCAGTTACAAAAAATTCGAAAATTAGAATTGGGCATAATTTAGCACTGCGATCAAATGAACAAAATATTCCTGCCTTATGAAATGAAATCTTTAGCAAAATTAAAGTCTATTCAAAATCATCCAAGTACAGCAGTAACCAAATGGAATATAATATTGATTTTTCCCATTAAGAATAAACGCACTTCAGCCATGATTAGGTATGAAAATATTGAAGAGAAAAAAATTAAATATAAATGCCTCGTTTATAGGGTTTATTAAAGTAATCATTGTGACTGGAGAAGGACTAGCAAAACCTCTGTTGAAAAGATTAAGTGAGCTGGATTTAAATATTATGAATTGTAGAGGATAGGTGTAAGGCAAAGATAGCAACACGAAAGGGAAGTACAAAGTTTTGCAATTTAGAATAGTTGCTCTAAATCCACATGCAATTTATATGTCTTGCACATCATACGCTTTTAATTTATTAATTTGTAATACCATTTCCAGCAGTATATATTGTAATATATTTTTTTTTTGGATATTACAACTTCTATATGCATTTTTATACCCTTTGGGAAGCCAGAATGTATTCAGTTAAAGCAATATATACACAGTTTGAAAAAATTTGTAATGTCCTAGAAGAATTTATTGAAGCAAATAGTGATAGTACAGCGGTATGCGAAGTAAAAATATTGGAATCAATAAAAAAAATGCCATTTATTTTATACTTAATAGTGTAGTTTCCAATATTGCCCAAAATTAACACTACCAATGAACTATTTCAACTAAAAACAGTTGTTTTTTATTCACTTTTAAATTGATCAGTAAAATTAAAAATGAAGTTCAAAATTTAAGTACAAAATTCAACACATTTTTAGACGAAGCAAAAGTGATTGAATGCAATTTGAATAATTCAGAAAATTTTCTTAAAACACGAATTTGAAAAAGAAAAAGATCATATTCCGAAATAAAAGAAGATGAAGTTAAAGAATTTGGGTATTAAAAATATCACAGCAATTGATACTGTCATTGTACAGAGAGAAGATAGATTTAAAAAGTGTCAATTTAATCACTTATATAAAAAATTTCAAATTAAATTCAGCAAATTAAAAGTAAGGAAGAAGTGTGGTTGGTCAAGGCGTGAAGAAGCTTACAAGCATTTGCTGTACAAATCATCGAAATCATCGAAAAAAAATGGTAATTTTTCTGAAGTAATTAAAAGCAAAAGCAAATTCATTTAACAAATATACACGCAATAGCATTATATATAATGTTGTTTTTTTAAACTTTACAAAAAAATGTGCGGCTCCAAATGATTTCTTGCACCAAATCTCCTTTATAGAGAAGGCCGGCTCTGATTATGATTCAGAACTTATGTACCATATGTGAAGAAGAAATTTTGAAATTTTCTAATCAAAAATATTTCGCAACAGATATAGTTTTTAATGATGTAGTGAATGAAGAATAAGTACATGATTATGGCAAAGGCATTTCAGGACATAAACCGGAAAATGTTTATAGATTGGTAATCTGGTCTGCAGTCAATGCATTATTGAATAAGTACATAATAGTTTGAAAAGTTCTTCTGAAACCGGAAAGGAAAGAAAATTTGATAAATTTAGTAAAGATATTTCTAACAAAGTAATGATAAAATATATAGTTAAATAAGAAAGCTCTTCTAATGTTTCAAAGATTTATTGGATATTTTTTGAATAGAATACTGTTTCGTGAAATATTGTTTTCATTTCTTTCTTGGAGTTGACGCCACGGCAAATATTCATAAAACCATTATTGTATGGAATTGTTTTGAATTTAATTAACAAAAGCATTGCAAGTGTATTTTTTATATTATAATTTAAAAATTTATGTGCCATATATGAAGAAGAAATTTTGAAATTTTCTAATCAAAAATATTTCGCAACAGATATAATTTTTAATGATGTAGGGAATGAAGAACAAGTACATGATTGTGGCAAAGGCATTTTTAATGATGTAGTGAATGAAGAACAAGTACATGATTATGGCAAAGGCATTTTTAATGATGTAGTGAATGAAGATAATAGTATTAAATCTAGGGGAGATATACCTACTGGGAAACCTGCCCTGCACATAATGCAAAAAAGGTAATGCATACCAAGCACCGTACCTCCAGGGTGATGTGGAAAGCGGCTGCATTTTAATTATTAATGAATTCTACAATATATGTGTGTTGAATTGCATGATATGGAAGTATATGAAATGATATTAACAAGGGAAAAGTAATTTCTCTTCACTCACTAGCGCGCGGAGACTTGACGTTAAGGGAATGAAGTGTACCGTCTCGTTGTGACGTCACGGAAAGCCGCAGAGGCCTTGTCTATCGGGGGTCGTGGTAGTAATCCGGATGTCGCAAGTGTTTCTAATGGACTTCAGCTTCAAACGAATCAGCAAAATAGTTCTGTTCTTCTCTCAACAGCCGTCATTAAAGTGAAAAATCACTCGGGAAAATTTATTGAATGCAGAGCTTTAATTGACAATGCATCACAGCTCTCATTAGTTTCAAAAAGGTTAGCGGATCAATTAAATTTACCATTAAAAAATACAAACCATAAATTAACCGGTATTAAAGCAATTTAAGAGCTATATGAATTTTTCAGGATTTATTTGCAAAGTATTATTCTATTCTGATATGCTACTTTTAAATAAACATTCCAAAATTCTTTGTAGTTAAATTAATTTTCTTTTTATCTCTTAAATATAGAGATATGAATATTAAGCAATTTTTAATATTCAATTCTAGAAAAATATTGGATATAAGAGTATTCTAAATATTAGATCTGATCCTAAATAATAGCGAAATCTTTATTTTTAAAATAAAATAATTTATCAAATTTCTAAGTCTAAAAAATAACATTTTTTTACGAATGCCTTTTTAATGCAGAAAATGATGTTCACAAGCAATAAGAAAATATTCCTTGAAATAATAAATAAGTTTTGAAAAGTATAACGCGACTTTAAAAGATTCTTATAAAACCATAAACAGACAAACAGAAGATGCGAATAAATACAAATGCAAAAACACAACATTACATAACCTTCATGCTTAAAAATGCATGAAAAATAAAATTAAGAATAATAGATGGAATTACACACGCATTTCCTACTCCATTAAGCCAGCATTTTGATGTGAAAATGTCTATTTTGCCTATGGCACTTACAAGTCTGAACACAAAATAAAAGAGGATGGCGAAAAAACACTGTCAAAGAAATTGTTACATTATAACAGCTTTGGCAAAGAAACGGAATTCGACATTTATAGTCTGTTTTTATATTACTAGCATTCTGGACTTTTGCCCAAAACATACCTAAATTATTTCCCAAAACACGAAATTTAATTTCAGGAAGTTTTTCTTACGTTAAAGAACTAAATGTAGAAGATCATAATAAAACAAATAGAGTAAAGTTTTGTTTTCTTACTTTCAAACAAACATAAAAATAAAAACTGGTTTTTCTTTTATGTTTTTGAATATTAGTTCTCAAAACCTTTGCTATCTTAAAATGGAATATAAAAATATACCATATAAATATTCTAATAGATATTTTTTCCATAAAGTGTTTCTATTCTCATGTTCGATTTTTTTTAAATTTTGATTCTAACAATGTCCTTGTCAGACTCGGACTTTATTGTAAAATGTTGAAAAAATGATCACATTTTAGTTTTTATTAAATAACGGAAATGAGAAAGGGAGATTTAATCCTTATTAATTTTGTTTTTGTTGCTAGAAGAAAGCAGTTTTCGTTCTTCCAATGACCGTATCACGATAACCAGGGTGTATTTAGAAAGTCACTAATGAGATATAAAAATGAAATATGAGACTTATTAAAAAAAATAAAATGGCAATGAATTCAAGATTATTAGAAATGTTGGACTCTTCTATTTTTTGGAAAATTGTGATGTTGATGTGCATTCTTGAAAGTAAAGCTTAATAAACATGGATCTCTGTTTTTCTAACTTTGGTTCAATAAATAGGCATTATTTAGAGAGTAGACTATAAAAATTCTAAACACATGACTTCGAATCTAAAAGAAGTATATCAAGGGAAAATGTATGAATATTAAGTGGCTTTTCGAAAGGGAATGAAAGTCAGTATATTCTTTCAGAACTACAGCGTAATATTTTTTTTTAAAATATTCAAAATATAAATACATGTTTAGCTATTTGTTATGAAGATTCGAATGAATGTAGAAAAGCACAAGCTAGAAGATAACAATATGATTTAGATAATGTTATCTATTACTGGTACTTTAAAACTTTCACTTTGTAACAAAGAGAAACTTTATTTCAAAAGTAGAACTTTTTCACCATAATAAATAGAAATTGATACTGCATGGAAAAAAAGCGAGCTAAATTTTATATTTAAACGAATAGTTTATCTTCTATAATAGCGTGAAAGATTTTATGTCTAGGTAAAAATAAAGATATATTTGAAAAATACTACTTATAGAATAAAATATAAAAATGAAGTTAAAAAAATATATAAAATAAAGATATATATGAACAGTTTTATTTTACATTCCAATTATTTTAAATAAAGACATGTTATCCCTTCAAACTTGAGACAAAATTTTCTACTTAATAATCTGTTAGTTTTTGCCTAATTGAAGGTCTAGGAAAAGATAACTACTGAAGCAATTGTGTGAAAAATCCATAAAATCAATATCTAGTGTAGTGTCAGATAATTAAATTTTTATAAATGAACACGCATTATTTGAACAGGCAGAAACAGGTCCAAATTTGTCATATTGACAGTGAAACATTTTGCAAAATATATTTATTTGCAGATAATATTTAATTCCATTTATCTTTCGCTTCCATACACTAATGAAGAATGACGCGTCAGTACCATCACTGAAAACACTGACTGCTGAAGTACAGCCTATAGGGAGCAGAAGGTGGCATTTCACGTCTCCGCACCATTAAATGTTGCTGAACGAAATGGCACGAAAACATGTAATATCAAGAAAGGAGGAAAAAGAAAAAAAAAAAAATCTATTTTGGACTGGAGTTGCACGACTTCATTCGGTTGAATAGAAAGGCACTGCCATTGGGACAACTAAGCGAAAAATTTACTACCTTCAAAGGGAATGGTACCAAAGCTTTAGAAAATTGTATCCTATACTCCATGTATTTTTTACAACCGCGGCATTTGTAAGCCAGGTATTCAATGGATATTTTTATGCAGCAAATCTATTAATCTGTCTTAGATGCTATTGCAAGAAAAATTAGATGAGTAAATTTTTTACTTGCGAGTATACTGCTTGAAAGGTTTAATAATAAGGAGAAGTAACTTTTCCCACAAAAATTATGAGACAATTTTGTTTGCAAACTGTAATAGAATACAATTTTTTTAAAACGAGAGATTAACAAATGAGGCATTTAGACCAAAATTTCAAATTTTACAACTCTTAGGAATCAATGTTAAAAGGTTTTATTTATTGAGAGTGTTATTTTAAAAAGTGTTTCCTTTTCATTGAAATTATTATAAAACATTGAAAACAATTTTTTTGAAGCAAAGAATTTT
Source organism: Argiope aurantia (assembly GCA_026543865.1). NCBI lineage: Eukaryota > Metazoa > Arthropoda > Arachnida > Araneae > Araneidae > Argiope > Argiope aurantia. Next base: position 821,537 of record JAPMOR010111708.1, read on the forward strand.
CTCTAATTCTAGAGTAATTTCAATGCAATATTCAGTTAAAGATAAAAATCAGATTGTAGTATTAAGCTAATTATTTTTAAATTTAAATACCTTCATATATACAGTAGGAAATAATAATGGCAAAATTTACGAATTTTGTCATTTAATTGTTTTACTTTGTCTTTGTTTGAATTATTATACAACGGAATATGATTTCAAACACGCAACGCATGCGAACGCAAGCACACACACACACACACACACACACACACACACACACGCGCACACACACACACACACACACACACACACACACACACACACACACAC